>CM024953.1:37790869-38387457 GCA_014282245.1 Rhododendron simsii | reverse complement strand
TACCTCAAAGTGGTAAGTTAAACTATGATCAATCAAAGTAGGAAGTCCTAAATGATTTAAAGATTTCAGAAAGCTTTTTAGTGTTAGAACTTCTTCCTTTGAAGGAACATGTTTTATTCTAAAGGAAGGTAAGTCAGAAGGCATGGACGGGTTCAAAAGTTGTTGAAGGCTTTCGAGAGAATTCGAAGAGGAAGGGAGGATGGGATCAGCAATCTGATTACAAAATTTTTCCAATTGACTCTTAAAGAGGGATATATCGAAAACCACTAAGGACAAGTCAATTGGAGCAGAGGAAGATGTGGGATGATCTTCAGAGAAAAGGGCCATGCCTGTTCCTTACATAAGAATTATAAGTTAAGGTTAAATAGAATGTAAAACAATAAAGGAAAGGTATGATTAAGTATCAAGAGTACCTGATCTGAGGAGGAGGTCAAACTGGAGCCTTGATCCTCAGCATTTCTAAGAATATGGCTCTTCGAAGCCAAAGTAGGGTCCATCCTTAAAGGTCCCTCCCCTGAAACCGATAAGGAAGTAAAGGGGAAGTCTCCCTGAAGAATGGGAAGTGGCCCCAGAGTCTTCGAAGGAGCCAAACTGGCCACTACCTGTGCAAAGGTTGGCTCAGTAAGGAATGACAGCAAGGCGTGTATGTCAATATCCTTTGCAGCAAAGTCTTTCTGTATAGAAAGAGCTTGAACAGGGGATGCCTGTAAAAAAAAAAAAAAAAAGAAAGTTAGAGTAAATCCTTTCATAATTCGAAAGGCGAGTATTCAGAAGATACCTTGTAAGGGGCATCTGCTGGCATTGGGATTAAGGGCTCTATCACTTCTTGTTGAGGGCAGGGAACAAGAGCTAGGTCCACCGCCTCAACAGGGGATACAACCTGAGCCTACAAAGAAGTTAACAGCAAGTTACGAGTACAGGAGACACATGAGAATGTATGCAGTTTAAACTAACTTACCTCTTTTGGGGAGGAAGGCTTCTTTGGAGAAACAGGTCTCTTGGGAGGAGTTGTTTTCCTCACATAGCGGAGGGTCTCCTTCATCTGTCTTGTTTCACCTGGTTCGAACTCAAGAATTAGAATTACAGTAAAATCCTCTACTGAATCGTAAATGAGGAAGGAATTTACCCCTTGAGGCCAGTATCTCTGTGTCACTCTCTGTCTCTTCATCACTAGAAGAAACCTGAGGACCACGCTTCCTGGTGGTCCTTGTCCTCTTCGAAGCTGAAAGGAAAGGGATAAGAAGGTGACTCGGATAAATGGAATGGGGGTTTAAAAGATTAATTGGAGGGAAGGAAACCAACCTGGAGGTGCAGCTGAGGGCTCAAGATAGTGCTTAGTAGGAATTACTTCTGTAGGCTGAGAAGTAATCTTTCTCTTCTTCGAAGCATTTTCTGGAAAAGAGGTGGCACCTGTAGGATGGAATGCAATTAGGTTTGGTTTCAGCAAAAGAGAAGAGATGTTCAGAGATAATTACCTCTTTTTTGTGATACCCTCGTAGATTGTCTTCTTGATGGAGAGGGGGGAACGACCATTGTTATTGGGGAGGCTTCGACTGGAGTCAATCTTTGTTCAACTTCGCCCCCAGCAATGTCTTCGATCCCTCCAGCCAAACCAAATTCGTTGTCAGAGGAGAAAGATGACGAGTTATTTTTTCCTCCATGCCCAAACTCAGACTTCTCGAACCCAATGTGGGCTAGAAACTGTTTGAAGGGTTTAATCCCTGAGAGGAAGGAGCAGTTGGAGTGCCACCAGTTGTCGAATGCAGGGGTGGTGCGCACTTCAGGTTCCCTGAACTCCTGAGTGACTGTTCTCCTCAATGCATGTCTGGCTTGGGCAAACCCCGTCAGAAATTGGTCAGCCATGATCGGTGATCGTTCAGACATACAGATGTTGGCGAGGCCACAGTAAGGAGTGGGTATGCCTTGAACAAAGTCCAGTTGCCTAGCAAATTGTGCAGGGCAATATACCTCTGCATGTGCTATGGACTTGAGGGTATTCGACGAGGAAATGAAGATCTCTCTGCTTGTAAGAATGTTGCCCCATGCTTGGAGAGCTCGAGAGAATCTTCCCCGTTTGTCTGCCAGAATGTCGAATAACCATGTTGGCCCAACAAGAGTAGGGTATGGATTGGGCCACTCCCTATCTGAGGTTAGACCAGCAAAAAAGCAGAGGTAGTACACCAACGTCTGTGTTGTGCTATCTTCTGGGTGAACGTAGTTGTCACCATGAACATTGGGCGCCTCGACGACACCAGTAAGGGATGTGGGTGCTTTGAAGGGACCCAGCTCAGGAAAGTAAGCATGAAGCCAAAGTTGGATAAACCATTGGGGCCCTCCCTACGAATGGTTCAAACCCTTCTGGTAGAAGTCAAACCCAGCTTTGTAGACATGGCCCAAGAAGCAGGAGGCGAAGTCAAACTCTTCTCCTCTAGCAAGTGCCAGTGCCAGTGCCAATGGAACAAATTCATTCATCACTCTTTTCCCGGAGTGGCAGAAGATGTGTTTGCAGAGGGTGTAGAGAATGTAGGCAAAAAACTCTGTCTCGGTCACTTCTCCTACCAATTTCCTTTCTTTGTGGTAGAATTGGGAAAAAGCCCCGTTGGTGGCAGTCAAACGAGTAAATCCCTCGGGAGGATGGAACTCCTTGGTATGGTCGAATTGGGGGCCATACGGAATAAGCCCCAACATTTGGGTAACATCCAGAACTGTGGGTGCCATCATGCCACAGTTAAAGCGAAAGAAGTTGAAAGATGGGTCCCAAAAGGCCAAGGCGGCCTGAATCAGAGGAGGATTTTGTGGGACCCCCCTTCGAAGGAGGGTAATAATTCTTTTTAAACCCACCTTCTCTAAGTCGTCCGACTTCGCAGCCAACATACGGGTGGTCCATATCTTCCAATCCTTGTCCAATGTGGGCCAACAGGGGAAGGATTTCTTTGGAAAATTTTGCCAATCGAGGTTCGAACAAGCCCGGATTTCAGCATCCCCCAATCGAGGATAGTAGAGAGAAAGGCTAGCAGGGATTTCTCCTATGAGTTGAGGGCCTAAAATATAAGTACCTTCTTCGCTAGGGTTTGGAATGAAGACCCTGGCATCGAGATAGGGCTCTTTAGTCGGTCCTGGTGTTTGTCCTGACACGAACCGTCTCAAAGCCAAAGAGGGAGTAACATGTTCTCGGGCTGCTGGATTGCTGGAAGAAGCCATTGATTCAGTTTGGGTTTAGCGTTGATGACGAGGAAAAGGAGAGAGGGTTTCTGTTCTTGGGAGTTTTGAGTTTGAGAAAGCTTGAACGAGTAGAGTGTAAGGGGTGGTTTTGAATCAATTCCGCTTTTATACTCCTGCAGGTGGGCCAGGCCTGTAGTGGGCCCGTATTCCGGGGTCCGCTGGGGTTGGTTTTTTCTCTTTGGTAGAGTTATTATTGTTAGAATTTCTATTTTAACAATAAACCCAAGTCCAGCGTGTTAAAAAAAAAGGGAAATTTCATTGAACAAACCTACTGGATTACAAAATTGAAATTTACGTATTTACAAAAAAAAAAGGCAAAACAAGGGAAATTCTAGTTTCTATGAAAAGAAACACAAATTAGGCCTTCGAAGGGCCTGGGTGCTGAGAGGTTGCTTTTTTATTCTCGAAGTAATGAGGAAAGGACCAAGTAACAAGGCTATGGAACTTGTTCCATGCAAACTGGAGGAATTTCAACTCCATTTTCCTCATGTCTTCTTTGGAGTCTGACTCCAATTTCTTCTCCAGCAGGGGCCTAAAGCGGAGCACCAAAGCTTTGGCTTTCCTTCGAAGCCGAGCCTCTTTTGTTGGACGCTTCATTTGTTGCCTTTTGAAGCGCCTTCGAAGCTTTTTGTCAGCATGGCCAGGCACCACTTCGAAGGACTCAGTAGTGAAGCTATGGATTTGGTCATGCAGTTTTTCAATCCTTTCCTTAGTAAGAGCATAGTCTTGAAGGGTTTGATCGAAGCAATACGCAGCAGTATTGGCTTCGAGCCATGACTTGATCACTGGTAAGAAGTCCAGGAAGCAGTGGATTTGATAGGAAACAGCAGAAGGGATGGAACATAGCACCAGTGTTTCACAAGCCCATTTGAAATTGGTGAGTGGGACTTGTTCTTCCAGGATATGGATGTCCAGAAAGGAGAAAGCTGCAAGAAGCTGCAAAGCTTTGCTCTTGTCAGCAGAGTAGATGGAATAACCATATTGCCATTGGAAGTAAGGGTTGTTAATGGCAAGGTTATTCACCTCATTGAACCAGTCGGGCTCTTCAGGAAGAGGAATCAACTTGTGGGTCTCTTCGAAGTCAGCTGGGAAATGTGGGGTTTGCACCTCTGTGAGCCAGAGGGTTTTTTGAGCTTGGGCCATGCGTTTGAAGTCGCAATAAGGGGCAGGCCCAAGATAGTTTTCTTCCTGTTTGAGGAAATGAGAAAATTTGAGAGAGGAATAAATGGATTCGAGCATGCCCATGTGAACGGTATCGTTACCATTCAGGGGTAGGAATTGACTCGCAAAAAGGGTTCGAAAGTGATGGAATTTATGAGGTGTGGGATCAGGCTGATCGAACCGGACCAGAATGGTGCCAGTGTTGGTATTAGTAGGGTTTTCTTCCCATGAGCCCCAGTTGGACCCATCGAACGAATTCGAACGGGTTAAAGAGGAGTCCCAACCTGTGATGGATGGGTTGGGGGTATGGAATGTTCGATCCGAAAGGATTTTGCTTGCTAACATTCGAGGAGAGTTTGGAGGAGACATTTGGGGAGAAGGAGTTTGGCAATCGAGATTGTCCAAGATAAGATTGATTTCTGGAAGAGAGTCCATAAACTTAAGATTCCTTAATAAGGGAAAACTCAAATTCGAAGGGGTTTATGAGGGGTAATGTAATTCATTAAACCCTATCATTAACTGCCATTTATAGGGAAATTATTGTAGCTATCTTTGGGAAGCTCAATAGACGTGCATGGGAATGAAGTCCTGTCGAGCTTCGTGTATCCGAAGTTGAAGGGATATGGGCAGAGAACGTGTGCCATTAACATTTATTTAGCATAAATAAAATGTTAATGCGGGGGGTGTGTTTACATCCTAAAAAGTGCTACCCAATGAAAAAATTCCACGTGGCCCCGAACGGTACGGCGGTTGCATAAAACCCGTCCCAGTCGAGTACCAATTACAGAAGATTGCGGGAGTTAGAAAGGACACTGTTTTATGACAAACGGTGTCGTTTTAAAGTAAACCGGTGTCGTTTGAGTAGTAATTAAACGATGATTTGGGAGGTTATTAGATCTAACCATTGAATTGGACTTTACAATCATCGAACGGTGTCCTCACTGCCTTGTTTTATAACGGAAATTAGATGCAATTGCAGGGAATCATTTTGGAAAGCAAACACGTTGCATTGATTCACGTTGCTTGAAAATAGGAACCACGATCCAGGAAGTGGCCATGAACACCATGATCGAAGCAAGCAGGGGAAGAAGGAATTCTGGAAATGTCAAGGTAACCGTTCGAAGACCCCCCTCAACCGTTTTATGTGACCAACGTGGACATCAATCGAAGACGTGGGGGTCGAAAGCAAGTTCAGCGTCTATAAATAGAAGAAGCAATTGAAGAGAAAGACACACGAAAAATCCATATCATCTGACAATTCATACAAAATGATTGCTCAGAGATCTATCTTAGATTAGTTTTAGTTTAGAGTAGGGTCTTTTTTGTAAGTTGAAGGTTTATTTGCATGTAAGACTACTTTCGATTAAATTCAAGTTTTCTTATTTCCTTTAAGCTCTTTTCTTACCAAAGAATAGTTGTTTGCAAGTTCGCTTTTGATTAAATTCAGTGTGCTTGCATTTCTTATTATTCTTGATAGAATCTTAAGAGTGTTTGTATACAAACTTACCTTTGATTAGATTCAGGTTTGTTTGTGTTCAATCATCTTTTCTGATTTCGAAGCGCGTCAATCTTTTATTTGGTTGATACCTTAAGGAAAAATCCTCTTAGTTGAGGTAATCGAACGGATAACACAATTGCCTGATTGAAATTAGTGGTTTCAAATCATTTTGAAAAGAGTAATTTCTTCTTTGAAGTTATTTCTTTTCTGGCACGCCCGCACACAATTATTTGTCAATTGATTTGAGTTAATTCAGCCCAAACACACTGACAAGTTGGTCCCCACAACATTTTTCCATTCAAAACTAACATTGTGAAATAAAAATTCACAGTGCCCAACCGAACACAGTGAAAGGCATTGTACTATTTACTACCAAGACACAAAAGAAACACACATCTCACAAAATTCTCTCAGCTTTCCTATTGGATGAGAAGCTGTCACAAGGATTGCTGAGGTGGAACACAAGTTGAGTTGGACTTGACGAAATCTGTTGAACCATTACCGCCTTAACTAAACCATGACTTCCTTAATAACAAATTAAGGACCAAGTATAAAATGTTAACGGAAGTCAGGGCAAACTAACACTGCAAAATTCCAAAACCCCAATTCAAGCCGCGGATCAAAAAAAAAAAAAAACAAGCCCCGTTCGCCTCAAAAATTGCTTAGCAGATATTAATGAAGCACATGATACAATCTACTAGAGCAAATATTAATGCATTCCGCCCCGTTACGCTTAACTTTTATTACTTTTTAAGATTTTTTCGTTATAAAAAAAAGGTATTCGTTGTTTTTAAATCAAAATTTTATAAATTATTGATTCTTTGGACAAAAATTGGAAAAAAGAATTTCTTTTACTTTTATCCAAATATTTTTAGAAATATCTAATTTGAGGCAACCATAGCCAACTTTTTAAACTTGTTTCCCTGGCTAAAAATGGGTTATTATCTGAAATATTTGGATAAAAGTATTTTTTTTTTCCTTTTTCCTGATTCCTATTGTCGAACTCAATTTTTTTTGGAATAACGACAGAATCTCGAAAAAATCTTTGTGCTTAGTGGGTGTTTGGGAGCCTACTTTTAATTGGCTTTTCATTTTTAATTATGATAATGATTTCCTATACATTACTCAGAGATGTGGAAAATTATAATGGTGATTTTCATGAAGAAAACAAAAGCCAATAATGAAATGGCGGTTAGTCATATTTTGGCCAAACAAAGGCCAATGGCTAATTTCATTCCAGATTTTTACACAAAATCAGGACATACATGGCCAAACTATGAAATGAAATAGCCCTCTTTTGGTATCGAATTTGCATGGGGGCAAACTCATCTTTAGAAAGCCAAATTGTTAAAACAAAATGGCTTGAGATGTTGAAGTATTCAGCCTTAAATGGAAGGTTTGAACAGTTAAATTTTTTCAAAGAAGGACGGCTATTTGTTGGCCAATGTTTGGAACAATTCTTAAAAAATCTCCGTCGATTAATGAGAAGGCCAAACAAATTAAATGGATCCAGTACCCCATTCCCTTCGATTGGCCAAATTAAGTCATTTGTTGAAGATTATGGCCACCAAGAGGACTAATGTACGGAGACGTGTTGGTTTTGGAAGGAAATTGGCCTTACAACCACCAATGGCAGTAAAGTGGCCAATATGTTGCTGCCTTTTGCTCTGGATTTTCCACTTGCCCAAGGCCGACGAACTTTATCCAATTTGTTTGGATATCGACGGTAAAAGAAATCAATTTGTTTAGCCATGGATGGCAGGTTATGCTCCCATCGATAGGAACATTTTTCTGTCGATCATAATTCACAAGGCTTGCAACCTATTTGGCATCATGGTTCTGGTAGCAATTGCCCTTGATTATAGACTGTAATCATGTTTATGAGCCAAAAGAACATTCTTTGAAAAATATGTGAAAATCTTTACTTGCCCAGTTTTATTTGGTTTTTCCAAATGAACTTGGGGGGCAAAATTCATTAAGGGGCTCGAAAATTCGAAATTCAAATCAAGTCGAATCATGAAATATTAATTCGACTAGAGTTTTTACTTTAGACCATGAATGTTCAAAATAGAAAATGATCCCTCCACTCCATCTATATGGGTTAAGAACAGTGCGAAATTAACTATGGAATACAAGTTCAAGCCAATCATGGTTGTGACAGTACTTATAACCATGTTTACACCTGTAGAGCGAGATGCATCTAATAATTTTCCCAGGGGAATCAGTTTATTAGAAGGTATTGAACTCCTTTGTTTCAATTTAAAAAACTGATCCGACGAAGAGGTGGAAGTCCAAAATGACCCAAGAAGTAGGGTAACTGCTTGATAGTTGTTCCCGTCGATACTGGGATGTTTCTGTCGATAGTAAGCCAAGTTCCCGTCGATTCTGCACTTGTGCTTGTGTCGATAATGGATAAGGCTTTGCCAACAAATATTGGCCCTTGATTAGAAACTTTAATCATGTTTATGGGCCAAAAGAATCCTTTAAAAATATATTTGAAAATCGTTAATTGCCCAGTTTTATTTGGTTTTGCCAAATGGATTTGGGGGGCAAATTATTTACACCATAATAAGTTATCACCCATCGATATCGACAAAAGGGTGATTTAAAATTAATTCATTATTCACTTGGGTTACGTTAGCACTTCACCCAAATAAATAAGGGGGGCATTGTTTAGACCGTATATTCACCGCCCGTCGATAATCGACCAAAGAGTGACGATTATGGAAATGCAACCTATTTTATTATTATTTTTAGTATTTGTATTTTCATAACATATGCAGGACACTTGGCGTATCTCTATTTACTTGGAAGTTGAAAGGACACATGGCATTGTCCTACACACTTGGCGGTTGAAAAGAACACTTGGCATACTCCTACACACTTTGATGTTAGTGGGAAGTTATTTGGACAAGTGGAAGCAAAGGAGAATAACGAGTATTGAAGAAGTTGGTAAGTTATTTCCTGCGCATATTTGTTTTCCTATAAATAGCCTTTTTAGGCTTCATTGTAACGACACACAAACAACGCCAATCAGGCCTTTATCTTTTCTTTTCTAGGAGTAGTTTTAACTTGTAACTGTTCACTCAATCTTCTCGATTGATTGTTCTTCTACTTTGAGGGTTAATAAAGTCCATTTTGTTAATCTTCTTCCATACTTCATCCACTTCATTGTTTGTTTCCAAAGAAGTCCTGAAATACGGCAAGGAACCAAACTCCACTTTTCACATCCACATTCCAGCAACTCACAAACAGAATTTCCCATCGATTCACCGTCGATTAGAAAGAAACCAGAAATTTTAGTAATAGGTCCATTTTTGGATAATAATCATCCGTTTGACCACACATGTCGGCATATATATGGCTATTTTAATTGCTTTGTTTTAAAAACTAACGTGTTCTTTCAATAGACCAAAAAAAATGTGTTTTGTCAAAAAGAGAAATTTTAAGAAAGAAAGTGAAATGTCGGCATCTAATGTACGTGATCTTGTACATAAACATCTGAGATGTGTTGTACGCGTGGCTGTTTACATGGAGGGAACCAATCTAATGGTTTTCCCATTTGGTTTGAAGCCATCTCTCCATAGAAGGAATTTATTTTGGCCTCCAACCAAAAACTAGAGCAAGTCGATATTTAGCAATTGTAATGGTTTTGATTGCCTTTTACTGTCGACAATGAATTTGGGGGGCAAAAATTCATTCTTAGAAGAGCAAACTATAAAACTTAAATGACTCGAAAGTTCAAAACTCGAAGCAAGTCGTCGAATCATGAAAATAATCTTTCGACTAGAGTTTTTGCAATTTAGACCATGACTGGTTGAAGTAGAAAGTAATCCTTCCCCTCTATCTATACTGGTTAAGAAGGGTGAAAATTTAACCACGGAATTTGAGTTCAGGCCAATCATGACTGTGAATTATGAATAAATATGAAATTTCGTCATCACTCATATGTTAGGAGGGAAAACATAGCCTTATATGGAAGACCTGCAGTTTTATTTGCTCGAAGACAAGGCAATGGAAAGCTTTGCCAGAAAAGATTAATTATGCATGCTTTGCTAGAAAGGATTGATTGCCACGTTATTTTTAATGCCTTGCGGTAGAAAATTGGATAAAGGATTAAATTGTAAGGCAGTTGAGTCAATTGATTTGTTTCCTGGGAGGCATCAAATCCTACTGGAGGAGGTTAGAAGCAAATGGGAAATGGGATACCCCTCGACAAGGATTGGAGTTTAAGGGAAATTATCGACCGAGGCATGCCACCATGCCACCATATTATTCTTGACGGTGGTTTTTGAGCCTTGAAGGTCACCAGTCGAAAATGAAAAGATTGGTGTAAAATTTATCTAAAACTCTTCGAGAGTTGGGGGCATAAATGTTTACACGGTAAAAAGTTATCACCTATTGATATCGACAGAGGGGTATAGTACTAATAAAAAAATACTATAAGAACAATAAGTGATTTTAATCACCAATGTGGTTTCCGAAATGGGCTCCACAAAAGATCAATAAATTGTTAACCTAAGATTGAGTGTTTGAACACTCAATTTTAGATTAACAGATGGTTATTTTTTGTGAGGCTCATTTCGGGTTCCACAAAGATAAATCAAACCGCTCATTTGTTTTAAAATATTTTTCATTAGTTCTTAAAAAAATTAGTTCAATCGTATACCGGTAGAGGCTTTTTTAGATTTCATATGGCCCCTACGAATTTTGAAAAAGCCATAACAAATATCGGATCAAACTAATTTTTTTATAATAATCCATAATAAATATTTTAACAATAAATTGAGATTTGAATAATTTTTTTGAAACCGAAAAGAAGCTCACAAAATTATCAATCATGATGCTCATTTATTGGATACCTGTTATCTAATTTTCTGATTTCTTTCCAGTCGACGAGGAATCGACAGAAAAATTGTGTCGTGAGTTGCTGGAATGTGGAGTGTGGAAAGTGGAGTTTGGTTCCTTGCTGTTTTCAGGACTTCTTTGGAAACAAACAATGAAGTGGATGAAATATGGAATAAGATTAACAAAATGGACTTTTTAACCCTCAAAGTAGAAGAACAAACGATCAAGATGATCGAGTGGACAATTACAAGTTAAAATTGCTCCTAGAAAAGAAAAGATAAAGGCCTGTTAGCGTTGTTTGTGTGTCCTTGAAATTGCTACTAACTTATACTTAAATAGGCTTCTTCAATTTGAATTTGAATCCTCCCTCCAATAAGACAGTTATTCCTTCATGTTATGCCTTTGAACCATTCCCACGAGTAGTGAAGCAAATAACTTCCACATTGTGGAACTGCTCCATGACTAAGCAAAACTGCTCCCTTAATCGTGGGGGTAACTGCATACAACTTCTTTTAACACCTGTAATTGAATTCATCAGAAGAAACAAGTCCAATAATGCTTAGTTGCATGTTAACGGAAATACACCACATATTGGCCAATAAACGGGCCAATCGACGGAAGGGTAACGCTTAAAACTTTGTCATAGTTTTATTTTACTTAATCAAGTTTCCTTAACTTAAACCCATAATATTAAGGTAAATCAGAGTCACCTTTCAATTTCCAATAATATCATTCTTTTTCATGTCACGTGTCACTCAATCAATGAGGATAAGAAAAATCACAGATATGGAGTAAACAATGCCCCCTTTATTCATTTGGGTGAAGTGCTAACGTAACCCAAGTGAATAATATAACTAATTTCAAATCACCCATCTATCAATATCGATGGATGATAACCTTTTACAGTGTAAACATTTACCCCCCAACTCTCGAAGAGTTTTAGATAAATTTTACACCAAACTTTTTCACTGGTATATTAAAGACTTAAAGGCTTAAAAACCATTGTCGAGAATAATCATGGTGACAATTCAAGGCCTAAATACCACTGTTGAAAAGCCATGTGTTGGCTTATTAGATGTAATATTTCCTTTGTCGATAATTTCCCTTGAACTGTATTTTCCTACTAAAAGAAACAAGAAATATAGAGGTGTGGCCTATTGGAACATATCAAAGGCAAAACTCTGTTGATTGTATATACTTTGCAAAGCCTTGAAGTTGACTGGAGAAATCGACGGAGAAATGGCATTTTCTAGGAGGCTTGTTAAGAATGTTCCAAATCGACGGGGCCATGACAAGTTCTCCTTAGCCAAGCAACCAATTTGTCCATGGCCAAATATTGCCACGTATAAATGTCTTCCTTTTACCTTAGGCATTTGTCAAATTAACCTTCTGCCAACCAATCATGTGGTTTACTTAAGCCATTATTAATTTGTGGAAGGAATCAAAGGAAAAACATTTCCATTTTTAACCATCGTTGGCTTACAAAATAAACTCTACAAAATAAACTCTGATCGAATACTTTCACGACTCAATTTGCTTTTAGTTTCAATTTTTGAGCCACTGAAGTTTTATAATTGGCTCTTCTAAAAATGAATTGCCCCCCAAATTCATTGGTAGCAAAAACGAAATTTAAATAGGTGCCAACTTGCGGTTACCGAATTGTTCAAACCACGGGCAGTATTGAATTGAAATAGGCATCGATTGCCTTGTCAAAATTTTCTATCGATCATGTACAATATATATTGACCCAATTGGCAATAGATATCAATAGGCATATTATAATAATATGTTTGTTTGAATTAGGCCTTTACAAGTCAGTAGTGATTGGCAGTTGCCTAATCAACATGGGCACCCAACTGCCTCAAAAAATTTCAACGGCCTCATCAAAATTTTCTGTCGAGGTCGATCTGGGTTATAATAGGGCCGTGATAATGTAGTAGTGGTTGGTCTATAGCAATGCAATTTTGTCGATGACCAACTAACATTGCTCCGAAGATTAGCCAACGAATTAATGGCTTTCTTCGCCCGAATAAATTATCAAACCCGGTAAGGCTTTTCAGTCAAATTATACTCAACTCCTTTCGAGGTTCAACACCAAAGCCATTTACTTAACATAATTTGGCTTTCTAAAGATGAGTTTGCCCCCCATGCAAACTCGATATCAATTGAGGCTATTTCTCATCATTTATGATTGGGCCAATAACTTCTTTTCATCCTTACTGAAATTTGGATGAAAGCTTCTCGTGTGTACATAGATCCACAAATTATAAATGGTCTCTGTCCATTTCAAGGGCTTCCAGTTGTATTTGATCTTTTTCTCCTATTGATATAGAACCCATTTTGCCGTCTACGGAAAGGCGAAATCCAAATATGACTGAGTTTTGTTGAATGCCACCTTTCAAAGGCTTCCAATGTGTTCTTGGAGGGGTTTCAACAGATAGACTTTTGTCTAACAAAACCATTACCAATGGCCAACAAATGGCCGGCAATAAATTGTTCAAGCCTTTCCTTTAAGGTTGAATTTTCCATTAAACTGGCTTCCCATTCTGTCGATTATTATTTTTCCTTTTTTCTTTTTCCCAGAATGATCCCAAAGTTGGCCAACAAATGGCCGTTTTTCCATTTCCACAAAATGTTCAAACTTTAAAGGCTTTCATTTTCACATTTAATTTAATTTAATTTTTCTTTAATAGTGATGGCGCGGACAAAACTGTGGTATTTTGCCCAAAAATTGTAAAAAAGCAATGAATATGTCTACGCCTCTTAACCAAAACTGGACATATTTCAACCAAAACCAATACGGATACCAATACAGATGACTTCTAAAATATCCATACCTCTTACGAATATTTTTGATCAATAATTGAACAAATAATTCTGGGGTCCTTGTGGTTGACGTGTAGTGTGCCATAGGAGGCACATATTGACTTTGATTAGTACCAAATCCAGGCGATACTTTGAAACCAATGGGAATGGTTCCATTTTGGTCATTACCACATCGACTTCCAACTCCATTACTTCCATTAGTATTTGGAACTGGTTGATAAAAATCCGCTGGCCTTGTTGGGCTAGGCCTAGGTTCAAAAGTAGGATTATTATACACCTGTGAAGAAGGTGCTTCAATAGCACGATTTGCATATCCACTGTTTTGCCCAGGGTTACCATTTACATTAACTGGTACTTCCACAATTGGCTGATTTCGAGCCATTGCAACTTTAAATATAGCCATCAATGTTTTGGCTGTTTCACTCTCTGGATCATTTAAAACCCTCACAAATCGTTGAATCAAATCAGAGGATTCAATCTGAGCCATTTGATGCCATTGCTCACTTCCAAATTAGAAATGAGCCCTCCTTTTAGCGCCAAATTGTTATCTAATTTTTTGATTTCTTTCCAATTGACGGAAAAATTGTATCGTGAGTTACTGGAATGTGGAGTGTGGAAATAGGAGTTTGGTTTCTTGCCGTTTTTAGGACTTCTTTGGAAACAAACAATAAAGTGGATGAAATATGGAAGAAGATTAACAAAATAGACTTTATTAACCCTCAAAGTAGAAGAACAAACGATCAAGATGATCGAGTGGACAATTACAAGTTAAAACTACTCCTAGAAAAGAAAAGATAAAGGTTTGTTGGCGTTGTTTGTGTGTCCTTGAAACTGCTACTAACTTGTACTTAAATAGGTCTCCTTCAATTTGAATTTGAATCCTCCCTCCAATATGGCAGTTATTCCTTCGTGTTATGCCTTTGAACCATTCTCACGAGTAGTGAAGCAAATAACTTCCACATTGTGGAACTGCTCCATGACTAAGCAAAACTGCTCCCTTAATCATAGGGGTAACTGCATACATCTTCTTTTAACACCTGTAAGTGAATTCATCAGAAGAAACAAGTCCAATAATGCTTAGTTGCATGTTAACGGAAATACACCACATATTGGCCAATAAACGGGCCAATCGACGGAAGGGTAACGCTTAAAACTTTGTCATAGTTTTATTTTACTTAATCAAGTTTCCTTAACTTAAACCCATAATATTAAGTAAACCAGAATCACCTTCCAATTTCCAATAATATCATTATTTTTCATGCCACGTCATGATTTCCGACAGGATTGAATATGAGAATTTACTCATCAAACAAATTATTTACTCACCTTTCGTGATTTCATGCCACGTATCATTCTTTGGTAGACAAATTATTTATACTATGAGGAGGAGGCCATGATTTTCGACAGAATTGAATATAAGAATTTACTCATCAAACTAATCCGTACTGATTCACCACATTTTTAGCTTTTCATTCAGTCGGTTCAATAAATGAACTGAATCATTGCCATAAAATAATTTGCCTTAAGAGGGAAAAATCTGGCCGACACTGATTGTTCTGGAAAATTGATATTTTTCTCATAGGACATTTGGTCTTCGATCGGTTGCGTTGTTCAGACTTCGTTCTAAGAAAATTGTCTAAAATTTACCGTATACTAGAAAAATTATTTCAGATCTAACCGCGGTATTAGTATTTCAAGAAAAAATTTCAATAATCGTATTTTTAATTTTTAAGGTAAAAATTGGGTTATCACAATTAGATTTTGTCATTGTTGTGTTGTTAGCCCACAACAAAATCCTCACAAGATCTTTACAGGGAAATACTCACAGAGGATCCAGATCCTCAAAAGATTGAGCCTTACCTAAATTTATTCTTTGGATTCCTAATCCATTGAGCCCATTAAAGCCCAATTAAAAAAATTAGGCCCAAAGCCCTAATATGATTACAAACCTACCCAATACCAAATTAAGTCTAACAAACATAATAAATATGATGGGCAAGAAATAGTGAACCCAATAATTGTAAAAGGCCCAAAAAACCATTGCATGTCCAAAAATCAAGCACCAGATAATCATATCCAATTGATAACAATATCTTGTAAACACTATTTAAAAACATTTTAGCATCATTATCAAAATTAAATACCCAACAATGTTGAAATTTCATTCTAAAAAACATCATAATCAAAAACAAATCCCCAACAACAAGAATGTATGTTCATATTCTATGGAGGCCAAACATTTCAATTCTTAGGGCCGTTGGAGAATTTGCTTGGTTGTTAATTTCAAGGCCCTGGAATTAGTCAAAGTGCACATAAACGACTAAAACAAATACCCGAAAGTACAAATTAGAGAGTTACGCTCGTTTAAATTTAATTAGTGTTTGTTGACCTTTAATGCCCTTAGTTGGGTCATAGGCTCATGAAACTAAGTCTGGCTATATTTGATCAATGAGTGTTGTGATCATGAGGGCTGATAAATCTCGCGGAAAGTTCACCATTACTTGATTTGGAAGGATAGAATTTGAAGAGGTTTTGAGGGAATTAAAATATATATATATATATATATATAGAGAGAGAGAGAGAGAGAGAGAGAGAGAGAGAGAGAGAGAGAGAGAGAGAGAGAGAGAGAGAGAGAATTAGTATTTTGCTCTCGTAGGAACAGACGAAGCAAGGGGAAAAATGGTATTGTTGAGTAATGGGTTTGGAAAGTGAAAATGGTTTTCCAAAGAAAAGGATAAATACTGATATTTACTTAAAGAGAGAATGGGGTAAAGAGTCTGATTTTATGTATTTGTGAAAAAATGACTAGCTAACATAGGAAATTAATTTGGCCCAAAAATCAGCTACTGAGTTTGATAACTCATAGGTATTAGCTTATTCATACCTTTGAAACCTTGGTAAAAGTATGACTATCTCAGTTGGAGAGGATTTCACGTTAGGAAAAAAAAATTCATTAAAAATACATGTTCAGGACAGTTCTAATATTAGTTGAGATGCACGTAAGCTGACTCATATCCGGTTATGAAAATATTATGAAGTCTCATGTTGCATAAATAAATCTATGTATAAGAAATTTACATGTTCTGTCGTCCAAAAGAATTTAATTTCAGACAGTAATTTTCTACTGTCACTTTTCAATATCACTTATGGTTGGAATTCCGAAATTGAAATTGAAATAAAAACCTTTGACCTAGCCCAGCTCTTTTACTTTCTCGAATTCTCATTGTGAGAGAAATGCTTACATTTGTTTATCCTCTCATCTAATCTAGCATGAATGGAATGTCTTCAACCGAATTCAAGACAGGATTAATCGATGTGTGCAGACCTGAACAACCCTGATAGTTGAACTAAAAAAAATCATTACATCTTTTGTCTCTTGCTTTTCATGCTTGCATGCATTATGCTTTACATGCTTGACGTGTTATAAAATTATTTAACCAAAGCACCCTTGCTACTAAAGACTATATTGACCAAATAGTCAATTAAAAATTATTTTATTTATTTTTCTTCAAATATTCCCCTAAAAAGTTAAACGCCATATAAAAAGAGAAAAAATAGCTACACCACAACTCTTATCAGATGATGCTTAAGAAATCTTTTTCATCATATAGAGAAATAATTTGAAAAATTGTTTGACATCTAGATCTCTTAAAAATACATAAAAAATATTCATTCCATTCCAAATTGAGAGTCCCTTTTGGGGATTTTAACTATTTAAGGAGACAAGTAATGATTACACCCGCAGTGCCTATTATTTCCACCATTACTCATATATTCTTCCTACTTTATAGAGTTTCTTTTTTTTAGGTCCCCCAAACTATGCACCTTTTTTCTACTTAGTCCCTAAACTATCAATTTTACAATTTCATCCCTTCAACTATCATACCATTACCTACTTAGTCCAATTGATAACGGAAATTAGGAATTTGGACGGAAAATACTATGTAAGGCATGTTTGAGACATTGTAAAGCAAATACTTGATTATGAGAGTCTTAGAGATAAAAATTAATTATGACCCTTTAAGATAAAATGATCAGAAGAACAAGATCTTCACACCGGTTCACACGGATTGAAAATTAAAGCGCTTAATTTTTAACCATATTTTTAATACATAAAAAGTTTAAATTATATATAAAGAACTCAGTCTTTTTATAAAAAAAATGCATGTGTTAGTCTCTATAAAATGCCACGTAAGATTCTAATATATGAACCTTGTAAAAAAAATTAAGTGCTCCATTCTTCTATCTATTTGAACCGATGCGAAGGTCTTATTTTTCTGATCATTTTACACGAAAGGGTCATAATTCATTTTATCTTTAAGACTCTCATAATCAAGTATCTGCTTTAGAGGGTCCCAAATAGGGCCTTACGTGACATTTTCCAGCCAAATCGCTAATTTTCATTATCTATTGGACTAAATAGGTTATGGTATGATAGTTGAGGAGATAAAATCATCAAATCAATAATTTAGGGTTTAAGTAGAGAAAAGGTACATAGTTTAGCAGATAGAAAGAAAAAAAAACTCTACTTAATAGCACTTATATTCACCTTTGAGGGACACTTTTGGAAAATCAACAAATTTTTCCTTCCATTTTTGGAAAAGGGCCATCATTTTGGAACAATCCAAAATGGAATAATAGACTCTCAATTTAAAATGAAGAGAGTATATCACTATGTCTCTATTCTAATAATTACTATGTGAAAAAATAAAACACTGCAACCATTATTAAAATTGATAGCTTATGATCTTGTATGCAACAAGGGGAAGAATAATTGAGAGGCAGTGTCATTTGACCTTGCCATTTTGTTGTACATTAAATTATCAAATAATGGTAGTCTCCAAGATAAGCATTCAATTTTTGTAGCGTTGTCTGCTTGTGCAAACATTACAAAAGAACAACAGGGTTTTTGCCTTGTGTTTAAAAGAGACTTTAATAAATCCCATTATAGAAACATGCAATGGAGGGAGAGTAATTTCGTTAGAGCATCCACAACGGGAATAATCAAAATCAATAATCAAAATGTGTCACGTCAGCATTTGATTATCCATTTAGTTCATGTTCAAACTTAACAACCTCTACCTCCACATTGATTATTTTTTACATCCCTAACCAAAAAAACTCAAACAATATACAATGTACAGATGTCCAATCGTAAATGAATTCCAATTATGTACCCAACCACACCAAATAATTCATCTCGACGAAATGATTCCAATGTGGGGTGTTTTTGAGTTTTTGAGTTTTGTGTTTAGTTATTGGTAAAAGTTGTTAAGTTTGGTTATATAATGGGTGAAATTTGATTATTTGTTAAAAAACTTGTAACTTTTGCTTATTACGGTGTGGGGTATTTTTTGAGCATTATTGTTGAGTTTGCTTATCCATACCCATTTGCTTATTACAATGAGAATGCTCTTAGCATTGGTTTTTCACCACCATCTCCGTAAACCAACCAAAAAAAGGAGGACAAAAACTCAATTAAATAATACCACTAATGTAAAACACGAGAGTGAAAAACCCAAAAAACATCAAAACCAAAAAAACAGGCATGCAATACACTTTCGAAGGTTTACATGCGCCTTTGTTTGATATAAGATGAAACTAAAATGTTGTTGGAGCATTATAGAATAAAATAAATTCATTACTTTGAAAAACGCCATGTTCTTCACATATTGAAATACAATGGTTAGCATCATGCGACTATATTTTGTGTGGGTTGTGTAGCAGTAATACAAGTGTTTGCTTGGAATGCTCAATTTTTATTGTGGTAGTTAATTGCTATTGTGACTTTGCGCTGTATTTGTGTTGGTGTTTCAATATAGAGATGAAGTGTAAAATGAAGGCGAACTCATGACCTCGATGTGAACGAAAGGGAAAGAGAAACGTCGTTGTTAATGAAGAGTGTTTAGCTATTCACGGTGGCCTTGGTAGCGACAAATTAAATGTTTCAGTTAATACCTATTCAAAAGGCTCATTTGAGAAGCTGAAAGAACAAGAGGTTGATTTCATACATTGTATGAAAAAATATGCTGAAATGTGGTCGCCAATCAATAAAACTCTATAGCGTTACCCTTACTTAAATTTGATCAATGAGTGTAATGAAATTGTTGACCTAGAAAATGAAAGGAAAACCTCTCGGCTTGAGAAAGAAATGGGTGGAGATTTATAATACCTGTCCCGGATATTTTGTATTTTAAACTCATATTTTAATTGAATTATGTGTTTATGGGGTTAACTCATATTTGGTGGATATTTAACTAAATGTGGTTGGTCGGTTGCGTAAGTGGGGAGATGGTGTGAGTACACCATATAACTCCTCTAGGAGGAGATATTTTTTTCCTTAAATATCTCACCTCTTTCTTTGCCTGATAAACATAGAGAGAGAGAGAGAGAGAGAGAGAGAGAGAGAGAGAGAGAGAGAGTCGGCCAGGAGAAGAGGAGAGGAAAGAGAGAAGGGAAAAAGAAGGAAAAGCCTTTAGGGTTGGTCAATATCATAGTTGATTGAAACTTTAGCTTGGTAAGTTTACATTTCTCTTACTCGATTATAGGTTTTATGGTTGATTTCATAATCTGGATAGTTGGTTTTGAATGAAATTTGGGAGTTTAGAATTGAGTTTGTGGAAACTCAGGATCTTAACTTGAATCCCAAGGATTTTGTGCTTAGCACCTACTTTGATTCATGAATTTGTTAGTGCTTACTAACTCTCAATTATGTACTCCCTCCGTTCCATATTGAGAGTCCACCATGAAAAGTCGTGCCATTTTTCAAATCAAAAAAGCAACTACTTTGGTGTATAATTTTTTGAATTTTTTCGGACCAAATTAAAGTACTAATCGAGATCTTTAATACAGTGCGAAAAAATTTGAAAAATTATACACGGAAGTAGTTAATTTTTTGATTTGAAAAGAGATAAGAGGGAGAAAGTGGGACTGTGATTTTGGAACGGAAGGAGTATGACTTTTGGTAGGATTTTGTGAAGTTTTTATGAGGTTTGGATGGGTTATTGGTGGGATGTGGAGTTTTGAGTTGCAGGGTGTTCGAACTGAGTATTTCTGTCGAAACCCAGTTAGTATCAATACCTGGTGTGGTTGGTAACGCTACCCTCGTGTTTGGAGACATTTTGGACCAAGTGGTATCGATACCACCCAAATAGTATCGATACCAGTGACACAAATTTTTTTGAAACTTCAAACGGGCATAACTTTTTCATTTGGACTCCGTTTTGGGCAAATTTTATATCAAAATTTATGTACTGAAGGCGTACTTTCCAATGGTGGTGATTTCATGACTTAACTCCAATTCTAAAAGAATTCATGGTCAGAATACGGTAGAATGGTTATGCGATTCTTTACAGATTTTGGGTTTATGTTATGATTGAGTGCTATGCGAGCTTCGGGACATTTATAAGTCTTTGAGGTGTCATGTTTATGCTTGGTGGCATCTTTTAATACTTGCTTGGCTTGACAACTTGGTATTAGATATCTGTTTGTAGGTTTTATGAGATGGTAGGTGACTTTGTTACCGTTTTGTCATGTGTTAATATGGTAGGAATGTTATGGGGTGTATCATATATTTACTTAAACATTCCAAGGGATTCATATGCTGATATGATTAGCTTGTGGCTAGGTAACAAGCCAGTCAAATGAGAGATGCTGAAACCGTAAGTTTGGTGTATCTCGGTCGATACAAAGGTGAGTGTGTTTGATATGGTTCTTCTCCATATAATATTGTCGTGGTGGTGAGTGTATATCTTGCTAATCGTAGTTAGCTTTCGATACGGATATCTTTAATGGGATATTGTTGTAGTGGGGAGTGTATATCATGCTAATTAATGATATAGCTGTTGATATGCATGGATGATGATATGCATGGTTGGAAGTTGTATATCATGCTAAGCAAGGTTTAGTTATTGATATATATGTTGTGGTGTGTTGATTGTATCCGTTTAAGGATTATGAGTGAGTCACACCATATCGTGGGTCGTGCCGTCTAATTAACGGTGAATGAGAATATGGTATGCGGGACACAATACCTTAGATACATGGGATGTGGCAAGCGTGCCACTGCTTGTGATGTGATTATATTCATGTGGTTGTGCATTGAATATTACTACTTAGTTGGGTAGAAAAGTTGGTTATAACTATTGTATACATTCGAGTATTTCAGTCACATTGGTGATGTGTATTCATGTTGATATTTCTTCGGGTATTGTGGTATTATGTTGAGCACTTTTATATCTCATACACTATGGCTTTCCTTCTTGGATTGCTAGGTAGCATGTGGCTTAGAGTGGGTCCACTACGGGTCATCGCGTTGAGGGGTGTTTGGGATAGCATTGGATGATGTGAACGAGCAAGTTGGTTGTAGGTAGTGAATTAAAAAGTTGATTTATTCAAGTTGTAATCCAGTTGTCAGTGGACATGTTGAAGTATGAAATTTTGTGGAGTATTGTAATTGAGGTTGTAGTTGGTTAGTCAATACGTTGATTCATTTTTATATTAAGGTGATAAGTCTTCCACTGGGTGTTTAATTTTGACAGGATGTAAGTTGTGGTTTGGTCTTCTGTATGGAATGCCACGTGGTCGCACCGACTTGGGTCCACGTTGGGTGCCATTTGCAGGGTGAGGCGTGACAAGATTTATGGAGCTGTATGCAAGCAGGTGATCCCTATGAAATGAATAAAAGTGATACGTTTGAATAGAGTTGATCCGCTTAGTATCAAAAAGAGTAGTGCAGTTGAAATTATGACCAATGTAAGCGACAAAGCCATTTAGGCTTGATTTGACCAAAATATCCCTTTAAAGCATGAACTTGCATTTGAGTAGGGTCATTGATGACAAGTCATAGCTTTTGCACCTGCTCTATGCAAGTGATTTTTCAAATTACTTTAGTGGAGTTTTTGACTTTCATTGTTTTTCTTTTGTGGCCCGTATTGCTGTTTTGTTCTTTGCTGTATTGTCTCTTTACAGAGGTTTTTATGGTAATTTCACCATCTTTGCCCTGCGTCTTTGCCAACATGTAGAAGCATAATTAGAGGTATTGCAATCAGTTATGATCAGAGATTGCAATCTACACACATATTTTTTGATACATACATATGTGGCACATGTGTAGTTAATGCTACATTTATAGGGATGAAATCTATTGCACTGAAACATGGAGATGGTGTTAGGCACCCCACATTATCTTTTTGGTAATTGATTTATCATGCTCCAACTTTTATAACTACACTCTTTTTGATTTTTTTAGGCTTAGAGTTTTTAGAAGTGACACCAAGGAACACCGGAGCTATATTCCTTTTGGATTTAAAAAACAAAAAGCTAAGAGGGATTAGACAGATTCACAAAAGAAGAGTCCGCGGTGGGAAAAGAGAGTATTTCATTATCACAATAAAAGAAAATGTCAGAGACCGTAGCGGTATAAGCAAATAGATATGAAATTACATTTATTATCTTGCATTGGTATGTCATTCGTGTTTGCTTTTATACTGGCAATTACTTGCAGGCCATTGCTGCTATGTTTGCTTGTGATCAGGAGGAGTATAGTGTGGTTCTAATAACTCGTTTTGCTCATAAGGTCTAGCCAAAATTCCTTTTGAATTTGAGCTCTGTTATTTGTTGTTGTATTTAGTAGTATTACATACTTCAATTGGTTAGTCAATTGATTAAGAGAACCATCTATGAATCACTTTGGGGCCTTTGGGTTATTGGATGAAAAGGTTACTGCATTTGTTGTAACTTCATTGCAAGCATGATGCTTTCTATGCGAATTTAATTATTCGTAGTCTACAAACATCCTCTATTACCAATAATAACTCACTCCACGTTATAAGGCTTGCTATCATTTATAAATTATTAGCTAACTACTAATGATGAACTTTTTGATTAATTTAAAGATCAAAGTCCAAATGAAAGCAGCAAGTTGACCTCTTGTGTTAAAAAAAGATAGCAAAGTTTCTGATTCACCTCCAAGTGATCAAGATTCACATGGTTTTATTGCTGCACCAAACGACCAAATTTCCAGTGAATCAGTTTCAAGCAAACCAACAATTCCATTGTACATATTCAAAGAACAAGTTGTTGAGTTCATGCGACGTCTGAGAGCACTTGATTCAAAGATGCCTTCAGAAATTAAAATATTGTTCTCTAAGAACCTGTGTTAGATTTAGTACAAGAATGTCATTCCATTGTTGAGCATGAGTTTGAGAAAGAATTCTCGAAGCTTGAGGCCAAATACTACGCAGAATTGGCAGAACATTACATCAATGAAGAACGTAATTGTGACACCCCGCTTTTCGGTGGCCAGCAGTACTGCGGGATAGCAGGTTCCGTCCAGACGGGAGGGGGCAAGTCATGGTTTATAAGGAAAGATCCCTCCTACTTGTACAAGGCCTTTTAAAGCCGTGAGGGCAAGCCAAAGCGCATAGGAACTTCACAGTTAAGCGTGCTCATCCTGGGGTAGTCCAGAGATGGGTGACCTACTGGAAAGTCTATGGGCTTTGGGCATCCAAAGCGGACAATATTGTACAAAGATGGAGCGGGTCGTTACAGTAATGATGGCATGAATGAATCTGACACTTTTGGTACCCTCTAAGATTCTGTAGCTATTCCGTAATATACTAAATCGCATCTTGTAATAACTATATATTGGCCTGTATTTAACATGACCTTTCATTCGAGTACTGAACAGCCATGTACTATGCACGCATAACCTATTATCAATCTCAAACAAGAACAGAATGCTAGCATAATCTTTTCATTCTACCTTTTATATTTCATTAACATATATTAGTTTATGCCAATTATGTAACTCAGGTTTGTGACTATATGTCCTATCAATAGTTTCTATTCATTTGAGTGATTGTTTGTTTAGTCAATGGTCATGTTTTCACTGAACCTTTTGTTAGTATTGTTCAGCATGTAAAATATAGCTACATTGCCAAATATAGCACCTTTTGTTTCCAAATATAGCTACGTTGTATCAGCTGACAAACAGCTAAATGAACTTTAACGAAAGACATGGTTCTTGAATTTCCCTCATCATTATAAGTGCATCTATATTTTTTTAATGGTCATAGTTGTCGCTTTGCTATCAATCTTAAATTTTCATAAACTTTCATTGTCATTAAAATTGATTCTTTTCCGTGAAGCAAATAACCAAAAACATTGGTTCATAAAACATATTAGTCTAAATGATAGAGATCAAGATATCGTTAAATATTTTGCATCATGCTCCCTTATTCGTTCTGTTTATTTATACTGTTATTATTCAAGATAATTGAATCATTTCATCTCTATATGATTTATACCAACTAATCAAGAAAACATTTTCAAAGTTCAAAATCCAAATAAATGGATTATTCTGAATCAGCAGTGATAACAATAGGTAACCATTGATAGTTCATGTCGAACAGCTCGGAAAAGACAAGGGTTTGAATTTACTCAAATATGCTTCTTCCCTTTCATAGTCAAGAACTCTTTAATTTACATACACAATGGGAATATTGCATGCAAAATATATACTGAAATGGTCGATGATATAAATCATCCATATAGTTAGCATAATTCTGTTTCCCAATAGTTTCTTTTAATTAATCATACCATATCAAATTTACACTACATTAGCAGAACAATCTTGTTTCGCATTATGCTTTTAGTTGACAAACATTTGTTTCCCTTGACAATAACTACATATTTCCAGTAAATGAAATCTTGTCGCTATTGTAACCGCATTCCTAGACATTATAATGTCACACCGACGCGCGTAGCGCGTCGGCAAAGTACTAGTATATATATATATATATAGGCAACTGAATATACAAGCCAAGCTATCAATGCTCAATCGAATTTACAACGGGCAACTATTGCTGCATCTGCAGCTTTGAACCAATGCTCTCAATGCTCTATCAAATTTGCAACGGGCAACTGTTGCTGCTCCTGCACCTTGTAGACTATTTTAGGCAGTTTATATATTTAAAAATATAGTTTTAAAAAAATTAAATGTTCCAAATTTCAATCCGTTTGAACCGGTGGGAAGATTTTATTTTTTTATCATTTTATCTTAAATGTTCATAATTAAATTTTGACTCTAGAACTCTCGTTAAATAGCCCTAAGAAAGTCTTATAATCAAATATCTATTAGGACTAATTAACAAGAGCCATAGAATTAAAATTTAATTATGACCATTTAGGATAGAATAATCAGAAAACTAAAATCTTTCCACTGGTTCAAAAGGATTGAAGTTTGAAACGCTTAATTTTTTAAACCTTTTTAAGACAGTTTATTTATTTAAAAATATAGTTAAAAAATTAAGTATTCCAAATTTCAATCCGTTTGAACCAGTGGAAAGCTTTTAGTTTCCTGATCATTTTATCCTGAATGGTCATAATTAAATTTTGACTTTATGGCTCTCATTGATTAGTCCAGATATTTGATTTTACGATTTCAAATTTCATTATGACCATTGAAGATAATAAAATGATAAAAAAAAAAACAAGATTTTTCCACCGATTCAACCGGATTAAAAATCAGAACACTAAAATAATTTTAAATAAATAAAAAGAAAAAAGATACAGAGTATAAACATTAGTATTAATTAAATAAAGAAAAAAAAAACAGAAAATATAGGTTTGGATATTTTTGGGCCCAAGCGGGGGTATTTTCGTAAAAGGAGTGGACCCATGTCAGGGGGTCTGACACGGGGGGGCGATTAGTAATGTTCATTCTCTCTACTTTCAACATTTTTCTCTCTATTTCTCTCCACTTATTACCCCTACTATTTTTTAAAAAAAATTTCAAACATCAATCCAAACATAATATAAATAAATGTGTTATGAGGCAGGTCTTTGCTTGATTATTTTTATGTCATGCTGTATGGCTGTAATCAGGAAGGAATCCTCAGAATTATGTGAATGACGATTTAATATCAGTTTTTTTTTTATACTTTCCAAAAAAAAACAGATGTGTAGGTTGCGTTCTTACGAACTTAACTTAAACCTGAAAGTTTTGTCCTTATTTGAGTTTTTTTTCTCATTTGTTAGTTTTGTGCCAATTTTTTTTTGGGTTATTGATTCGTCTCGACGAGAAGAATAGAAAAAGTAATTTTTTTTTTAAAACTTTTATCCTATTATTTTGAGAAATAACCACTTTTTAGGCCAAGAAGTGACAAAAGTTTGGCACAAAACAAACAAATGAAAAAAAATTCAAAAAAGGATAAAATTCTCAGATTTAACTTAAGTTTAAGTTAAACATTTTTATACAAAAAAAAAAGTTCTTTTTTCGAAAACTTATTTTGCATAAGAAAATGTATTTTTTCAAAACCTTTTCTTATTTGAAAACTATTTTTTCAAAAATCGTAGTTACACAAAAGTTGTTTTTCTTAATTTGTTTAAAATTCCAAAAAAGTTCAAAATTTATTTTCTATATCTAATAAATAGTTTTTATTAGTCTCAAAATTATTTTTAAAAAAAATTATTTCTACGGTCACAATTATTAGTTTTTTTGTAATTTAAAAAGGTGATGTCGCAACTTTTGATTATTCAATTTCAATTATGTCATTATGAACCTTTACATTGCTAATATTAATAATTTCTTAAATAGATAATCAAAATGTGATGTAATAACTTTTAATTATCTATTTTTTATTATAGCATTATGGATACCTAAAAACATAGTCTTAGTTAGGCGGAATATAGCTACAAGTCAAACATGGGGAGAAAACACACACAAGGAGTAAAAACCACTTGTTTTAAGATATCAAGCCCTCTCCAATCCACTCGAAAAGAATAAAAACTACTTTGATGGTCAAAACCGTTAACTTGTCAAAACCGTTAACTTTTTAGAAAACATTAAACACCTCACACATTATCATCGGGTTACGATTGATGAGATTTTGCAATATGTTTATCTTGAAAAAAATAATATTTGAACCACTTGATAGGTTATCGGTTTATATGAATCTGCCGTCCGGAATTCCTCAAGAATAAAATGTCTTGTGAGGATCGAATGGTCTTCGTCTGATTATTCTTATGGCATATTGACATGTTGTATGACCGTAATCTCCCGTCCGGAATTCCTCAAGAATAAAAGTGGCCACACGTGACAGATCTCAAATGCGGCTGCACGTGAAGGGGAATGTTAAGAAAATAGAGTCCCACATTGCTTGGGAGTGGAATGGGTGATCATTTAATAACATCTGGGACATCTCAACTCATTGTCAATTGGTTTTGAGATCTATATAAAGTTTTTACATGGTATCAGAGCGGGGCCCGTTCCACCCCACATTTTATAAAAATTCATAATCCACACGTGACAGACCTCAAACGCGGGGAAATGAATCCCACATCGCTTGGGAGTGGAATGGGTGATCACTTAACAACATCGATTAGGTGAATGACGAATAATATCTACAAGTCAAACATGGGAGAAAACACTCAGTTTGGATGCGCGGAAATCTATAGGAGGAATGAGAATGTAATGTCATACTTTCATGATTCCGATGTTTGGAAACGACGGTAATAGAAATGTGATGTCATACTTTCATTACTCCCACTTTTAGAATGGACGGAAATAAGAATGTAATTTATCGTGCTGACACATCCAACTAAGAATCACAGATTGAATGATAATCTGATCCCACCCTCACCCCATTGTAATCTCAAATTCCTGGCGCAATCAATAAACAAAAGAAAATGTTGACTGTGATAAATTTCCAAAATAATTAAGGCTGCTGATTTTGTTACTTATTTTTTGTTAACGTCACCTCCCGATAAGTGTATTTTTTATGAAAAAATACACCTACAGATGGATGACGTTAACAAAAAAAAAGAAAGCGGCAAAATCATTTTTCATAATTAGTTCCTGAATAAGTTAACTGAATTCATATTCAACATTCCGGTTATCCAAACGTAGTCAAAGAATAAAACCTTGCTTGCATCTGTTCTTGGCGCCATGTGAGGAAGTCCGATGAGAACAGGCTTTTTTGCTATTCACAAATGCCCCAAGCACTTAATAGTGCCTGCCCCATCCTTTGCCCCTTCCTAACCGCCGCAACACAACGGCTCCGACGAAATAATGCAAGATGCCAACGGCCTTCCCCGGCTTCCGCAGGACACACGCCACTAGGCGGCGCCGGAAATTCACGGGCTTCCCAAAATTGCTGCATCGTTCCATTCACCCGAAATCGCTGCGCCATTCCATTCTCCTCATCCGCGGAACGGAACTCCGGCACCCAACGAGAAAGGTTGACAAGACGAGCCCATCTACGTACTCCGCTTCCCGGCAAAGTGGTTCTACGCAGAGAAATCCAACCGCCAAAAGCGTACCGGTCTGACTCTTCCCCCCACCATCAATCTGCCCCACATCAGCCCGAGACAGGTAACACTTTCCCCCTTCCAAAGACACCAGTCCAGCTCAGTCATCCACTGCCTTCACCGTAATTTTCGCACACAAATTGTTGAGGTAGAGTAGTAAACTTACAGAAATTAATTGGCGAAAAAGTAATAAGGTTGATTAGGAGCCAAATGCTCGATAACTTTATCCTTGTTGTTGAATAACTTTGTCGTTATAATGACAGATTCACAATTTTCTTGTTATATGATACTCCATTATAGACTAGGGTGTAGCTAGCAAAAAGTCTGGGTCATGGGACTCCAATCATTGATAAAAAGAAAAAATTTAAAAAAAAGAAAAGAAAAAGGAACTCCTCTCAAGCCTTACTTTCATCCCGGCCTGAGATTTTGAAGGTATGAGGCGAGATATGAAAACGAGGCCTCTTATATTTTTCTATATAAATTAGTTGTTCAATATGGGAGACAAGATTGCCTTGTGGCTTAGTGGCATGTTGCTTTGAGCATGTTTCGGTGTCCTAGATTGCGAGTTTGACTCTCAATGCCATTAGTTTGAACAATTTTTTTTGCACTACTTCAAAAAAACTGCTCGAAAAAAATGAGGCCTCCATGGATTGAACATGCTACCTCAAGGCTAAAGGGCATAGATATTATCACCACACTACACTCTCTTATTTGGAAAATGTGTGACATACATCATATTTCGCCTGGTGGGCCTATGCCTAGGACAGGGACTGCTTTCATCACTGGTTGCCGCATGTTATGTCTAATTTGGTTATTGTGCACTCCCACATTATTTGTAGTGTGTTGTTTGTCCCGGAACAATGTCGCTATGGTTTCTTTTCCCCTCAGAAAAAGGAAAAGGAAATATGATATGATCTCTTATCAACTTTGCAATATTTTCAAAGTTCTAATAGATAGATATCCACCAAAGGATTTATTCCCTTTTCCGGTAAATTTTCCCGTACTTAATGGATGACATGGTGTTTGATATCCCATTCTTGTTCTTTGCCAATACGGCTATCTCCAATTACCACTGTTTCTGTTAAAAGAAAATCGACAAAACAGAAGGTTTGAATTGCGCTGGAGAAGATGAAATTGGTCAGCGCCGCATTTGTCAAAGGAAGAGATATTTAGGCTTACACCTAAACAAAGAGCAGAATGTATTCAAAAGACCATGCAAGAGGAAACCCAATGCGCATAACACATCTCTGAACATAAATCATGGTTATCAGTTTCTTTGTAATAAAATTTGCAGAAACAAAAATAATGTATCATGAAGACCTGCTCAAGCAAAGATTCTCCCAATGATTATTTCGCATGCTATCTTTATTCGCAATTTGTTTGCGCTTCTACATACGTTCATGTATTTTAGATTCAACTTATAACAATAAGGATTTCGTTTACAAGGAAACAAATGTCAGCTATGTTTGTAAACTTTTGTTCACAATTGATGTTTTGCTCTTTAAAAAAATTCATTCTCTGGATGATGTTTCCTCGATTCTTTAGTTTTTGAGTTCCTCCTTTTTTTTCCGTTTGGTTCGTCTGTACCGTCTTCTCACTAACATACCCAGCTCCAAAAACAATTACACTGTCAATGGCTGGGCAAAAACAAACATACCACGGCAAAACCACTAGTCCACTCAAAATACTAAACTTCATTTGTAAATTTTGAGGTGGGTAATTCTTGAAGTTTTTACAATTTTTTGTATTGGATTATGGTTTGGTACACTTTTGTTCTTTTTTTCCCTTCCCCGAGATTGCCATATATTGTTGGTTAACTAATACGGTAATAGTGTTGAATCTTATCAGGAATGTTTGTAACTGCAATTATTGTGTTGGCTGTGAGTGTTCTGGTCGTGCAGGCTTATCAGAAAATACAGCCTCCCCCTCCAAAGATATGTGGATCCCCAAACGGTCCTCCTGTTACTTCACCAAGAATCAAGCTTAGCGATGGAAGGTATCTGGCATATAGAGAGAGGGGAGTCCCCAAGGAAAACTCCAAGTATAAGATAATTCTCGTTCATGGGTTAGACAACTCAAAAGACATGATTTTAGTGGCTTCCCAGGTACAATCTTCAAGGCATATAAATTACTATTTGAAGCTCAAGGGAATAGAAAACGTTTATTTTTGTGATGATTTGTATTCCAATTGCTTTAGTTGTTTGGTGGTTGTCTTAGGAAATGGGATGAAATCCCATATCTCGACCCTAGGCTGATGTATAATTGGTGCAGGTTCTAACACAATTATAACAATATGATGTTGTCTAATTGTGGTCCTTGTACGTTCAATGGACTCTATCAGTTGCGTCTAAGGACGCAGTTTGTGCGTTTAATAGTGGGTTTTTTCCTGTCATTTTTCTCCTTTGGCATTCCCCTTACTATTGTTTTTTCTTCTGGGTAAATATGTTTCTTATCCAGGAACTAATTGAAGAGTTGGGGATATACTTTCTTTCGTTCGATAGAGCAGGGTATGGAGAAAGCGATCCAAATCCGAAGCGATCAGTTAAGAGTGAAGCATTTGACATACAAGAACTTGCCGACCAGTTACAGTTGGGAGATACTTTCTATGTACTTGGATACTCCATGGGAGGTTATCCCATTTGGGGTTGTCTCAAATACATACCCCACAGGTATCATACTTACTCTAACGTTGGCTTCCTAATTATCCCCTTGTCATCTATGTGAGTTGTATTGATATTCTTTGCTAGAGAGAAAAGATCAACAAAAATGATAATTCCTTCTAATTGTGGTCTACCTCAATATGGTGCAAAATTTATGTGTCTCACTAGAATGAGAGAATACTCAACTATGTTACATGGATTGTTTAGAATGCATGAATTACCCGTGTCGGGAAATCAACACTTGGGTAAGAGTAATTGGACACATATCTGATTTTTTTAGTTGGTCATTCACCAAAAACATTTTGAAACCAAGTTTAGATTTATACTTAGAACTGTACTATGTAGGAAATGGTCTATGATACCTTGTAGACACGATTTACCTTAGAAAATGGAACGTAGATACTCTAGGAATCTTCAGTGCCATCATGTCCGGGACAGGTTGATGAATCCGACACTAAGACCCGTACTCATACTCAACGCTTGTCTCGGAGTTCATGTAACGCAGATGCTCAAAATATTGGTATCTTGTTTCTGGTTTGGTAAGCAGCATTGTGTTTTTTCCACCTTTTACTGCAGGCTTGCAGGTGCCGCTCTAGTTGCTCCAGTTGTCAATTACTGGTGGCCTTCCTTTCCTTCCAACCTGTCGAGGGAGGTCTTTAAGAAACAATTTTTGAGAGACCAATGGAGTCTTCGGGTAGCACACAACCTCCCGCAACTACTCTACTGGTGGCTGACACAGAAATGGTTCCCTTCCTCATCCCTGATTGAGGGCAACCCTGAAATTTCAAGCACGAATGACAAAGCTATCATCGAGAAGATGTCAGAAATTCCCACGCCACATCAGGTAAACTGGCTACTTTTCCATGGGATATTGCTGTTTTTTTCTTAAAAAAGGGATTGCTATAGTTTATTAACAAGGGGAAAAATGACGGGAAGGACCATGGGATTTTAGCTTTTAGCAGCCTCTGGTGCAGCATATGGACATTTCACAGGCATGCATGGAAGGACCTTTTACGGTGGAAACTCAAATTAGGCATTTGGTGGGATTAGCGGAAAGAAAATTTGGCCGCTGTGATGCAGGCTTTAGCTTAATTTGAGGTAGAGGTCGCACCCAAATCCCAATATCAAGCCTCACTCAACCTTTACATCAGGCCATTTCTAGTACTCCATAAACTGAAGCTAACATACAAAATGTTGGGCCACTCAATAAGCTCGATTTGATTCCCATATAGGCCTCTTTGTGCACTTGTTACGAATTGTATGCCAAAACATACACATTGAGAGCAATCCAGTGGTCATTAATCTTTAAAGCCAAAATCATTTTCCCCTAGCTACAGCGTCGAAAGGCCAAAAAATGGTATTCCTCCGCTCCTGTAAATACCACTTTGACTGAACGACCACCAACGACTAAAAACTCATGTGTCAAGTTTGGCAAATCCGTACTTGAAGATAAATTCGGCACAAGAATTGGCTTTTCGCAAATTCGGGCAAAGGATTCGCTCAACCAGTACAGCTGCACTTTTGCTCATTTCTGTTAGATTTTCAAAATGCCAAGGCATTTTACAAACCAGTGGAGATACTCCCAAGAGAAATGTTCAATTTGTTTGGCATTCCAGTTGATGCAAGGCCTAAGGATTCTTGGTTATGCTGGTTTTTGTTGTCATTGCAGAACAAGGTTCGACAGCAGGGGCTTTTCGAATCTCTCCACAGAGACCTAATGGTGGGCTTTGGAACATGGGAGTTTGATCCAATGCATCTGACGAATCCACTTCCGCACACCAGTAGCTCTGTCCACATCTGGCAAGGTTATGAAGATCGGATCGTGCCAGCTCAGCTACAAAGATATGTTTCCTCTAGGCTTCCCTGGATTCAGTACCATGAGGTTCCGGATGGTGGACATTTGATCTTGTATGACACTGGTATATTCGACTCCATATTAAGAGCACTTCTGCACTAAACAAAAATGAAAAATCATTGCATAGATTTCTCTAGCCCAGAGGATATACTAGGATCAATCGAGCAGCCTTTGTTTGCTTGTACTTTATTAGTACAAGAAGATTGTTCAAAATGCGCTGAATATGCTTTGCAAGGTGCAACTTAATTTGTACTGTAGTATGTAAGTTTTGCCTTGTTTAGAAGTTCAAGGTGTTTGTTTAAATAAATGTTTAGAAGTTCAACTTAATTTGTCCTGGAGAGTTTGAGTGTTTTTGTGCATCAATAAGCTATAAAATGAAGCTAAAAATAATCTCACTTTTTTGTTTTAGTCAACTAAGCTGAAAGGGCAAATTAAGTGGATTATGTATTTTATTAATTCTTTTGAGCAAATAAGCTGGCTTATAAGTGCGCTACCAAATGGGCCACTGTTGCTCATAACTTCAACACTCACATTGGGTGAGAGTGAAGATTTCTGACTTCTTATTTATTTGTAAAATTAATACCCGAAGATGAATCCTCTTCCAAGCTTGGTTTTTTTTTTTTTTTCCCTGCGAAAAATTATACTTTCAAAACTGTAAAATTTTGATGGAGGTAGCAAGCAATCCTAACATTCGGGAACAGTTCGAATCATAGTTGTGGAATTGAGGTGGACCCACAAAATGAGAGTTTGAAGGGGTATGGAGTGGAGCTAATCTACTTGACTATTAAGTTAATCCCTATTTCAAATTAATTATAACAACCGTTTAATTAATCTACTAGCATTTCTGTGAATTGGGGGATGGTGTTGTGCAGTGGTGTGCGCAGCACTGTGTTGCGAACCTCCCAGCCGACGGATCGTGCATCCAACGGCTCGGATCTCATTTTGGCAATGAACAGTTCTCGATTGTTAGTTGCCGAGATGAAATTCGAGCCGTCATATGCACGATCCGACAGCTCGGAGGTGCACAACACCAATCCGATATCCTATTTCTGTTTCCGTGCAGTTGTTTCTATACTTGTGGAAGGAGCAACCCCCACATGGCTTTGTCCTAGCATTGAGAAGCAACTTGATTAGCCAGCCAATGGACACACGTTATAATTAGGAGTGCCAAAACTGCCAATATTCACATTACCCATTTGACTAGACAGCGTGACCATTATTGCCCGAGACCTGCTACTCCCCCCCCCCCCCCCCCCCCCCCTGACACACCCCCCTCCCCGGCCCCACGTCGCTTTTCCCGAATTACACACCCCCCCTCCCCCCTCTCCCTCCCTCTCTCTCTCTCTCTCCCTCCCTCTTCTTTCTTTCTTTCTTTACCGTTTGATTCTTTCTTTTTTTTCCTTTTATTTTCAGTTTGTTTTTTTTTTTTCATTTTATTTCCTTTTCTTTTTTTTTAGGTTTGAATTTTTTTTTCTCTTTAATAATAGGTTCAAGTCTAATTCTAGGCTTTGTAAAGTAATTGAGAGAATCCAGATGGGTACACTTTTTTGAAATAGCAGATGGTGTTTATTGAAATACCTTAAACCAAAAAAATGATCTTTACTCTGATTTAACTGAATTGAAAATTAAAGCACTTAATTCTTGAATTATATTTTTAAATATACAAAGGGTGTATTTACCTATAGGACTATAGGACTCTCGTTGATTAGCCCTAAGAAAGTCGTAGAATCAAATATCTCTTAGAACTAACCAACGAGAGCCCTAGAGTCAAAATTTAATTATGACCCTTTAGAATTAAATGATCAAAAAAATAAAATCTTCTCACCCATTCAAACAGATTGAAATTAGAACACTTAATTTTTCAACCTTTAGTTTATATATTAAAAAAATGGTTAAAAAATTAAGTGCTCTAAATTTCAATCCGTTTGAACCGATAGAAAGATTTTATTTTTCTGATCACTTTTTTTTTATTTCAATTTTTCAGTATCTGTCTTTCTTTCTTTTTTTCTTTCATTCTTTTTTGTTAATTTTCAATTCTTTTCTTTATTTCTTTTCTTTCAACGAGTACCATAAGACTCATTATTTAGTTTTAAGGCTCTCTTAGGGTAGTCTTGGAGCTAAAAATTTATTACGACCATTTAGGATGAATTGATCACACACACACTTCTAGTAGGTTTGAATTAAAAAGTAGGGAGCGATTTTTTTTCACCTTTATTCAATTTTTTTTGCATTTGTTAGTTTTGTGTCAAATTTTTTAGACTTATTGGTTCGTCTAGACAAAAGTTATAATTTTTTTATCAGAACCCAATTTTTTTTGAAAAAGAGAAAAAATAAGTCAAAGAGATGTCTTTTTGACTTATTTTTGTCTTTTTAAAAAAAAAAAAGAGATTCGATCAATTTTTTTTACTTTTTCGGTTCCTCTCATGGAGATGAACTAGTAGTAAGTCAAAAAAGTGTGACGCAAAACTACCAAATGCAAAAAAAAAAAAAAAAAATGAATTAAGATGAAAAAAAACCACTCCCTACTTTTTAATTCAAACCTATCCGAAGTGTGCGTGTGATAGAGAGAATTGATTTTAATGCTAGTAGAACGGCTCAAGTGTGAGATGATTTGTGTTTTCATGAAAATGGAGAGAGAGACAATTTCTGGTTTAGCCAGTTTTGTTTTTGGAGGAGTCACTGAAAGTGAGTGTATAGCTCATATTGAACTCACTCTCAACCCATTTAAACTCATGGAAATATGGGTTCATATGGGTTGAATCCTTATAAACCCTGTAACGACCCGGATTTTCGACCCAATTTTTTTTAATATAAATTTTATATTGTGAAATTCCTAATTCAATAATTAATTAGATTGAATAATTAAAATATATTATTATGTGTACAATCGATATTATTTACTCTATTGTATAATATATATACTTTTACTTTAAATATACAAGGATTCATATTCATCCCTTATTTTTTTCTATCTAAATCCTAACTAAAACTCTTCTATCAAACTAAAACTCTCCACTTCCCTCTCAAACTCTATCACCTCTATCTTTATTCTTCAAACTACACCCCGCATCTAAGAGATCTTGTTCCCCTGTTTCTCTCACACCCACCATATACATAAACGTGTCCACGTTCATTTATTCTTTTCCCTATCAAAAATCCTACCCAAACCTGTTACTACCCATCCCAAATTTTTAGGAACCATATTCCCTCAATTCCTCATCTCTTCCGGCTCTCTCTCTCTCTCTCTCTCTCTCTCTCTCTCTCTCTCTCCCTGGCCGAACCACCTCTTCCTCCTACTCCTCAATTTCAGCAGCCATCATTATCTCCTACTTTTCCCCATTTACTCCAATACTTGCCACATTCCCTCCTCTCCCTCCACTCTCCCATAATACCCTCTCTTGCTCTCCAAAAATCAGATTACAAACACACCATACACACTGAAAATCCAGAGAAGAAGAGAAGGAGAAAGAAAGTTTTCAAGGTCCAACAATGGTGGTCTAGAGAGAGAATACGAAGTGGGTTCCGATTCTGTACTCATTCGACCACAAGTATGCGCGTCACTAACTCTAGCATGATCCTGAACACCTCTGAACCAATCCCAAATCTGCCCCGGTGTCCTGGTTGTCCATTGTCTACTCCGATTTTTCCGAAGCCGTCCGAAACAATCCGAACTCGTTAACAAATTTTTCGGCCCGAAACGAGGTAGTATAATCACTTCCCTATTTTCCTCTAAGTATATTATGTGAGTACGTATTGATTTTACGATCCGGAATGAAAGAAATCGATCTTGACGTCGCGTGGTCGAGATCGGCCATTTTCCTCTGCTTTTTCACGGCAATGAACAGACCCACGAGTGGTTTTCAATTGCTGAGATTACACCTAAATACTCCTAATTATTTATCTCTAAATGTTAAATTAAACTAGTTGTAATAGAATGAATTGAAACCGCGGATCGGAGCCGAGGAAACAAGTCACTGCTCTGTATTTGTTTTCTTTGCAGTTCACTGTTCATGCACGTTTTTTTTTTTTTTTTGAATGATGTACTGGAATTACAGATACCCCCCTGTTCTATTTTAGTTTTCAGATCTGACCCTAGGCTATGTCTAAACGTATGTCTACCAGTAGAGTTTATATAACATAAATGGTTGCATGCTATGTTGATCTGATTGATATGTTTTACTTGAGCCTAATTGGGTTGACTTCTTTACTGCATCTATGATAGAATGATAATAAATGAATTATATGTTACTGTAAAATAATGCTTACGATAAGTTATGAAACATTTTATTCCTTGATAAATTGATAGCCAATCCAGTAAACAGCTATAGACGTCATAATTTTTAGAAAAATAAAATGACTATATTACCCTTACATTCGAGTAACGACTAAACCAACCTGTTAGTTTTTAAGAAAATTATTTGACCAATAAACAAATCTAAGGGCATCGGCCCATTCATAAAATACTACGTGCTTTAAATTACTTGTTCGTTCAAATATTAATTGTTATACTTGTTATCTCATTGAAATGTATCACACTATAAATTGAGTTGTTATTGGATGTATCATGTTATACGTGCTAGAATGAACTTAGGTTCACTGGGGTGGTTACGAGTAGAGAATCATATAGACGATGTTAAGTAAATGGAAAATGGTAAAGTGTTGAAAGTGTGAGTGTGTGGATTGTGATTTGAGCCATGGTGATGGCAAGGGTAACCTATGGGGCCCTGTGTTGAAATGGGTTACCTGCGGGGCCCAGAGATGAGATATGTTATGACACTAATGTATGATACGTCATGGGAAGTTTCTCTTCGAGGAAGAGAATGGGTCCCATGAGACGATTGTAGTTAGTGAGACGCTAATGTATGACACGTCATGGGAAGTTTCTCTTGGGAAAGAGAATGGGTCCCATGAGACGGTTATAGTTAGTGAGACGTTAATGTATGACACGTCATGGGAAGTTTCTCTTGGGAAAGAGAATGGGTCCCATGAGACGGTTATAGTTAGCGTGGGGTAGTGGATGTCCGACCCTAATGTACGACACGTCATGGGATGACTTGATCCTCCTGTTATGGTCTTAAGTGAGAACATACTCGGTACATAACTTAGGTGCGCTCACCTAGGACCCTGGTGCAGGATAAGCAAGAGGAAGGGTGGACCCATGAGACGGTTGTAGTTAGTGGATGTGGGAGGAAAGGATCTCGTGAAGATGATCCTTAGATTACATGTAAGATGATGGATAGTAAAGGAAAAGACGATGTGTTATTATTCTATATTTTCTGTGAATTATGAATTATTATTTTGTTGATTTGCTAATTGTAGAGTAAGGGGTTGGTAGGATTGGGATTATCCTACTGGGTGAATTATCACTCACGGATACATTTGTATTCTGGCAAATCGTTTGCTTCGGCGTTCAATTTGCCAGAGTGTGCAGGATTCCACATTGGAGCAGTTGATACAGATGGGATCCTTGGAACGAAATTTGGGCCAACGTTGCTTGGAATTCGTGTCAAAACTAGAGTCGCTCTGGAATTGCTTTTGTTAAATAAAGGTACATAGATTTTTGTATTATTTCAAAATTGTAATTTTTGTATAAGGATAAATGGGGGCTTAGAAGTTTGTAAAAATTAGCATATTTTAAGAATAATGCGCCCGAAATTTCTTGGAAAATCGGGGCGTTACAAACCCATTATACAATATGGGCGAATTGGGTTGAATTATAAGTGGATAGGTTTGGGCGGATTCAAAAACATGGGTTGGAATTGCCACATCTATTTATAATTAAAGATAAGAAGGTAAGAAGAAAAAAATTTGAAGAAGTGGTTATAAATGAAGATAAGAAAATAAGAAGAAAATCTGAATGAGTGGTTATAATTGAAAATAAAAAAGAAAAATTAGTATTTTAAACGTAAAAGATAAAATAATTTATAAATTAAAGAAATAAAATATTAGTTTAATTGGGGTGGGGGGTTGACGGGGGAAACAGGAAAAAGGGAGGGGGACCGAGGGTAATAATGGAAATTGGGCTGTGGGGTCGGGGGGGTGTGAGGGGGGGGGAGTAGCAATTTACTTATTGCCCATTTCACTTCACTTACAAAGATCGAGGCAATGCTATATGTTCACTTTTGAATACCTTTAGAATAATATTCAAAGCAAAAATTTATACATATGCATGTGTAGGTATGTTTAACTCAAATAAAATTGAACACCCGTGGGTTAAATCTGAACCACCCATTTCAAATCACTCACTCGCTCATAAACACTGCATTTATTATATCTAGTAATAATCATAAAATAAAGCACCTAATTCTTTGACCCCGATGAACTTTAAGGTGATAATATTTCATTGAACAACTAGAAATTGTCTGATAGGATTCTTTACAAAATCCTAGTATACCATCGAGCACACACTCTATATGTGATTGGTGGATGAACAGTCCACATCAGATAATACCGAAATGTGGCCATAATATCGCTGTTGTTCGAAAAAAAAATATACTCTGTATAAATTAACTTAAATAATAGTGTTGGTTGGTAGAGCTTAAAATTTTGTTTGTTTATGTGTTCTATCATTGAAGGGCAGAACCAAAAATGTAATATGCTCTGGGCTAAAATGGAGGTGGTGGGTTGAAATATGGAATGAATTGGGCTAAAATAAATTGGGCTAAATTTTACATATAATTTTTTTTTTTTCAAAATTGACCGAGGCTATAGTCCAACTGTCCAACCCACTATGAGTCTAGTTCCGCCTACGGTCAAAACATTGCTTAATGAAGGATCTCTTTCATTCGTGATTAGAGATATTCTGATTAATCTATTCAATCAACAGATACCATTAACACTAATTTCTTTTTAATACTATATAACTTGCAAAGTTTTAACTTTCGAATGACCACCCTAACAAAAAAAAAAATTCTGGAGTAGATATACCTGTACATACATTTGATTTCGTATACCTTAACCAAGGATTCTTTTAGAAAGCCAAACAGAGAATATAAATTTCAAATTTCAGGCTTTCACATGATTGTGGAGCTTGTCTGGAATGGATGGGAACCCAAACAACGTGCTAGTGGGACATAAGCCGACCTGTATCTGATCACATAATAGAAGATTACGTGTGTATATATTCGTTTCACATAAGGGGTTCTCATTTTAGTTAAAATGCAGACCTTTTCATTTTTTTTAATTTTTCAATCGAATTTTAATGATCCGAGCCGTTCAATGTGTTCAGAAACGTGATTTGGAAGATACTTGCAAAAAATAGGAAAAAAAAGACCAAAAAAGGCTTGATTTTAGCAGTTTTTAATTAAAATCCGCATTTTAAAAAGTCTTCATTTGAAACTTTCTTATATATACAACAATCCAAACATAACAACTCACATAACCTCTCACATACATCTGGAGTCCACACATAGTAGTGTGTGTGGAGCCCACATGTATGTGAAAGGTTGTATTTGGTATTGTGTTTGAATTGTTGTTTAAGTAACATTTTTGATATATATATATACCAGTCCACTTCTCGTAAGGACCACCTTAATTTAATAAAATGCAGACCTCCCTTTCTTGATAGAATTTCGATGATCCGAGCCGCTCAATGTGTTCAGAGCGTGATTTTAAGGGTACTCGCAAGAAATCAGCAAAAAAAAAATGACCGAAAAGAGCTTCATCCAAGCAATTTTGTTTATTTTTTATTGAACGGTTCAAACAAAAACTGTTTGGATGAAGCATTTTCAGGTCATTTTTTTTGCCGATTTGTCGTAAGTATCCTTAAAATTACGTTCTAAACACATTAAGCGTCTCGAATCATCAAAATTCGAACGTGAAATAGGAGAAATGGGGAGGTCTTTATTTTAATTAAAATAAAGACATCATCATTTGAAAATCACTATATACATATATGTGTGTGTGTGTCCTACTGCTCATCAAAGAGGCTGCTGTGATCTCCATTTGGGCCTTGTCCTGAGACAGAAAATATGATCTAAATTGTTCACTTTACAGATACCAATGCTTATAAGATGTTTGCAAAAAAAAATCAAGTTAATCAAACATTGAAAACTTAGTAAACAAATCACCTTTTTCTTCGATAAACGAACACCAAATATGATTTCAATAGCACACAGCAGAATAGTTTGGCTTGGTCGCTGAGCAAATAACATCCAATCAACTTGATTTTGTTGTCGAGGTGTTGTACAAATGGAGCTCTACATATTAATCAGTTTTGATCATATTTTCAAGCTCGAGACAGGACCCGAATGGAGGTCACAGCAGCCCCCATGTCTCTGTTCATCACTAATATCACCAAATCTAGTCCAGCAAGGAACCAAAGGATATTCTCGATCGGATCTGGGTATTATCCAAAATAATGATACCATTATTCTTTAGTGACGTGTAAAATAACCAATTAAATTGGAAACTCATAGAGCCTTTGTTTTTTGAACAGAACTCATAGAGCCTTTAAAAAAGGCAATTACAGTACTGAAATTACATGTGACCCAAAAAAAAAAAAAGGGGAGTGAAAGTGAAGAATGATAATAAATCCAAATATGAAATATCGCTTCATCATGCGAAAAAATGGCTGCTTTAAAGCAAATTCATTCTTAACAAGAAAATGCTTGTTATACAACAACGTAAGTTAGAATTTTATAACAATTATCAATTTAACTCTTGTGGAACAATTCATACAGTGCAAAGTCATAATCGGATCTCCGGTAATCAACCGTCACAATGAAAATTAAATTTTTAGAAAATAGTTAAGGTTAGCGTAAACTAGCGTAGGCATCCAGAGTTTTAAAACAGAAAGTTTATATAACGAAATTGAAATTTGCACTCTAATTTTTATTGATAGAGCTCCACTTTGTTTATGAAATTATTAAAATTGAAGCGCCATTAATAAAAAATGAAACACGAAAATTAATTTTCCTTATATAATGGCAAAAAGCTTTCTACATGACCAATCAAAGAAGAACTTTCCAATCAAGGTAAATTTAGTTTGCAAGAAACAAACACCATGTGCTTTTACACTGGCATTTTGCCCAAATTTCCAGGGCCTCTCCTATTACGCAGAAGCCAGCTTTCCAATCTATATGTCAAAGGGCAAATCTAATGACACCCTCATCTTCCCAGAAGTTGCAGCCTCTTTAGAGAGAGAGAGATAGAGGAAAAAATCTTCTGGTATTCTCAAATTCCCACTTGGGTTTTTCCCAAGAAATTGTATTCCTCTTTACATAGATACATATATATGATGGACTCAACAATTTCTTGTTTTTGGGTAGAGATGCTTTTCAGGAGAGTGGCTATTTGTTTCCTGGGATGTCTTGGGATATCTCACCCGGCCAAAAAAACTGCCCATGCCCTAGCACCAGCACCACCAGAGACTACTGAGACATATTCTTCTTCATCATCATCTTCATCTTCTTCATCTTTAGCATCATCTGATGGGACACCATCAAGGGTCAGGCTAAGTGATGGCAGATGCTTGGCTTACAGGGAGCTGGGGGTTCCCAAGAACATATCCAACTACAAAGTCATTCTTGTCCATGGATTTGGAAGCTCCAAGGAAATGAGTTTCATGGCTTCCCAAGTACTGATTAAATCCCTCTTGCCCAGTTTCATTTCCTTCTTTGAGTAAAACCCTATTCCTCAATTTTGATTTAGTACTTTTGTTTATTTGGATCTGAAATTCTCAGTTGGATTTGGAACTTGAGAAATTTGGATTTGGGTTTACGTGGGAATTCAATTCAAATTGGGAGGAAAAACCTAGTGATGAACAGTTGTTTTGGGTGAATCAATAGAAAATGAACCTGAAGGGGTCCGATCTCCTCCATCCCGAAAACCCTATGCCGAGGGTTTTTCCGGCCATTGGATTGGGTGCTTCTTATTTTTTTATATGTTTTAAATCCAACGGCCGGAAAATCCCTTGGGCACAGAGGCACATGAATTTTTGGCATTGAGGATCCTGTCGTTAGAGCTTTATGTCTTATGGATTGGTAAAGTGAAAAATGAAAAATCTTGATCGTGTAGTACTTGGTAGATTAAATGGAACATTAGCTTATTGAGACTCTGGTACCTATTTCAAATTGCCCTAATATTGCGTAGGTCTTTTTGTTGTTGACTTGGGGGTTTCTTTTTGGCTGTGTTTAAACTTAATCATCAATTCAATTTGCGATTTACCAGTGAAAGGGAAAGCTAAGAAAATATTTAGCTGTTCACTTAATCTTTTTCCTTCATCTTTTTCTTTCGCCCCATACACTCCTCCACAAATCCTTGATCCAAACACAGCCTGAGGGTTTGTGTCATGTAGTTGTGGAGGGGTTATTTAACCTTTTCACTTTGATAGACTCGTTATCTTGTTCTTCACCTTTTTCTTTCTGTAATTTGTATACAAATCCATGATCCAATCACTACCTTAAAAGGTTTTTTGTGCCAAGTATTTGCAAAATTTACGCTGCACAAAACGTAAACAAGACTGTAATCGAAGCACAGGAACATTTATACGTTAAAGGGCTTTAGACAAACCTTCATTTAGCTATCATTTCATCACCATCTATGTTACACAGACTCTTCAGTTTTGCTGAACTACCAGTGTCTATAGGACACGAAACGTACGGGTGTATGGGATATGGATCCACTGCTCTGCTACTGACACGGATACTCCAAGTTACCGCTTTTTTGAGAAGGAAGAATAAAGGTTGAGTAAAATCATTGTCACTAAATGGTATCTTGCATTATTTGGTTTCCAGGATCTAATGGATGAGTTGGGGGTATATCTTCTGTTATTTGATCGTGCCGGATATGGGGAAAGTGATCCAAATCCAAAGCGCTCTGGAAAAACTGAAGCATCTGACATTCAAGAACTTGCTGATCAGTTGCAGTTAGGATCCAAGTTTTACGTAATTGGAATCTCACTCGGATCTTACCCCATTTGGAGTTGTCTTAAACGTATCCCCGAAAGGCAAAAACCCTACCCATAGTCTTTAGCTCAACTTTTTATGCTTCAATTCTTTTTCTAAAATCATCTCTTTGGTTTTAAAACTGTTGTTGCAGGCTAGCAGGGGCGGCTATGGTGGTCCCAATGATCAATTACAACTGGCGGTCTCTTCCAAATGAGCTTACAAAGGATGACTACAGGAAGAATCTAGCCCGATGGGCACTCTGGGCTTCACGCTATGCACCAGGACTAGTGTACTGGTGGTTTACGCAAAAAATGTTCCCCTCATCCACAGTTTTTGATAGAAATCCAGCATTTTTCAACAACAAAGATTTAGAGGTCGTGAAGAATACCCCAGGATTTAATTTGCTCGGAAAGGTAAAACTCTTACCTTTTACCTGCATAGTTTTCGCGTACGGAGAACTACAGTATAAGTTTAAAAGCTCCTGCTGAAACAATTTCTGAAAATTCAAATTATCTTTTTGGTGTTTTCTGAATATGTTTCCCAAGAAATGTTTTCAAAGACAGCTTGTCAGACGAGTTTTGTGTGTTTTCTGGTAAAGGAAGGCAGAATGAAACAAACACCAAGCAGACACATTCACAAGTTAAAGCAAGTGTATCAATCTGCTCAACGTTGTCAAAAGAATGTACTCCGAAGAGAGCCGAAACTCGTATTGCTACACCAGAATGACTATATCTTACAACATCTATGATTCATTTATCAAGAAAATGATTGTGATGTACATTTTTCATTGCTACACCAGAATGACTAGATCTTACAACATCTATGATTCATTTATCAAGAAAATGATTGTGATGTACATTTTTCTTTCACTTGCAGAATAAGTTGCAACAACCAGGTGTTTACGACTCCATTCGACGTGACTTTATCGTGGCTTTTAGCAAATGGGACTTTGATCCACTGGACTTTCAAAATCCATACGTCAAAAATGAATGCTCCGTGCACATTTGGCAAGGCTTTGAAGACAAGGTTGTGCCTGTTGAGCTACAAAGATACGTTTCGAGGAAGCTTCCCTGGGTTCGCTACCATGAAGTTCCTGATGGTGGGCATTTGCTTGTGTATGACAATGTTGTGTGTGAAGCCATTCTAAGGTCTCTTTTGCTCGGAGAAGATCCTCCATTATATAGACCTAAGTTAGATGTTTAGTGTGTTCAGATTCGCGTCATCCGATTGATGACCCTGTTAGTTGATTTGATTTGTACAGAACGACATTAACTTGTGTTACATTACATTGGTTTTCAAGGAAGTTTCTCAGTGTTCGTATTTCTTTCGTATTTTGGTTATGAAAAGAAGATTTCCTCGTATCCACAGGCATATGGGCAGGAAGTTTCTTTTTCTCGTTTGTCCTGGCGGATGACGCTGGTCATGTTCCAGACCAATTGTTATGGCTCCCTGAGTTTGTGTTCCAGACCAATTGGTTTTTGTTCGGCTCCTTGAGTTCGTGCTTGTTTCTGAAACGAGATCGATCGGATATTATTGGCATTCGCATGATCGAAACATGTAGGGCTGTAAACGAACCGAATTGGGCCGAACCCTGTTAAGTTCGGCTTGGGTTCGTTAAGATATGAGTTCGACTCGAGCCAGAATGACTTGGCTCGAGTTCGGCTCGTTAAAATTTTTCAAAGCTCAGGTCCGGCTCGGTTGGGTTCGTTAAGGTACTAGTCTGGCTCGAGTTCGGCTCGGATTCGATTCGATTCGAACATCTTGGCTCGAGTTTGGCTCGTTCAACTCAAATGAATAGAGCCGAGCAGAATCTAAGCTTGAATTGAGCTCGTCAAGACTCAAGTTTGGTTCGGCTCAACTCATTAAATTCAAGCGAATCTAATCTCTCTCATTGATCGTATACAATTTGGGAGAAAAATAAGTATTGAATTATGGAAGGGGATCAAGGGACAAAACTTTTGCCAACAAAATAGACATTAAATCCTAACCATTAAAATGGACGGCTAGGATTAAAAATGAAGAGGCACAATCTCTCTCTTCCTTTTTAAAAATATGTGAAAAAAAATTATTAACATTTAAAATTTTATAAAAAAAATCAAAAGAGGGAGAGAGAGGGACTGCTGGGGGAGAGAAAGAGAGAGAGAGAGAGAGTGCACCCGGGGGTGGGGGGTAAAAGGGTCAGTCTCTAGAGTGTCAGGGGGGGGGGGCCTGACAAGGGGGGGTGCGATTAGTAACCTTCGGGTGCGATTAGTAACGTTCTTCAACTCACATGCAGATCTCTCTCCCCTCCCTTGAAGGGAATTATATTTACAATCTTAAAATTTTTTACATTTACAAATAGATCCTTATTGAATTATTAATTAAATTTAAGTATAGGTTTGCGAACCAAATCGAACCGAATACCGTTAGGCTTAGATTCGGCTCATTTACGAAACGAGCCTAGAATTGAAGTTCAGGTTCAGTTTGTTTAGCAGACAAATCGAACTCGAACGAGCTCTTGCCGAACCGAGCCTCGAACAGTTTGCGAATGACTCAGTTGATTTTACAGCCCTAGAAACATGATTTTCTGAAGAAGAAAAAAAACCATTGATGGTTTTGTAGGATATTCATTTGCGTCTAGAATAGTAAGAACTCATTCAATTTATGCAATTGAATTAAAAGGGTAAATATAGGTCTAGGCCTTCCATTTTGCACTTGCATTGCGAAAACCCAGTTAAGGCTTAAGACAAACAAGGCAAAGTGCAGGTTAGGATTAAAAAGTCAAGTCGACTTAATTTTTTTTTTCTATCCAATTTTTTTTGTATTTTTTATTTTACGTCAAATTTTTATGATTTATTGATTTATCTCGACGGGAGGAATTGGAAAAGTAAAAAAATTATGAGTTTCGAACATAATTTTTTATTTTTTCAATTTCCTTTGTCAAGATGAATCAATAAGTCGCAAAAGTTTGACGCAAAACTAACAATTTCGAAAAAAATTAAATAAAGACAAAAAAAAAAAATCAAATAACTTTTTGATATTTCAAATTGCCATCATTGCTTCACTTCTAGTGAAGTTGAGAATTCATCTCCCTCCTCCCCCTCTCAGTGGTGATCAAAATTTGAGTCCCACAAGGATCAGGATTATGGGAGTCAAGACTCTGGATAACTTATGGACCTCCTGTGTTAATCCTGACAACCCACTAATCCCTAACACTCCGCTAATCTACACTCTATTCATTAGTTAAGCGCATAAAGTATAGTTTTGTTACAAAAATATACTCTCTCCTATTTTATTCAAGTTCTCTCTCCTCACTTTAATTATGAATAATAAAAAATATCTACAAAGAGGATGAAGAACATACCTAGCATTGTTGGAGTGCAAGCTCAAAAGTGACTAGATAAAATAGACAGTAACAACTCATTTTTTAATAGTAATTTTACCTAGCATTGTTTTGTGGATGCTCTTCGCTTTTGAGATTTTCAAACTAAATGCCAGTTCTGTTAAAAAAAAAACTAAATGCCAGTTATTTTCAAATAAATAAAATGCCAGCTAAGTTTTTTTGGGGATTTATTATTGCCAGTTTAGCTTTCGAGATTTTTAAAAACTAAATGCCAGCTAAGCATATTTTTTTTTGATTTTCTAAGTGCCAGCAAAGCACTTAGCACCGTTTAAGCGGCAGCATTTGCCGTCTACAGCCTATTTTGCCAAAATAAGGCAAAGTAGCTTCTTCTTTTATTTTCATTTTTTATTAAAAAAATTGTATTTGTAATTTTGCGTTAAACCTTGTGAATTATTGACTCGTTTGGTTTCGACAAAAGAAATCGAAAAAGTAAAAAATTATGATCAAAACTCATAATTTAAAGTAAAAAATTATAATTGAAATTTAAAATTTTTTACTTTTTTAATTTTATCTTGTCAAGATGAATTAATATTTTACCAAAATTTAAAGTAAATCATTAAATGGAAAAAAAAATTTAAAAAGACTGAAAAAAAAAACGATGAGATGAGAAAAGCTCATTCACAGCACCGATCGCATTAACCATGGCTGTGGGAAAACTGATTTCCAGTGGGTATGATTGGGTTTTCATGGCGGTGGAAGGTATGGGTTCATTTGGAGATGGGATAGATTTGGGTTAATTTGGTGGCTGGACTGGAGAGAAAGACAGAGAAAGGGATTATATGAGTAAGGAAGAGTAGAGGCGGCATCAACATAGCAGCAGCAGCACAAGGCCAAGGCAATGGCCGCAATGTGGTTTCCGCAGTCGGTTTCGGACGAGGTAAGGGATGGAATTGATCCCTTTCTTGATTTCGTAAACATGGTAGATCATAGATGTATATGTTTATCGTGCATAAACTGAATAGAGATGTGTGCAATAGACGTTTGTGTGATGCACAAACAAAACCAGACATTATGTAGTGATGATGGTGGTTGTAATTTTGGGGGGTGTGGGTTATACATGGATACATGTTTTGAAATGCTATATTGGGGTGTGGGTTATGCATGGATCCCTTTCTAATTTTCTAATGTTAGTTGCCACTAGTTTGCTATGTCCAACTCGGCCAGAGTGTCGTGTCGGACACAGTTACGGCGCCTAGACGTCTCCTTGGGAGACCACTGGCCGGAGGTGGGGTCGGAGACTCGGAGTGAGAGATGGCGGGATTGGAGTGCTGTCATCTCCGTAACCGCCGCGAGTCGCGACCATTGGAAACAGTGTCGAGCTGCATTCCTTCTCCGGAGCTATCACAACCTCTAGGCATTAGAGAGATTGCTGTGGGCATTATGTGAAAGGGTGGTGAGTGTGTTGCTATGCATGAGGTAGGCAGTGCAAATTTGTGTCATGTATTGGTGGCTATTATTTGTGGGTTTGCTTTGGTTTTTGAGATACAAACAACTAATGGGTCGTAGTGTTGTTTTTCATCGGTGGTATGAGAAAGAACAGTGTTGTCTCAGTCCGGCAGTTTTACTGCATTAAGACTAAAAGGGGAGTATCCAGTGCACGAAGCTCCTGCATATGCAGGGTCTGGGAAGAGTTAACGTACGCAGCCTTACCCCTAAAGCAGAGTGTCTGTTTTTGAGAATCGACCCACGACCTTCAGGCCACAATGGAAGAGATTTAGCAATGTGCTAGGTCTGCCCTTCTTTACCTCATTAAGATTAATGATCATAATATCTAGTGACTTAGGGTTTGGGAAAATCATATGTGAATTTTTAGCATTTCTTCATTCTGTTAAGAGGGTGAAACCAGATGAGGATGTTCGGTGATAATCAAGTGACTAAACATTGTTCTATTAAGATGGAACTGAAGTATTTTGTTCCTGGCCGTAAGATTGCTATGTACTTTTGGTCCAACGGTTGCTTTGACATGTACGAAGTTCAATACTCTTTAGGTGGTTTCTTATGAAATTAAACTCTTCTGGGACTAGTGGATTTATTTTGGACAGACAACTTCAGTGCTACCAAATAATTTGCTACATCGTCATAGAAATTTACTTCATATGTAGAAGCATGGCAATTTGACTATGATTTGGACTGTAAACAATGGGGGTCAAGTAATTTTTCATAGAGACTAGTTTCTTTTGGGGCTTTACCTCTGGCCTATACATGGTTCTGGGCCTTGTCAAGGGCTGATGCTCCCCTAGCCACAACGATTTCAAGTTCATGCAAACAGAAAACTCGAAGTGTCAAGTTTAGGGTACCTGTTGGATTGTATAGGTGATTTCTTTTATTGAATATGTCAAAGGTTAGTCTGATCTTTTGTGTATGGAAACACCTAAGTCTCAATTATTGAGCTTTTCATGAATTATTAGGGGCTAGACCTCTTCTATATGACAAATGTGTTCACTTGAAATATAATTACTCCTTGTATGTAATATGGCAGAAAATCTGAAATGAAGTTCTTTTTCTTTCTCTTCGAATTTGAGGAAATCTTATGTTATCATCTTTGTGAATTAGATCATTTATACATTCCTAATCTAGCTAGTTGTGGTCACTTGGAACTTGCTAGGTTGTCCAAGTTACCTTGCTTTACCCCTTAGTTGCTTGCCACAAGCATGGAGTGGACATGGTGTCATGAATGGATTTTCTTAAGAATTAGACATTGTTTTTGGAATTATCTTGTCAATGTTTAAGATTTGGAGGCCTATCAAAAAAAAAAAAAAAATTTGTTTAAGATTTGGAGACATTTTGTAATACCTAGAATGTTTTGTAGCTATCTAAATTGTGCGGAGTTTCGCGCAATAGACCCACCATGTTGTGAGGTCTGGGATGTGAAAAATATGGTATCAACCTCGGTTATAGGTCTTGAATGTGAAGCTAAGAAGCAAGGGCACTTCTACCAGCCTCACTTATACACGTCTGATACATGTCGGTGATGGACACAATACAATACACTACTCTTCTGACATGTGTGGACATACCTAAATCTATATTCGATTTTTCTTATATTTTGTTTACTCGGGCACATTGTGGATACTCTAGGACACAATGAGGACACTCTTGGACATGCTAAGGACCTGTTAAATGCAATTTTTAAAACTCAGCCCAAGGTAAATTTTTATATGGATATGTAGTTCATAAATATGTACTTATAATATAGGGACTATTGATTTGTCTCTTCATACTATCTACTAGGTTTTTTTTAGATGAGTTTGGAATGGAAACTTTGTTTATAAACATCGAAAGGTTTTTAGTGGATTATTGTCTTGTTTGAGAGGTTCTTTGTGTGAGCTTATCCTTTGGATTTAGGCTATTTCAGCTAAGATTTGTCTTGCTTGGATTTTTTTCACTGTAATTGTTAAGTTGGAAGCTTCATTAGAAATTCATTTGATGGGTGGTACTCTCTCCCCTTCTCAGTATCTCATCAGTCATTAGACTTCCTAATTGGTGATTTGATACAATGATGCTGGCAGTCTTGTTTAAATTGTCCTTTTTTATATCAATTTTAGGATTTGGACGTCATGTTACCCGAAAATGCATAGAGCATGAAATTAACACCTGCAGTCTATTCATTCCACCGAAATACATTTCTGTTTGAGTGCATCATGTAGAAGATTGATGGTAGACTAGAGACAGACGGGAAAGGGGAGTAAACTCTGGACTTCTGGGTGGCCTTGAATCCGCTAGAAGAATAGAGGGAGATAGAGAGGATGAGATTTCTAGGGTTCTCAAATCCACAAGGAAGTAGACCTTGATACAGCTGCAGCCTCTTTACCAATTTGATGGTTTTTCACATCTTTTGCATCCCCCTGAAATGAGACCCGAGTCCTATTTTGAGACTATTAGAAACCTAAAACCAAAATTAGAACATTAACCCCACTACCAAATATCAAGACAAATCAGCCACCATCCCATTTTTCCAGACCATATGACATCAGGGGTCCTATAAAATTTGCATGGTTTATTTCACTACTGTGATTAGAAATGCATGAATACTCAAATGGTCAGATATTAGTGATGTGACAAACTGACAATCTCTGTAATAGATTGAAGACTTCAAAATGTTGGTACAAGTTTGTGGAGCTTATGAGACATTAAGTCTCAACTCTCCAATGTTACAATGAGTCCAACAGAAAAGTCGGGACATAGGTTCATGAAATTATAGGAAAGTGGCGGGTAGCGTTTATTTAGCAACAGTTCTGAATCGAGTACGTGGAAATAGAATCATTACTCTAGTATTGGTATGACCGTATGAGGTTGAAAGTGAAAGATTATTTGAGACCTCTTGAGAAGAGCCCAAAGTAGGCAAAATAGCTCTGCAGAAAACAGAATGTCAAGCTGTGGATTTCAGGATGGCGGTACTCGTGTTCTTCGGGGATGTCACCATGGAATATCTTCATGGAAGGTGCAAGTGCTTTTTTATTCTTTTGCTTTGGTGGGTTTTGGATAATGTCATTCCAACTGTTCAGCGTTCTTTGAGCACTACAGAAAATTCCGTTCAATATGGTATCTCGATTCCATACGGTGTATCTCTTGATATAGTTTGGACAGCACACTTATAGATGTATATATTTGACTTCCTGTTTCTGTGCCTTGCAGTAGAACTATCTTCTCTAGTTAATGGGGTGGTCATTTGAAGCTTCAGAAATGCAAAATGAAGATATTTTTCTTATTGCCTGTGATGACAGATTTTGGTTGATGACCATATTAGCTGAGAAGGAAAATGGACGAAGGACAGTGTTTTTTTCTTTTCTTTTCTTTTTTTCATATTTTAAAATTTCAGGTTTAAACCAGTACAAAAAAAAAAAAAAAAACTACTTTTTGGAAATGTATCGCGTTATTACCCGTACCGATCGAGGGGATAGAAAAGGGGCATGTTTGGTAGGCATCATTTTCTGTTATGACTTTGTATGGCATATATACTACTACTTGCTAGCAATGCCAAATTGGTTTATGCATTTGTCCCCAGGCATTGGCAAAGGTGTGAACATCCTTTGATGATTATTGTAGCTTAAAAACAAACTGATCAGTCGTGTAATTATAGAAGTGGGTACTGACAAGTGACAATAAGAACCACTTAATACTAATTAGACGATCTCTCCGGGCATTAATATCCATCCATCTTTAGAACCATTGAATTGTTTGGATTATTGTTGTGGGCCGGAAGCCCACTAATCTAGTAGTATCAATATTTAATTTGTGGCACAATAAATTCAGCATTCATCTGCTTAAAATCAAATGAAGGGCCTTACATGCAAATGAGGAGTTCTTTTTAAATCCGGACCATTGATTGCCAAGACGAACGGGTGAGATTGGGCGCTGCCGTAAGTAATTTATTTACGGAGGAGCCGTGAATAAGTTATTCTCTTTCGAGTGACTTGAACTACTAATACTACTCATCATTCCAAAAAAAAAAAAAGAACTACTACTAAAATACTTGGCTGATATTTGATGTCGGTAACTAAACACAATTGACCCAAAGTTTTTAAAAAATCACCTGACAACAACTATAATCTGGACTTTCCAATTATCCATTTGTTAGGTTTGGAAGATACCGATATTGAAAACGGCTCCGTATCCTTGGATTTGCCTCTCTTTCATTCTTCCCCTCTTGCCATGTCCCTTTCCAAAGGCCAGTCAGATTTTGCAATCAAAGGGAGTACTCAAGGTAAAACAATTACTACATTTTTTTGAATCAGTCACAATTTCATTTAAGCCCGAAGGCGAAGATTACATCGCAAAATACAGGTGTGCACCAAACTATCTAATCCGGGACCCTAGGACACCCTACAAAAGCAAATCAACACTAGGTGCCAATATGAGAATCCCGTCCGGAACAAGGCAGAAAGATCTCAAATGAAATCCCAGCACAAACCATTACACAATAATGAGCAGATGTAATCGAAAACAACAAACAGAATACAAGTGTAAAGGAAGAAACAGCCCTCATGGGCAGACCACACCGGCCACCTGCTGACGGAAATAGAGACCATTCCAGCAAAGGAGAAACTCCGGGGAGACTTCATGGCGAGCCTCCACTGACATGCGAAGCTCTGGGCGCTCTCCATCACACCGATCTGCTGTTGACGGCCCAGAACAACCAAACCAGTGCTGTTACGAAGACTCCCAACACTGGCAACCCAGCTGCCAATGTCGGAAAATGCCACAACACCACTGAACCAGCCGCCGATCGCAACCCTCAAAACCTACCACACATCACAACCTAACTAAAATTATTTTGCCCACCACCCAAACCGCCGGACCTGGGGGAAACCCAGACCAGCACAGGCCGAATCTGGGGGGACCTAGATCGGAGAACACCCGGACTGAAACAGCCGGTAAACGGAAAAGAAGACCGAAAGAGGAAAAAAACCCAACCCAACCGCACACCTTATTACCACGCTGTCGACTCCAAGCAAGACAGAACAGGAGCTGCCATGTGGAACAACAGACTGTGAGCCACCACCACACACCGGACGAAGCCGCCAAACGGGGGAGCCACGCCTTGCCAAGCAACGGATGAACGTAGTATTTTTTTCATAATCGGATGTCCAAGCCAACTTGCGTACACTTCAACTAATTCCGGGGCCCTAAAGTTAACGACCGGACAAACTTTTCACTGGCCCCGAAGGTTTGGAATATTTGACTTTTGTAAGATTAACGAAGTTTGGAATATTTGGCTTTTGTAATATAGTCTAGATTAACGAAGTTTGGAAGTCAAGTGACCCCACTCGTACCTTATTTTCTCCGCCCATGGTCAGTAGTTCCAATTGTACTTAATGAGGTTTGAACCCTTAGTTAATCTAGACTATAAACTTGGGGTTCGTTTGTTTTCTGAAATTAATAATGAAGTGATATATATGAAAGTAGGGAATAAATTATTTAATTAAATCAATATTGATTTTTTAAAAAAAAATCGGCTTAGGTACTAGATCAATATTGATGGGATTAATCTTACTGCCCTTCACATGATATTGTATACCTTGCACCTTGTGATATTAAATACCTCACCCCCAATATATTAGTGAAATTCACCTTATCTATTTTTTTGAAAGGTGAAAAAGATTTTATTAATCTCATAAATTGTTACAAAGATGAATAGGAACAAGGAGTAATGGCATCATATCCCTAACCCGAGACTTATACAAGAGCTACAATGCGGCTAAGGATAATCATATGCACATTTGAGACCCAAAACCAATTTGACAAGAAGCCAAATATGAGGAACCAATTGGAACAAAGCCCACACTCGTCGGCCTAAAAGCCCAGATAAAGAAAAATTATCAAGTGGATGTTTTTTCATAGTCAATAAGATTTCTTTAAACATGAGATAGTTATCCAATTCAATGCTCATATCCAAGAGAAACTTTTATGCATCCCTGGTATACATAATGAACGGGACCAATCATCCAAATGTGATCGGAAAATAGCCGAAAAATTAGAAACTCCCCGGAGAAGATACCAAACCCCCTTGTATACCGGGGATACATAAAAGTTTCTCCCACATCCGGTCAAGCAAATATGCTCTTAGTTTCTCGTTATTTATTTGGAGCAGAAGAATTTTTTTTTTTCTTCAGCTAATTCAGCTGAAGAAAAAAAAAACAAAAAACGAATATTAATTAACATAATTGTATATGGACAAAACATTAGTGTCCTGACTCCAGATCTGATAATATATAAGTGTCCTATGGCCTATCCTCTTGACCTATAATCTTGACTGATAAGATTATGCCCTTTTATAGTTTCTTCTAATTAATTAATTAATTAAACTTTTTTCTCAAGTTAAAAAGTAATGACAAAAGCAGCATTATTCTCTTGATTCAACCAAACGGCCTAATCTGTAAAAAGACGTATGCATTAACAAATAAAGGAGGATAAGGTCATCTAATTATATTACCAAATAATACTATATATGTAATGGAGCTAGGGTTTGCAAAAGCAGGATGATAATGACTAGTTAAATTATAGAAATGCTCATCATGGAACCAAAAGGCGATAAGCTGAGGCATTAAAGTTCTAAAATAATAAAAGATAATATAAATCAGTTTAGGATTTTTGTCCTCCATAAAATAAAATAAAATAAAATCAACATCAAAAAAGTTAGATTAACCTGCTTCACGAGCATGTTAGTTGATGCCTCTATCTTTTTGTTTCATATATGTGCAGGAAAATCTTACTCCTACTTCGCATTAACAGACAAATCGGAGGGGGAAAAAAAATGCAATATCGCGCAGTTGATAATTGGAGGAGTGAAAGAGAAAGGTAAACTAAGTAAATTGATATGGTTAACTTATACCATTTTTTACGAGGTAGTCTAATTTCAGGTGCTTAATTTGCTCTTGACAATGAGGCCGGGGCGGAGGTTTGGAAGGATTAGAGAGTGCCGCGGCCCTCCCTGTTTCTGTCACAATTCAATATTCCATTCCCACAAATTTTACAGTACTAATTTTTAAGAAAACTTTTAACTTTAAATTGTGTTTTCGAAATAAACTACGTATATGTTTGAATTTCACAGTCATTTCTGTTAAGGTGGTAATCCACATACACACTAAAATCTTCAACAAGCAAATTTTTTTTTTCCTTTAGACCTGACCACGTTTGTTTGCTGTGTTCTCTCCACTTTGTTTTTCTTTTCTTTTCTTTTCTTCTTTTTTTTTTTCCCCCGCAAGTGCTGTGTACAAAAACTGAAACATGCAAATATTAGGCTATTATTAAATTACTAATATGTACTACTCCCTCCGTCCCTTTTTTAAGTGTCCTACTTCATAATTCCAACTTATTAAAAAGACATCATCATTATACCTTTTACATCAATTTTTTCCTCCACTTTCCCTACTTACCCATCATCATTAAACTTTTACTCACTAACTTTTCAAAATGAAATCTACTTTTAGGGACAAAATAGACAATAGACCAACTTTTATCCACTAACTTTATAAAATGGACACTTATTAAGGGACAGCCCAAAATGAAATACCGGACTATAAAAAAGAGACGGAGGGAGTACTACTGATCCCCGCTTGCATTCATGCATTAATTTGTCCTCTCCACATTTTTCCAATTTACTACTGGACTAGCAGATAACCCTCGTCCCTCTCTCCCTATTCTATACAAGAGATGCTAGGGACACATCAGTTGTACCACAGCCAGCCACACCCCTCCCACATACAAGTAAAGCCCGTTTCAGTGGGACCCACCTGTATATGAGAGAAGTGTGGCTGAAATGTGACACAACTAATATGCCTCTAACATTTTTGCATACTATATTCTTTATTTACTAGTCCCATTAGAACAAGACAACTCTCTCTCTCTCTCTCTCTGGTGTCCTTCATGCATTAGAATAACCTCCAACAACTTTCATTAATATGAAGCAAATGCCAACACCACCCCTTCACCCAATATTTGTTCTTTAGCCCATACTACCGAACAAACTTACATTATTCATCATGGATTAGAGTACAAGACAATAGCGCTCTCTCTCTCAACCAATTCATACAGGACTATATATAGGAGTATTAAAGAGCAATAAATTCCTCAAAAAATAAAAATTTATTAATCCATCTTCCTTATCCCCCTCCTACTTTTGTGTTCCCATTCATTTTACTCCCCAATAAGCATTGGAAGAAGAAGACAAAGCATTCCTCTCTCTCTCTCTCTCTCTCTCTCTCTTCAAGTTACACTTTCAAAAGAATCAAAACTCATAAAGAAGCAAGAAGACAATAGTAGTTATATAGGAGTAGTATACTACATGCTGTAAAAGATGATCAGTGTTGATTTCTCTCTTTGGTTACTCATCAAGTAGGAGTAGTAGTACGTAGCTTAGCTTCCTCATTCATTTCACATAAAATTGATTTACATTTACAAGGTGACTTAATTACTACTAGTACGTATAAAGGATATATATTACTCCCTAGTACTAATCTAACGGAAAATCAAATTTATACCCTCGATCGATCTACAGTTCTAAGCTTCTTCAAGAAACCCAAGACCGCCAAAAGCTAGGGGGCCAGAATCAATCACCATATATCAACACTATAACAGCTTTCTGGATATGGACGGTGTGGATCAAAAGTTGGAAAAGCGGTGTTGTGAAGATTGCACCATTTGCAAATCCGTGGTTGTCTGGCACGAATTATCGTCGCTAATCATCGTCCTGAAAAGAGTTTTAACGATAAAGATAATCGATCTGCCATATACATGCTGTACAACAAAAATATAAACGATCGATGACCAATAAATCAGATGCATGAATTTTTTTTTTGAAAGATTAAAAGCACCCTAAGCAACATCAAGCCGGAGAGGAGAAAACCCACGAAAGGAAACAACAAGCTCTAACAATTATACGTTGATCAGACGCGCACACGTATTACTACGTATATATGGTACATGCATGTGAAATGAATACTAGTACTGCGACACTTGCTGTACTACATCCATATTTCTTTCTCTTCCTCCAAAACAAAAACGTAGTTAATTTCCACTTTGCTAATTCCTTTAAGACTTCATTTTCTCCCACGCCCGACTCAAAAGGATATGGAAAAATCTGAATCCTCAAATTGAAGTACAGGAACAAAGAGCTTTAGATGAGTCAAAAAAATCTTACTCTCGCGGGCGAGATGCCCAAAGGGAACTTAGGGCTCGTAGCCGACCATAGTACTCTCCAATCACCAAAAAACATCGCGCCGCTTGTCTAACGGTCAATATCCGGCACAATTGATGAAGAGTTTGTTGTCTTAAATTATCAGCCTACAATTACAGTTGATTTTTTTTCAGACAATTAAATAATAAATCTAAATAGCTGAAGAAAGGTATATATTCAAAAATATATCAATTCAAAATGGTCATCAAATATGTGGCCCTCCTGCAAGCTAAGAACAAATGGTTATTACAAAATTGATATAGACAAAATTTCCAAGGAGTTGAAACCCGTATTCAACTTGTCTTAATTTATCAATGGAATTTGGCCTATTCCAACAGAAACATAGAAAATTGGAGGTTTTTGTATAGTTCTTCAATAATATTGGCCCAAATTTATTTTAAAACTCTGTTGATGGGTCTGGCAATGCTTTTTTATTTTATTTGAAAAGATGTCTTTTTCAAACCTACTTTTGAAAGCAACAACTTCAGCAATGTAAAAATAGACTTCTTAATTAAAACCAAAGCAAAGGAATATCCGCCACAAGATAACAAAAACAATTTCTCTCAAATACGGTTCTAATGAATATGCCCTAGCTCATCCCATATATATATTTAAACTAAAGCCAAGCGATAACGATCGCTCGATTTTTTTCAGGGTCAAATAAAGATTACGCGATCGACATATACGTTAAAACTTGTTTAACTAAAGTCAATTCAAATGTTGGAATCAAGCTTCCGTAAGAGAGTGTGACAGCCGAGACAGTCGGCTCAAATAATTGCTTACGTGCAGTGAGATAATGAGTTCAACTCCTACGGAATTGATACCCTGGACAATGCATCGGGCCGAGAAAGCATAGATGACAACAAAAATAGAAATGGAAAACAAGAAAGTGGTGCCTTTTTAAGCATCAAGGCTTGAGGCAGAATTGCGGCGCAAACAAAGGACAGATGAAAGGAATCGAACAATAAAATGGAAGGTCTCTAGCTACCAAATCAGTCAATATAGGCAAAACATATTTTATAGTACCTATTAAAGGCAATTGTGAAAATTCCATCTCCCTGGTTGGCCCTGTGAATCTTGGCTTAATGGGACCCATAAACTTAACAGCTTTGCCGATTAAGTGATCTTTTGCTCTTACTCTTTTTTTTTTTTTCCTAACTTTCAATAAAGTTTTCAGTCATTATATCATTTAATAAAGCATTGTGGAAAGGTATTTCTTGAGGAGAAAGTATTCTCTTAAAGACATGATGGGGCCCTAACCATGAGAAATTGTCTTTCTCCCATGTGCAGGACACTAAAATCTCTAATTCGGAGGTTTTTGAGGTAATAAGTGGAGAGAGATAGATAGAGAATGAGAATAAAGATAACATAACGGAGATCGTGTTGAGAGAGAGAGAGAGGGGTGGTTTTGGAAACCCCAAGCGAACAAAGTATGTGTATATCAAATCTCAAGGGAAGATAGAAGTTTTACTACTGCCCATCCAAAATAGTTTCACCACATAGATATTCTGGTTTCATATCTTTGTATACAAAGCATATTAATTACCAAGTTTGTTAAATTTTGAAGGAAAAGAAAATAGAACATAAAATTCAAATGAATGCAAGGAACGATCAAATGTAAGTCGTAAGGATTGACATTTTGAAAAGAAACTATAATGGGGATCGGAAAAGTAAAAAATAAACCAATACTTTTAGTCAAGTATTAGTATTTCCGAGACATGTTTACCTGGCGAACGAAGCCTTCAAGATTGGTGATCTTGCCCAAAGCAACAGCCATGTGGTGCATGCCATCGGTGACGGTCCCACCGGCAATGGTGTCGACCAGAGACTGCTGTAGCTGCTCCAGTCCCTGGGACAGGGCCTCCTCTGCCTGTTGTGAGGACTGCTGCAGGCTGTAAATCCCCATGACTTGCTGCTCTGTCAATGGGTCTAATTGGGTCATTAACATCTGCCCATCATCAAAAGAAAGTATGCATGAGTTCGAGACCGTGGAAGCTAGGCACACAAAGTAATGATACAGATAATTGAAATCTAAACTTTGAAATGCAAAACAGTGCAATTTTCTTGCACAGATAGTAGTGATAAACTCGAGTAGCTCTAGAAGCATGTGTACAAGCTTGGTCCAAAGATAAAAATCTTTGTAATATTTTGAACCACAAGTTTCTAGACGTTGTTATGGGTTACTTAGCAAAAATGTCACACTTCAAATGAAAATGAATAACGCAGTCCACTTTCTATTTGCTTTTCGTGTCCCAATTTCGTCTTTCTGTAAAGTAACTACTGAACTTTCAATTCAGGGATGTTAGGAATACACCCGACCAATACGTGCGCAAAAAATATGACATTTAAAATTTACCAAGGGATACAACGCCACTTCACCAACTTTTTTGCGCCCTTATCGGTCAAGTGCACCATTGACATGGCGTTCCTTACCCAAGATATAATTTTTAAGCGAAGGGGCGGTTTGGTGACGAAAAGCCTACCCAGGTAGAATTTTGGAGTGGTTGGTGAGTGGTTAATTCATTGACACGGCAAGCATAGGGAATGAAAAAGACATATTCCAGCCATGGGATTTTCTACGACTCTTGAAAAGGACCCTTACTGGTTTCAGGGTGTTTTTGTTTCTTTTTCCCATGATCCATTTTGGAATGTGGCAGATAAGGGAACTCCTTAAAATTGAACTTCTTGGCAAAATAATAAGGGAACTCCTTAAAATTGAACTTCTTGGCAAAATAACTTCCAACTGCATTATGCATGAAATGACTATATCACCCCTGAAGACTTAAGAGACTAATCGCCTTGATATAAATCGTACTTATTAATGTTTTCATGGCAGCAGTATCAGTGATATGTTCTAAGAAACAATGAGCTTTAAGTGTTTCAAACCTTGATGAGCTCGGAAGGCCGGAAACCACCCATCCAGAGGAAGCAACGTTCGGCTGGGGTAGTCCACATTCCGGTGATGAGGTGGAAGACATCCGATTTGGCAGCAACCCCCTTTAACTGGAAAATTTCATCGTAATGAGCCATGTATCCATCTACCACAACTCTAAGATTGCTATCGGATAAATGAGCTTGCAACCCTGTCCGGAGTTCCGCCATGTGCCTGTGATCATCATCTAACCATCTTGCATATTCCATGTCAAATATTGCAGCACCTGCAATCAATCAGGAGCGGAATCAGGAATTGAACTCGATTAAAAGAGAATTTATATGCTAAAAAGACGTTCATCTTTTCACACAACGGCTTTTTAAAAAATCAAAAAATAAACCTCGATAGATTGTTGATATCAAGCCTTCAATGATTATGTGATATCACTGCTGAGACAAAATTTTACTTCATTTCATAGTCTGACATTGTTAAGGCATGACAAAATAATATCGTAGCAGGCAATGAGTTCTGCCGTTTGAGACACTTCTCTTCAGATCGGGCTAAACATTAATGAAGAGAAAAGGAGGCCCTAGAGAGGAAAGGGATTAGAAATTATGGGGCCATAGCCTCCTTAAGGTAGGCCAGGCACTTCCTCCAATAAGAGAAATATCACTATCAACTACCATTATTATAAGCCCGCGGGCCTTGTTAAATGATACAAAAAAAAACCACCATTATTATAATAGTAGTATAACTTTGTAGTCCTCAAAGTTTTCATGTTGCTCTATCTCAGCTTTGGAGCACGGCCACGTGGTGCTCTAAGAATCTCCACCGCCACACATTCACGTGGGTCAGAGCCCCACATGAATTTGCGGTGGTGGAGACCTCTATAACCCCGAATAATCACGCGTTACGTTAACGCTTGCGCCTAGTCACTGCCTAAGAAGTTAATGTATACATCAAGAAGAATAAGGACCCTCAATTCTTTCCCTAAATGACAAACAAGTAAACCCCATGATGGAGACATTTTTTTGGGTGGGTGTAATAGTAATCTGAGTTTGCATTTGATATAACTTGTGTAAAGCTATGCCTCAGGCAATTTTAATCAAAATGCAAAAGCTTTTTTGAGATTATTATTATTATCTGCCTTTTTGTCTACTGTTTATTTTATTACTAAAAATGATAAAAATAACACCTGATGATGTCTGTTATTTACGGAAATGCCACTACCGCATCGAACAATTCTGGAAGAACATTTTTCATGCAAATGAGGAAAAACTCACCTGAGCTGATACTTCCACAAGCACCACCACCTCCTCCCACAAACAATCCCTGATAACCCAAACCAAATAAAAAATTTAAACCCACTAATAGGTTAATTAACTTTGTGTAGTAATTTTACATTTCTCTTTGCTATGATCTTTTTTCTTCTTCTTTTTTGCATGATATGTTTCAAGATTGTCGTTTTCATTTACGAATTTCATTGGACAATATCGTAAATTTACATGCAAGAAGACGTAAAAAAGAGTTTAGCTTTTCTGAAGAAAAAAGTGAGTTGATCATATTTAATTACCATAAACTTTGCATAAATCAGAATACTGTGTTACATTTATGTACTCATACGTATACACAATTACACACTACTTCCAAGAAAATTCAAGAACCTGAGATCGAGCTCGCTGGAGGTCTTGTTCTAACTGGGCGAGCTTTATCCTACTTGTCTCTAGCTGCTGCACATAGGCCTGAGAGAGAGAGAGAGAGAGAGAGAGAGAGAGAGGTGACGTTTTCCAATTCTAAGCTAGGAATTAAAAATGAAAAAATGGATGGCATTTAGGGCTAGTTTCTATAGCCGGTAACAGATCCAGATACCTTTTTCCTGAGTCTGCTCTTCTTTGCTGCTTCTCTGTTCTGAGCCAAACGTCTTAATGTCTGTTACAAACCAATGCACGGATTTTCACTCTAATTAGCCTTGGAATCTTGATACATCAATTTGAATTCAAGTGTTTGATGAGCTCCAAAAGAAAATGTTTAGAACAGCAACATTTGCATACTATATATTCAGACGGACCAGGGACCTTATAGTTCGGCATTCAACCGTCTTTTCTACAATCGATGGTACAGATTCGCTGAAGCACTCTTGCCGGCCAAAGTTAACTCTTACCCGTAAGAGTTAACAAACATATCTAAACCATTGATTGACGAAATGGACAACTCGAATGCCACACTACAAGGTGCACTACTGGATTTGCACCACAGACCCCGTTCACATTTACGAATACATGGCACATCCTGGAATGTTTTGAGATTCATGTACTCGTAATGCTTATGTGAGTGAATTTGTGTGTCGTGCTAGCACCATTGTTCATATATATCATTTCCTTCGGATCTATAAGCATTTGTATGGCGCCACTAAGATTTTGCTCGTAAAGTTTTTCTTTTTCTTTTTCTTTTTTGTCAATATTATAAACATAAGCTGGAGTTAACGGGATGTTAATAGATTAGAACACATAGGTTCCAAAAAACATTTTTCAAACGCCCACGACGGAACCTTGGCCTCCCACATAGGGTGGACCTAGAGATGCCAACGGGTCCCATTGGCAGTAAATTATTTCATTACCTTGGGATCCTGTCCTTTCTCTGAAGATGAACCAGCTCCTTTCCTCTGCAACACTCAAAAGTAAAAACAATTACTCCATTTTTTACTTTAAAAAATACCTTTTCGAATTTTCCCGAAAACTGCACTTTATACCAGCTAGGAAAACCCTTCAAGTATAAAGTTCAACTAAAAAAATTCCTCGAGGTCAAGACATTTAATTAAAAAAACCAGTGCTAATGTAAATTTTCACAGCAGAAAATGTAGTAATGATTAGGAAGAAAGATACAGTACTAGTAATGAATAAACTAAAATCTGATGCCCTACAGTTTTCGAGAAAGGTAATGATACTATAATTAATATTGTTTACAAGGGGTAGTTTACATCATTATTACCCATTTGAATTTCCGGGTCCATGGGATTTTGATGATTTTGTCCTTCCAAGATAGATATGGATGGGGTGAGGACTTCAAAACTTCAGTTTTGGGAAAACGAGTAAAGCTTGTCATTATGTTTCGTCTTTATTTAAAAAAAATTGAATTTCGGTCAAAAGATTTTACTTTTTAGATTCCTCTTATCATGTACAAAAAACAGTTGCAAGGCACTCTTTTATTTTTCCATGTCAGACTTCAATAGTGTATCAAATTAATCCCATTGAATTGCTGAGCCAGAAATTTCTGAGCCGCTCTGCTCTGCCTTTTGGATTTATTTTCTGAAAGTTGAGGGATTTTTACGCTTTCGGTGCAGAGAGAGAAAACAGGGGGAGAATAACAACAAAAAAATGCCACCTTTTTCCCTGAGACTTTGGGTTTTTGGTAAGAGGAGGTCAGAAGTAACCAGATTCCATATATCTCAACAATACATTATGATGCTAAGAAAATCACTGAAAATTTTAACATAAGTGGCTTTCGGCTCTAAAAACATTATTGTAAATAACTAAGATAAGTTTATATTTGTCGAAAAAAATCAATCTTTTCTGTAAATAACAATTCTTCCACTTTTGTGGGCAAATAATATACTTCAAACTTTAGATTAAAAAAAAAGTCAGTGTTTTAAAGTCCTCGTGCGGACAATCTCTTTGAAACGGGAGAAGAAATATGGAGTAGTATTGAAGAAGAGGATCAAGAACCTTTTCTGGGTTGTGTTTGGCAGGGTGTTGATGAGTGACTTGAGCCTGTGACAGTAAACCTGTTCCAGAGCCATCGCTTATCATTCCCAGTGGTGTTTGTTGCTGGTGGGGCAGCTGGGGGTGATGCTCAAACGCCTGATGATGATGATGATGATCAGAAGTTGCCTTTCTACTCATGGGGGACTCTGCTTCGATATGGCCCTTGGCCTTGCTTGATGAAAGAGTGTTCACTCCTGATCCTGAGTCAGTGCTCTGACTCTCCCCTCCTGATTTTGAACTCCCCTATAAAAGTATTCCATTAAAATAATCCAAGTGGGTAGTCGAAAAAATCATCCAAAAGATCACCAAAATCAATTCAAAGATCCATTCTTCAAATGGATATTCAACAAAAAACAAAATTTACATAGACAAGGGGGGAAATTTTTTTTAAGAACCACTCACAGAATCCTCTGAATGAGAAGCCAAAGATAGAGTGTGATTCTTTGTTTTTATCAGGAGCCCATGAGCACCTCACGACCACCCCAAAAAACTCATTTTTCCCAAACAGGTAGGCAAGAAAAATCCAGAAAGACAGCCAAAAAAAAAGGGTCTTGTATGAAGTGGGTATTTTCAGATTCTCTCCCAATCCCCTGAAAGTGAAGATAAAGAGAGCTGGTTCTTGTTTTATCCAGAAACCATGTGAAAACAAATAGTCAAAGATAAGGCGAGAGAGAGAGAGAGAGAGAGAGAGAGAGACTACTGTTGTTGGGGTTTGATGGAATCTCAGAGGAGGCCAAGAAGGGAACATTTCCAGAGTAGCTGCTGCAGCAGGCCTGGTTGCTGCAAATAAAGCTGCACAGAATCACAAAAGCAAAAATCTCTTTCAAGGGTAGGATCAAGTGAAAATAAAAAGACTTGGCTCAGATTTTCAGAGCTCATGAAAAAGAAAGAGGAACCTAATCCCCCCACCCCTTCCTTTTTTTCTCTTCTACAGTTATGGAGTTAGTAAAATTTTCCTTGTTTGGTACCCCACGCCATTTCAACTTCCTCCTTCCAAAATGATTACTGTATCAGAATAGAAACCCCCCAAATCTCTCTCTCTCTCTCTCTCTCTCTCTCTCTGCTTTTAGGAGGTTAGGTTATGCTTGTCAAACGTCAGAAAAGAAGAGGGAGAGAAGCTATACATGATTTGCTAGCTTCATCATTCTTGAACCTCACTCCTTGCAGCACAATAGCTTCCTCTAGCTCTCCAAAATCAAAAGCAGATCTTTCTTGATTGCTACAAGACAGGAGATTATGAACAACCCATGTCAGAAAAAGCAAGAGAGAACTACAGTAACCAATCAAATAGGGAAGAACAAACAGAACCCATTAATCAAAAACTGAAGTAATATAGACAGATTGAAAAATTAATTACATGAAGCTTGTGGGAGGGTTATTAATCCCATGAAAAACTGAATATGGGAGATGGTAGTTTGAAGGCCCTGAATCTGCCAAACCAGCTGTTCCTCCAATTCTATGACCAGCCATTAAGAAATTCCAAATCTTCAAATCATTTTGATGCCTCTTCAAAAACTTCAAGAAGAGAAATGAACCGAAATGAATTTCCAGTTCAAAGAAAACAGAGAGAAAAAGGTGTAAGAATTTGATGAGAAACAGGGGAATGGAACCAAAACCTACTACTACTATATCCTGGAATTGAATTTCCACCGGTTTTACCTATTTTTTTCCTGTTGAATTCTCGAGAGATAAAAGTCCACTGCTGGAGGAGAACTCAGCTGAGACAGACACGAAAGAGGGGAGTAGTAGAAAAGATCAAACCTTTCTTGTCCAAGTATATCCGGTCTTTTTCTCCTCAAAGGTTTCTCTCTCTTTCTCTTTCCCTTTTCCCTTTCTCTCTCCTACCGATGGAACTTTTTCATGGGTCTCCCTCTGTCTCTCTCTTCTTTCTTCTCTCCTTGTCAATGAAGAAACCTGTTCGATTGTTCAGTTTCGGGTTTGTGCTTTATCGCCTTCTTTTAGGAGTAATTATTATCAGATTTGAAATTCATACCTTTGGGTACAGAAAATCTTGTCCTTGCAAATCTGTCTCAGGGCCTCTGGCCTTTGTGGGGTTTTGAAAACAGAAAACTTTAAAATAAGGAAAAATATATAATTTACAAGGAAGGTGGGGTCTTTTGCAGGAACCCACTAGAATCACTACTGACTCCTACTCCACTCTCTCTAACCGCCTGGGCTTTCCCATTGGCCCTTCTATGAGCCCTAGAGATGTGAACGTTGTGAAGTACAAAAATAAGAGAAAACAAAGAGTTGTACATAGATGAGACAAGTTCTTCCTCTTTCATAAATAAAAGAAGGGTAAAAGCTGAGGGAAATAGAAGGTAAAGAGCCAAAGTTAGTTTCTGATCTTTTTGTACGTCAAAGGAGGATTGTGTTTACTAGGACAGTTTCATGCCCTTGGAGTGGAAGAGATTAGGGAGACTAATAACACCAGGAAATGTATGATATTTTGCGCAATAGGTTAACGTGGCAGTGTCTCATTGGTAGTTCAAAATACTAACAAATAATCTAATTGCAAATAACACACAGTGTAGGCATGTTGTGTGAAATATTATGAATATTGTCGCGTTTATGAATTTTCTACTTTACTTTTCGAATTTTACCTGTCAATACATATAAAACAAACACACATATACACGTATATCTAATACTGTATGTACCATTCCTACCAAAACATTACAATAATCACATAAGAAAACACCCACTTGTATTTTTAATCCAAGCTCAAGAGATGGATTAGTTTGGTGTTATCCCCATTGTTGATGGGTCAACATCCATTCCCTGTCATCACCTAAACCCATGCCCACATTGAGATTCTTTTCCACTAATAGAAAATTTGATTTCCCTGATGCCCCATGTTTAGATATAATCCATTGCAGAGTGGACTCCAATATTTGCACCTCATAAAAACCCCAAACTAGTAGGATTGTTTTTGGTGTCTTTAAACCTTGGTTCTCTGTTAGGGGGATTTGATCAAAGTTTTCAAGTCATTTTTAGAGCCTTTTAAATTTTCAAAATGAGCATCAAATTGTTTTCGTGCAACTTTTACTTTTATGCGAGATTTTTCCCCTTGAAATTAGCTCAAATAACTCATGATTCAAAAGCTGCATTTTAATTACTACATTTGGCTTTCGCTTCAACGCGTTCTATTTTCACAAAAAAAAAAAAAACAACAGTGTGCCTTAAGATTGATCTCAATAATGACCCTATCTATTCCCTAGAGAAAGGATTAGGATATGGTTTTCACTCTTAAAGTTATCTAGATATCCATGACCACCACCATAGATGTCTATTTATATGTGCGCGTTATACACATAAGTACACAACTACATACATATAATTAAGAGAGAGTGGGGGACTTTACTTTAGGTATTGGACCCATATACATCTCCCATCATAAAACAAGAGGATGCAAATATTTTATGTTGGGTTCATCTACCACTCTATAGCAAGTAAAATGGCTCATACCAATTATTCCTTACTTAAACCAATGATTGATTGATTGGCTTGGAAAAGGTAAGGGAAGTTCGAGGATTAGGTATGTATGCATTTCCATACTCTTACATTTATTATTGATTGCAACTAACATGTTCTTCTTATGGGAAAACTTTGATAGATTTTTATTTGATGGGATTTTGATATGAGGGGGTTCCTTGGACTTGGCATTTCTTTCAAGTTCTAGTTCTTTTATTGTTTCATTTGCTTCTTTTTCTGTGAAAGTTCATTGGTCTTGAAAGCTAATTGGTCTGGATCTAATCTTAAAAGTATACTTTTGAAGACCTAACTAGTATGGTCAATTTAGGTTTAGACATTACTTGTCACTTAAGCATGGAACTATACACTCCAATTTTTGTTATTTGCACTCCCTTTATAATTCTGTGATTATGAGCTGAGCCAAGATTTATAAACATTAGGATTAAATATCTAAAATCCCTTACATTTCAAAGCAATTGAGTCTTGTTTGACATTGATAAAGGGCAAATATTGTAGCTTTAATAGGTTCTTTGGACAATGCACTAACATTATGTGGGGTCGAATTGCGAAATGGCAATAACAGTATTCATACATCAAGTAAAATTTTTAACTCAGTAATTGCCTAACATCCCTATGCCCAGCATGCTCATAACTCAAAATCCCGGAATCAGTTCCTATATTTAGGGGGGGAAAACAAAAAAATAAAAATTCATTCTCAAATTTCCACATGTACGGAATTTAACCAAATTCTATCTTATTAAGGACTCTTTGGAGAATAGTTCACTACCACTTAATTAATTACTAGTATAAATGTAATATCTATAATATAATGGTTCATTTCCTGTACCTTTGAAGGGAAAACTGCCTGAGGCTATGCAATTCCTTCTAAGTTTGACACTGTATGAGGTATAGTGGAGTAGCCTCTGTATCTCATACTTAAAGACATGGATCCGTATCCACTTTTTTATAGACAGAAAGGGAGCTTTTTCATCTGCATCTTCACTAAAACAAAAAGAGAGAGAGAGCCTAACCATATCCTTGACTATGGTTTTTATCTTATCTTTCTTCTTTTCCTTTCCTCTTTTGTATAGAATGAGTAAATCCTAGTATGTCAGCTTACCTTTTTTTTTTTCCTTTGCGACGTAGGAAGCATTAGTGGTTAGTAGTTCGATTACAACGCAGGCCGACTGTAGATCCATCTACTCGAACTTGAGACCTCATCCCTGGGCACTTAGGCCCCCCTATGCCGTTGGGCCACAGGCCCAGTGGCAGTATGTTAGCTTACTTACTAAGAGGTAAAATATGTTAAACCTGAACAACCTACATCACCACGATACCATACTAGAAGAAGAAATAAAAATGTCAGCTACTAATAATATCAATTATAGACAACCCAACAACAGAGTACCATGAAACTTCAGTATACAGCTTGAGGTCAACTTGTATCTTTATGACACAACTTCTTATAAATATAAGCTTGAAGATTCTCACGTGATCGAATGACTGGACATGCACCGGTGCCAATATTGGGTATAGATAGAATCCGAGTTTGGACTAAAATGCAAAACAAGCAGAAGCAAGTTTTAAATGTGCCTTTGTCCAAGTAACAAAAGTATAGACATCATAATTACTGCCCCGGACTAAAATTTCCACAAATGCTTTGAAAAAGAGGAATCTCTACTTTTGCCAACTTAAGCTATAGCAAAAACAAGAAGCAATCTTTTTCACATTACTAGAACAAAGAAACAAAAAGAAATAATTCCCTATTTCAGGTCCATTTTTTTTATAGTTGAATTATTCAGCCATAAAGGGCTTTAAATGTTAGAAGCTAATATAGCACATACTTACACAAATGTACATGAATACCAATAAGTACAAGGAGGGACAAAAGATACATCTGAACTTGTAATCCTCCCGGCTGCAAGCTAAAACTCGGTTTTGTTCTAATGTACAAAATCTTACGCATATTAATGCAGCTAAATTCTACACAGCTACATAAATCAAATTCAAATGTCTATCTCACTATGGATCAGGTACTCCAGGAAAATCCGAGCATAACAGAAAAGCAGACCATTATCACATTTCAAGCTGAAAAGTGTTGGGGTTTTGACAAATTCATCAAGAAGCCAAGAAATTATCTCCAATCGACAATTTCCTCAAAAACATAAAACAACGCAAATATAATTGGTTTATTAGAAATTCAGCATCTTTGAACCAGCAACAAGGAAAGTTACCTACCTCTATCGCATCACATGCCGATTGTTGTATCTGACTAAGAAAAGTGCTTTTCGACATTTTGTGATGACTTTGCTAAATACTCCAGAAACCAGTTCAATTGCAAGCTTTCAGTACTTGAATGTATAAGAAGCCTCCTAATAAATGTTCCATCATTAACTTTCATAAGCTGCTGCGGGGACGGGATAAATAATAAAACCATGTCTAATCATACATCATTGACCTAAAGACGTTTTTCAACATGCAAAATACAGATCCCACGAAATTTGAACCAGAATGGAGATATTTACACTTCTGCTGGTAAAGAAAAAAAATTAGTAATGAATGTGAAAATGTTCATGGCCTTCAAAAAGCTGGTCTTGAACTTTATTTTATTTTTTGCAATTTGAGTGGTACACGGTAATAAAAGAATAGAACAACAATAAACAACAAAGTCACGCATGAAATTCAAATAGTGAAAGCTGATTTCCATAACTTACTTCTGGGATTTACATTATATCTGCTTCGTAGCGTAAGTTAAGCAATATAGAGTTATGTATTCTGAAAGTGGATAAACCTACCATCAGCTGTTCAGACAGAAGAGAAACAAAGATCACTCAACATAAGAAAGTAGACTGTCAGTAAGAATCAAAGACTTGCAAAGTAAAGCTATATTACATATTTCAATGAAGTGCTGCATTAGAAAATGTCTAACTTACTCCCATCTTTGCAAAGGCTATATATAATATTTACACAAATTGGGAAAGACTTGGTCTCAAAGTTGAGAAAACCACAGTGAATAGTGAAATGCCCTTGAGTTCTTAACAGTTAGGTATACCTTGCAATAGGAAAAAGTAAGAAGTGAAGGAATAAAGAACTTATCAATCATGAGGGACACAAAGTCAGAGAGTTCTTGTGCCTATACTCCATAGATAAAGCACAGTTTTGGGGAAGTGGAAAGAAAGAGGCTTCCACTTGAAAAGGTGTTAGTTTTTAATGAAATTAAAAGAGACAAATGAGCTCAAGCTGGTATTTTGAAATTTAAATAGTTGCCCAAAGTGAAAAGACCTAACAGTATAACAATAGACAAATATTTGTTGAACTAGATAGTGTCTTAATAGATGCAAAAAGAAAGGGTTGAGTATCATATATCGCTCATCACTAATGAAAATTCGTTCTATGATTCTTCACAATGTCATTCAGTTTGGAACAAAGTCTAACCATTATTAGGCACGTCAAACGCAATAGCAACGAAGGAGCATATCCAGTTTTCCCCTTTTTTGCTTTCTTGTGGGTGTGTTTGTAATTGGAGAACAGAATATCAGCACAAGGCAGAGATGAATTCGTTACCTGTAAGTATAACACCTTTCAAGACCTTATCTTTTGCCCCTATAGAATACTCTCCTTTGGACAAGTTAAGAGTGCAACAGTTAATCTAGTGGCGAGGATAATGTCACGCAGAATGCCAGTAAACCAAGATATTACAGTAATCCTCATTCTTAAGGCTCGGGTCAAGATTTTCATGTACTGAACATAAAAACATTAACTGGGATGCAGCGCCTCTCTCCCAGTAAATGTGGACACCAATGCTGAGCAGATAATGCAGCTAAAGCTAAACAAACCTTAAAACATAGAAGACACAAGAAAGTATGGAGAGCCCAGAGCAGAAACTGACACTTCGTATTTCCTTCATCTCAGAGTGCCTGCCATCAAATGTTGTACTCTTTTCCGCTGTTCAAAGTAGAATGATGTGTATTTCAGAACCATTCTTCAAATCACCGTGAATGAAATGCAAGAACCTTAATTAATTAGGAGGCTCAAGTTCCAGTCTACTTACCTTACCTATTAAACAAATGTAGCGAATAAGGCAGACCATCATCAACTTTATGAAACTAACTTTCACATTTTAATTTCTATTTGATGTTTCTTGGAATGCAGAAGGGAGAAAAAAGAGGAGGATTTGAATGATAAAAGTAAGACCAATTGTACACTTCAACTAGGCAGTGTAGATCTCATAACAAAATTGCAACTGGTGCTACTCCTTCCATGGTTGCCCTCTCCAAGCTTCACACGTAACAAGAATATTTAAGAGAAATAAAATAAAATCCGTAGGCATGAAATTAACCGAATGATATGAATTTGAAATGCATAGTCGTCCTTCTATGACATCAATAATCCAAACAGAAACAATTTCCACTATCTTTTAATCACAAGACAAGGCTCAGCCCTCAGGCTCCGCAAGCAACAAATTTACCTGCCTAAGTGCTTTTATAATTCACAGAGTAAGAATTTGAATCCATTACTCTACCAAGGCAACATCCAGTATCTCTATTCATATTCAAAGTGCACTTCTACGTGCATATATTTCCTCATAAGCTGCACAATAGATGAAGTAAATTTTGCAAACATTTGGCACTCTTCATGTGTTTTTGCCTCTGAAACAACCCCATGAATGACCAATTTCTTAAGATTTGGACACCGTATAAGCAGACAAGAAACCCAATCCATGAAGAGGTCATTCACTACTGTCCATCCAAGCTCTAATGCAATTATGTTCTCCAAATAAGAGGAGCCTTGCAAACCATAGTGAAGCAGCCCATCTCTCAAGTCATAACTCAACGACAAACGGCTTAACAGTGGGAAACACAGCGCAATTGTTTCCAAATCAATAATCTCATCCTCGTCATCAAACACCACATCCCAAAGCCGAAGCCTTCGCAATTTGGATGATTTGGAGATCATTTGGTAAAATTTTGACCAAATAATAGTGAAATTACTGACGTCCACGATCTCAAGATTTTCAACAGTCTCACCAATATCAAGATGTATAACACTAACATCATCGATCTTGAAATGCTTCAAACTCCCCTTTCCAACGAGTTCAAAAACTTCAAGAGCACAATCTTTCAAATGCAGAGTCTCAAGGCTATCAGCCTCCAACATGAACTTGTCCAAGCTAATTGCTTCAACATATATGGTCTTTAGTGTTGGACTATTCAGCTCAACAGTAACCTGAGCATCAGACATTGCAATCTCAGGATTGATAAGTGTCAGCCTCTCAATATTAGGGCAAGCAGTGAGCAACAGATTCAGATCCAATGCTGAGATACTAACATAACTCAAAGAAAGGGATTTCAAGCAGGGGAACCTCTGGTAATAAGGTTCAACCCCCGTGATTGAATTATGAGCCAAGACCAATGTTTCCAGTCTCTGCCGCCCACAAATGTCAAGAATGTTAACATTTGGAGTAGTGTGGACGTTATAAATCAACTCACGTAAGGTTTCCCTTGTGTACATGAGCCAAGCAATAACCGTGGAACCAGAAAATTCATCAACATCATCCATAAAAATATACAGGCCTTGTAATCCTGTTGTTTGAAATATGGTCTGAGTAATCAGGATCTCAAGTCGACTGGTTGTGAGATCGCGATAGACAGGCCAGTCGTCAGAACTGAATGACAGTGTGTGGAGGTGTTTGCGACAAGCTTCTCGCCATTTCCTGCACGTTGCAGATGCTATCACCACATCCCTGGCTGCTCCTAGCCGCGATAATATGTTCCCAATTACTTCCACCGGAAGATACTCCATGTGAAAAAAACAACCACCAAGTTGTTCAAATCCACAACTTGAATTTTTTTTTCCCCCAGGGGATCAATCAAATTCAGATAGCAACAACCGAACTGCCAATATGAAAGCCTTGGCAAAGTCTCGTACCAACACCCAATTCCAAAATGATCCTATCTACCAAAAGCTGGGTACATCGAGAAAAAATGATAAAGAAAATTGGAAAACATGGTATCTAGGTTCTGAATTAAGCCAACCAAGTGCTATCCAAAAGAGGATATGGTCCGTTATCCCGCACCCGTTAAATTATCACCTCCAAACCTGTACATGAGTGACCTCTCCACTTATTGGCAATTATTTTCGAGTCAGATGCTTAAAATATTGGCATTCACGTAATGGGAGAAGATAATCTACCAGCAAACTGATCTGAGTTCAAACCCAAACAAGTGGACATCCGGAAAACACCAAGGCACAGTACCGAAACAAATTCGATATCACGAAAAACACGAAACATGTGTGCAACATGCCATCATATGAAACCAACCGACGAAACACAAGAGTTCCAACCCAGTTGCAACAATGAACTTCAGTTCAGAATAAGGAGATAAAAATGGGAGATTCAAGCGAACTCAGATGAGAAAAACGCTGGAGTTGATTGATCGATTGAATAGAGAACAGTTATACCTGGAAGACCTTGCCAGAGATCACCAAAAGGGATTGAAATGACGTGTACACGCACCATTGAGAGAGCACGTTTTGGAGAAGGAAGAGTGGGTAGGAGGGAATTGATTGGTTGGACGAGGTAGATGGCTGATAGGGTCAAGACGAGATTGATTATAGCGCAATTTTGGGAGCGAGATCCGACAACCCAGAGAGGGAGAGAGAGAGAGAGTGCAAGCAATATTTTTTTTAAACTTCCTCTTCCTCTCTTGGTTTTTTCTGGATTTTCCCATTCTTTTTCTTTTTCTTGTTCGTTTTTAGTAGTATTTTTTATTTTGGAAAATTTACGTGAAAAACCCAGGTTTTGACCCTGGTAACAAAGCAAACCCCTACCATGTTCGGTTTGGATCTCAAAACGACAAAACCGAACCTATCTACTGCACACGGTTCCAATAAAAAATTTTCAAATTGTTACTCTATTTTCTCTATTCACTCATTATCCAAAAACTCTCTCTCAAAATTCAAACCAAATAGTTCGTTTTGAATTTCGAGAAAGGTTTTTTGGATAATGATTGGAGAGAAAGAAATAAAAATTTTATTAGAGCATTTCTACTCCTTACTTCAATTTGAGTAAAAATATGAGAAAAAACTTTATTTGGTATTGTGCCAAAGCACAAATATACACAAATTTGAGTAAAAATTTCATTAATAGCAATATTGTAAATTTAAAGGCATGAAATTTGCTTTCAAAAATTTGAGTAAGAGTTTGAGTATAACCAAATTTTAGTCTAAATTTGAGTTTTGGTTTGGGTAAGGAGTGCAGGAGGGTTTTTGGGTGATTTTTTACGCAAATTTGAGTTTAAGTCAAAATTTGAATAACAAGTGGAGATTCTCTTATAGACTATGTGCAGAGGGAGAGATTGGATTTTAAGACCCAAAATGAATATTAGACCACGATTAAGGCATGTTGTTTTGCTCATATGCGAGAAGTTTTTGTGGAAATTTCGGGAGGATAAGTAGAAGTGTAAAATTTGTGACTCACATGCTAAGCGGGTATATTCCATGTGATACTCGTTCGGCGTATCCGAGCCGTTCGACACACTTTTGGACGGTTCAGATTGAAATTCTCTCTCCTCTCACCCCAACGCTTTCTCTCTTATTTTCTCTCTCCAAATCTAAGCTGTTCAAAAATAAAATGAATAGTTCAAATGCACGAACACACCAAGTGATACCCGCTCGGTACTGAAAATTTTTCCGAATAATCTAGGCCTGACACGGCTGAAGCCGTCGTGTTGTCAATTAATACTGTATCTTATCACGTGGAGTATTATTTTTGTATTTTTTGTAAAAGAAGAGAGACAATTGTTAGACAAATAACAACTTAAAATAGCACACAAATTCTCAATGACGAGAGATGTAAATACGTGCGAAAGTGCATCATTTGTAATTTGAGTAAATTCTTGCTAGCTTGACGTCTTCAGCATCTCCCATAGGAGATGTTAAAGTTGAGGTGTCTGATTCATCTGTCTTCATGTCAAAGCTGACGTGGCTTTGACATCTCTCACTTCCATGCCAATTTTAACGTTTACCTCTTCATATGCAAAATTTCAAAAACTACCTTTGGAAGCTCAAAAAAAATTCTCCCGTTTGAAGATTTCTCTTTTTTTTCTTTTTATTTTTTTCCCTTCTAAGTTTGGGGTCAATTTTTTTTGACACAAGAGAGTTGGAGAGAGAGAACTTCATGTCAAATTGAAAATATCAAAATACCACGTAAGTTTTCAAAAAAAATTTGACATCACCAATTTGACATCTCCTGTTAGAATAAGAGCATCAATATCAGGCTCTCTACATTTTGAACCAATTTACACCTTAAAAAGTTACTTTATTACTTTAACTACTCATTTTAAAGTGTCTGGCATCCACACCAGCCTTGTTATACCTCAACCGTGGGCTAAAGTGACAAGCACAACACAAAAAAGTTGGCAAAATCCGTGGGCATCAGTCTCGCTTCCTCCCTCGTTACTTTACAAAATATGTAACTTTGCTACAGTGCTTCATCAAGCAGAACGAGCAACTGTTCATCAGGTAAACATATTATATTCAAGCAATCAAAGTCGGAGCAGGTTCTGGAACCTGCTGTCGTGGCCGATGATGGTGGCGGAGGAGAGGTTGTTGCCTTCGATTTCGCACATCAGGTGGTCGTCCACGTACAATCGTACGATTATCGGCTGAGAAAAACACATACTCCCTCCGTCCGGATTTAATAGTCTTTTTTGAGAGTTCGTGTCATTTTTTAATCGATTATATCTTCCAATTTATAATGTTTTACGTGATTTCGAATATATTGTATTACAGAACTAATCGAGATCTGTCAAACAAGATCCATATTTGATATGAAATTCATTACGAATTCTAAGATATAATCCATTTTTTAGCTGGTTAGAATAGAATTAGGGACAATTAAATCCGGACGGAGGGAGTAAGATATATGCTCTGTTCTTCTTTGGAAGGCTATTAGGCAAGCGGCCAGGCCTTCTGGGTTCCATTGTCTCTCTCTCTCTCTCTCTCTCTCTCTCTCTCTCCTTGTAAAGAACGCGGTGGGGAAGGGGAAAAGAGAGAGGACGGGAAAGAGTAGCAGTGGACGGAAAAGGACTTGGGTTTGGTGGGAAAAAGTAGTAATATTTAATTGAGTAGATAGTACTAAGTGTAAAGGCCTGTTTGAATGGAGAATTTATTTTGGGTGGATATAAAATGAGGGTGGATTTGAAGGTGGATATGTAATAAGGGATGATATGTTAAGAAGAGTGACTCCACCTCTTAATAAGGGTAGATTTGCAATGAGGTGTTTGTATAATTTTTTGAGAATGAGGATATAGAAGGTGGACATGATGGGATTAGATGTTGAATGATTAAATTGCCCTCACTTAGATTTTTAAATGATCAAAATTCATTTACTTAATTATAATTAAAGTAAATACATATTTATCATTAATGGGATAAAATAAATTCATTTTATTTTATAAATGTTTAAACCATATTATTTATTAGAAAAAATATTATTTTCCGAATTTTTTTTAAAAGTGAAAAGTGATTTTTTTTAAATAAAAAAACTTATAATTCCCATACACCGACACTGTTATGGGTATGGCTAAAAATACAATGGGCTTACATATACTCCATGGGCCCATCATATATACCTGAGATATACACAATCCTCATTTTCATCGTTTCTTCCAAAAAAAAAAAAAATATCACTCTAGAGGTACAACTCCTTTTTCAACGCCAACGTGAACAACAACAAAATCCCGTTCTTCTCCGATGCCGACGAGCTCTCTCTCTCTGTTCTTCTTCTTCTTCTTCGTAAAACACTCTGTGGGGGTGAGGGTGAATTTGGAGGGGTAAAAGAGTCCTAAATCCCCCGGATTTGCTAACGACAGGGGTGAGGCTCCACTTGGCAAATCCACCCAAAACACTGTTGGAGGTAGATTTGTAGTCCCAACAGTGTTTTAATCCACCCTCCCAAAAACGCAACCAAAGACCGGATATGGGTGGGATCAGAAGATGAAATCCGGGCGGCTCCATATCAGGCATCCAAGCAGGGAGTAAAGAGTGTGATTTTGTGTAAATGTAAAAAAGTGACTAGCTAAAGTGGAAAAGTGGTTTTTGATGAATAATTTGGTCCAAAATTGTTGGGTTTTGCCCATGTGATATTGAAAAAGAAAAAGAAATTAATGATTTGGTGGCTGTTAGTGCATTAAAGAGCATTTGTTGAGCTTGGCTCTAGATTATTCTCGGCAGATGGAGAGTCTCTTGTGCTAGTGTCAATGTTATGTGTATTTAAAGACAAGTGTGTGTGCCGTGTATGGAGAAGGAAAAAAGGTAGTGGGGTAGAGAGACTGAGCAGAGAGGACAGTCAGTCCGGGAACCCCTTTGGGGGTTCTCTCCCACCGTGAGGCTTTGTGTGAGAGAGAGAAATGATGTGAGGGAAAAATAGAGTTGTGGGGTGAGTGTAAAACATTGTATAAAGCCATGTGTTAGGAGCTCGGGAGGATTTTACATCTCACATTTGTAATCTCTATTTTTCATATAGTGGAAGATTCCTTTCTCTTCCGTGGACGTACCCGAGTTTGGAAAACCACGTATTTTGGATTGTGTTGTTCTCTCTGTGTGTGATTTTGTTTATTGTTGCGCTTCCGTTGTGAGTGGGATTACCGGACTTAATCTCAACAACTGGTATCAGAGCTAATGGTTAGTGATCTTGGGAAGAGCCGATTGTTGGCAATCCTGGAGCAGTCGACGGTTGCAGATCCGGACTGCGGTTGTTGGGCAGATCACACGAAGAAAGAAAAAGAAAAAGCTTGGAGCATGCTGCGTGGGAGCTGGAGTATGCCGGCAGTGAGTGCCGTGTGTACATCATGTGAGAGAGTGCAAGCATGTATGTGTGTAAGGGTGTGGATGCTCATGGTCATGGAGATGGTAGTGTGCATGTGGCATGGATATGCCGTGCATATGTGTCATGCCATGGGTTTTGTGAAGAGTGCATCAGTGGTTTAGGCGGGCAGACCAAGAAGAAGAAAAAGGAAATTCCATGGCGACTCTAGGTGGAGCAAGGATACATTCAAGGGAATGACACAGGCGCTTTACCAGGGTGGCAGCGGAAATGGTGTTGGTTTTGAGATTGGAGCAAGTGAAAAGGTAAGTCGCGGGTGACTAGACGTTCACGTGATAGCTCCGGGTGCAAGTGAATAGGCAAGTCGCGGATGACTAGACGTTCACGCAGTGATGAGGTGCGAGGCGCCCGAGAAGGGGGTGCAATTTCACATGAGCAAAAGGGGTGTAGGTGAGACTGATGCAGATGCTCTTATATTGGCCTCTCTACATTAAAATTATTTCATTAAAAATATTACAGTATTTCTTTATTTTAGAAAAAAGGCACAAAACAAACCCATCGAAAGAAAAATCTTTAGAATTGGGGAACATATTAAAAAAGTGAGAGAGAGCTTTCGAAGTGCAAGAAAAACATTAAAAAAGTGAATAACAAGTGATCAATGCCTCTTTACTTTTAAAGAGCTACTGTAGCTTTTTTACATTATTGAGTGCACTGTGCACCAAGTGAGGGGACGAAGGGGGGCTGCTGTCCCCAAAGGGGACAGTTGCGTGCTGTTGTGCCTCATTTTTTGGCCCACCCCGGTCTCGCTTCGATAATCGGAATCGTTCACTTTGTAGAGCTTGTTGAGTAGAACAACTATGAAAAAATCAGCTTAATTAGATATTATTAAATGCCTGATCGGAACCTTTTTTCTTGAAAAGAATGGATCCGAAACACTGGATCAAATCCATTGTAACTCGTGGACTGAGTGTTATATGGGCTCCGATCAGGCACTTAATGATATCCAATTACGCTGATTTTTTTACATAATTGTTCTACTCGACAAGCTCTACAAAGTGAACGATTCCGATGATCGAAACTAGACCGGGGTTGGCCCCAAAATCGAGGCAGCAGCACGCTGCTGTCCCCTTGAGGACAGCAGCCCCCCTACGCCAAGTGAGGCTGGTGCAAGAGGTTTTTCAAGTTTTTCCTCTCCACTTTAGCCTAAAGGGGTCTTTGTAGAGCTTGATACAGATGTTCTAACCCACCAATTTGCATGAACTTTGCAATATCTCAAACGTCACCGAGTCACATGTACCCTTTTCATGTTGACACAAACCTAAACTGAAACAAATGGACTGAAAATAGAAAGTGTAATGACGATGTCTTCTTAATAAGTTGGAGTTACGAAGTGGGACACTTAAAAGGGGACGGAGGGAGTATCAGAAGTTAAACTTTTCCTCAGAAGAGGTTTTTTAAAATCTAGACCGTCAAAACACACCTGGACGGCTAAAATTAGGAGTCCAACCAACACAACGATTGTGCACTTATTATTTTTGAATTTATATACCTCGCTGAAGTCTGAACTGAAAAAAGAACCGGTTTCCATTAAACCGGTTCGGTTTCCATTAAACCGGTTCGGTTTCTTCTCATAGGGAACTGAACTGATCTGCGATTGCGCATTCGTCAAATCTCAACACAGGAGAGAGAGAGAGAGAGAGAGAGAGAGAGAGAGAGACGATGAATTTGACAGCTAGACGAAGCGGAGGACTATTCGAAGGTCTATACAAGGTCCTTATGCGCCGTACTTCCGTCTACGCCACATTCGTCATCGCCGGCGCTTTCGCCGGAGAACGGGTTAGCTTTCAAATCTCATCTCCCGTTCACTCCTTTTTAATTTGCCTATATATATATTCGTTTACTTACACATATCTACAGATGAGTAATACTCACGCAGTTGGTTCTGAGATCGGTTTTGCTGAATTTTATTTGGTTCTGAATTTCGACATCATCCTAACATTTTGGTTGTTGAGATGTATAATTGAGCCTGAGATAGACGTGTAGGGTTATATCGTACCAGTAGACATTGTTGAGAATTCGGCCAAACCAACTCGCAAAGAATTATCAAGAACGGAAAACAAGAACGCTAGACACATAGACTTTTACGTGAAGCAAGTATTATAACCTAGGATTTACATCACCAAGCGTGACAGACATTGGGAAATTTGATTGGATTTGCTCATATAGGGTTAATAAGTTTAGTTGTATTTTGATGATCTTCTTTACCAAAAAAAATGAGAAGTTGTGCTTTGATGACTAGATTGGTCGGAGTTTGGCTTATTCGAATAGTTTCTGATGAAGTGTTCAATTTATGTGTTTATGCAGGCAGTGGATTATGGAGTTCACAAGCTCTGGGAGTACAACAACGTTGGGGTATTTCCAATATAAATTTATAATCATACCACGATTTAGTTTGTATTTGTTCTGGTGCATGTTGATTTCATTTCTTTTAACTGAAATAGTTCTATGATATAATCACCATTCTGATTTGGTACTACTGTGATATGCTAAAGACCAGACCTGCATGATTTGTTACAACTAATTTTCTTGGATGGGAAACTGGGCAGCTATACAGCCCCTGTTTGAATCTCTGATGTGTATTAATACAAACTTTAGATGAAGATTTGATTTGTATCTTTGTCGTGGTATGACTTTTAAGTGGTGTAAAATTACTGTGTTCGTGTCTCCATTTTTTTATAATTGTGGTGTCCAGTATCCATGTCTGTCTCCCCCGCCATGCGTATTCATGCTACATAATTCGTTGGTAACTTGGAATATAGTAGGTGATGAATTTCAACCACTGTACAGGTTCTTTTTCTTTGGTTAGAGCCTAACTAATTTTCCTTCTTCTCTTGACTGACACAAGGCTTAAACCATTTTTCGGTTTGTTTTGAAGGATTGGTTTTTGATGAAGTATGTGTTAAGAGAGCATGAAGCTTGTGTCTAGGTTGTAGGCATTGATTTTGGGACACAATTTTGTCTTATAGTCTAGTGTGTCCTAAGAATCGATTTCTATCAACTAGCTGGTTGTGATTTTCTGTATTACACGGCGAAGATTATTTTTCCGCTGTATTTTGTTGGAATCCTTGTAAGTGCCGTTTGGGTACGAAATAAAATTCCCTTGATAAGGAAAATTGTTGTATGACGTTCTCTCTCTTTTTTTTAATCTCCACGGATCCAAGGTAAAATAGTCATTGTCAATATATCTAGCTTGTTTGTCATGATGCACAACAACTTTATTCCCTTCATCATTGGACAATCTTTTCTTATTTCATATTTTGTTTTTGAAGCATCAATTTCTGTAACTAGCTGGTTGTGTTTTTGTGTTACTTGGCCGAGAAGGTTTTGGTTGATTGCATACAAACTCAGTATGTAGTGCATACACTGAAATGGTTATGGTTAGATTGCTCTACTTTCAAGGAACTTCCTTTAGTTTCTGTGTCTTTTGATTGATGAATTTTTGGTTAGTTTTGCAAACTGAATATTTGGAATTGACAAGCTTGCCCTCCATATCCTACAGACAGAAGAAATAGTGTGAAAGAACCTTGTTATTGATGTCGCTCTAAAGCCTAAACTTAATTTACTAGAAAGCATGCAAGACTCTGCGCGATTCACATTCTTGTTTTCTTTACCTTATTGTAATGGACGCAGACTCTTTCCTATCATCTCCAAATGTCAAATTTCATCTCACTTCCTAAAACCCAAGACCTGTATAATTTTAGGTCTCCATGTTAGTGCCAAAGTGTTTGTGGCATCCAAATTGTAAACATTGCTATGCGAATAGAATTCTAATTTGTGATTATCATCAACAAAGAAACTTGAATTTATTTGCAAATTTAGCTCCTTTTATACATTAGGATTTAGGACTCCACAATCAACATAACCAACAAAATTCATGACAGATATGACAACTCACTTCAGTGGTCAAGCAGGTCTGTGTTCGCTTTGAGCTTGGAACATTGAAGTGATCAGAGAGAGAAAATGATGCCCAAAACTACAGAGCTGATAGCAGTATATCTATTCATTGGTTTTCATACACACCATACAGGATTCTATAGGAGTGGTTTCTACCAAGAAATCATGCAAGATCTTGTCATCTTTGTACTTTGTGTGGCTTGTTCTGTGGTTGGTTTCCGTCTTTCTAATCTTATTGCTGTGCCTGACTGTGCATGTGGTGCCAATGTATACAGAACACTTACTCCTTAATTATTCCGGCCAATGGTTGAAACTGTTGCCCTTATTTATCATGCTTGCTGCTGTTTCAACTGTCCATACTTGTTGTCTACTTATATTTCTGACTGAGTTTTATAAACTGTATAATGCAGAAGCGGTACGAGGATATTCCAGTTCTGGGACAGAGGCCAGTTGAATGAGTTGCCAATCTATTTTTTCTTGTCTCCCTGGAGTGAAAAATGGAACATTGAACATTTCTTTTTGATCCTTGAATAAGTAGTCCTTTATAGGAGCAATCTGACCGTTGATGGTTCATATCATTTATATTGTCGGATTTTTCAAGCTTGGTTTGTATTTTTCGTGGGTCTAGCAGAATCGACAGCTGTGAACAATGGATCCGATGTAGACTTAATTGCTAAAGTTCTTACTCTCAGCAGAATACTCTGCGTGTTAATTTTATGGCGCTTAAAATTTTCTCTCTTGATTATGCATTTACCGTTTTCAGATATCCTAGTTTAGAAGAAGCTTTGATTGGATTTTTAGGTTCAAAATTCAGCACTCAGGCTGTGTTTGATCTCGGATTTTCAGAGGTGGGGAAAAAAAAAAGGAAGGGAAGATGATAAACTTTTGTTGGATATGTTTGAAACTTTGCATACCTTTCCCCGATGCTTTTATTCTCCATTATAAATCCCTCCGCGCACCCAAGATCCAAACGCTTATTCTACAACTTTTTTCTCCGAGTCTTGCTTCTTTTTTTTTTTTTTTTTAAACGGCACTCCGAGTCTTGCTTTACTCTCTTTCTTTGTATCATTTTCCTTTGTTCTGATTATGAACATGTGCTTGAGTTGCTTGTTTTCGAGTCACTTGTATAATCAGAACTATTCATAATTTACTTACAATAAGAGTCGCCTTAGCTTTAGTAGGCTTTCTTCTGAATCTTGTATTTGCTGAGGGTAGTTTTTCCGAAAATTATTTGACATTTTCTCTCTCAATTTTTTAATCAAACAATAAATACTAAACTTGCCTTTCTGTTTTGTATTTTCTTTGTCTCTCTCCTCCTTTTTTCCTTTCTCTTCATAACCAAAGATTCCAACAGATAAAATGAGTGCTGAGTCCAATAGTGATGCACCATTGAAATACTGCAAATAAGATAAGTTGAACACTTCTCGTCTCCTACTAAAACAACCACATTCATTACTGTAAATGACGAGATTTCTTATTGATTGATGATATTATCACGTAATATCACCGTCATACCTAACATCTGTTCTAAATGTACAATCAAACATTATACGATATTACTTCAGTTTATATACATTTACACTTTTTCGTAAGCACATATAATGGTTGTTTTATATCACCGACTTGTTCACCTCCCATGCGGCTCCCTATGTGGCATGGTGAATTCTATTAGTATTATTGTAATGGCAAATCCCACATGTACATTTCTAGCGTGAGTTGTGTAAACACCCAAAAAAAAATTTCAGATAAACAATAAATTTTTTATTTAAATGAAATGTATGAATTTTTTTCTTGAACTATCAAGAGACCTGCCTGAGCTTTTTTTTCTTTTTGATAAAAGGGAAAAAAAAAAAAAACCCCTATGGACGAAACAGTTCTGGGCCCTAGTTATTACTACAGGCCCAATCAAACTTTTACGGAGGCCCAGTAAGTGTTGGATCACGCGTAGGGGGAGAAATTCTCACGTGTTTAGGGTTCGCGCCGTTGGAAGTTATTTAGCTCACAACGAACAGTGTACTCTCTCTCTCCCTTCTAACTCATCGGCCATCAGAAACCCTAATCGGGGGTTTTCTCCTCAGGTGCAGTCTCTCTCTCTCTCTCTCTCTCTCTCTCTCTCTCTCTAAACCTCGTGTTACTAGAAATTTTCATTTGGATCTGGGTATTATTATGCTAGCAAATGCTGAGAAAATCCGACGAAAACTAACAGAAATGAAGTTTTGTTTTGCTTTTTCTGTTTGATAATTTTCGGTTTTCTAATCATCTAAACGGGTTTTATTGGTGGTAAACGGAAACTTGGCTTTATAGTTGGACTATGGTCGGAAGATGTTGAAGCTTAAACTCGTATTCAATGTTTGATGATGATTTTTCTGTTTTGGTTGCAGGGTGTGAGCTGAAAAAAGGAATTTTTTTTCAGCCATGAGGTATGTGAAATTATGATCTTATGGATGGTGTCCCCTGTTTCGTGATTTAGAATGTTTGCTCCGCTGTTGTGGGTGGCTTGAAGGTTATAGATTTATTGAGGGTTGAATGCCTTTTATATGAATCTGAAGATGATTCTAGGCGGCAATCTTTTGTGATGTTAAGTCTCGGTCCACCTTGTTTTAATGAATCTGGTGGGAGACGTTTATTTCCGTCGGAGATACCGTAATGAATTTGGCTCCTTAGTCAGAGCTGCTCTAACACACATCCTAAATCCAAAGGAATTACACTGCAGCAAATGGCTCGTTTCTAATTTCAACGAAGCTGCGAAACATATGCAAACTCAAATCCCTGTTGCCAATTGGCATGAAGGCTCCTAGGTCAAATGTGAAGCCAAAAGAGTGAATTGTAACTGGATTTTGGAGTAGAAAATGCTCCTAATGCTAAAAAAAGATGAGTATTTAAACAGGTAATAATGAAATATAGATTTGGCTCTTTGTTTGGAGTGAGGGATTTTGGGTGTTAACCTGAGAGCTGCCAAATTGCCGCACAAGTTCTCCAAAAATTTTGGGATCTCCAGACATGCCTTCAAAGTAGTTTGGGATCTCCATGGCTGAAGAATGCTCTAAGTTTCCTAATTTGTGAATTACGTTGTTTATGGGGTATACGAGCAGCCTATTTGGATTCGCTGGAAATTGGAAAAACATGGTCGTGTTAGTGCATTTGTTGGCCATGTAGTCTCGGAGTTCTTTGACGTTCTTTACTGCTCTGGTGGATATATCTAATATGTTTGCATTTTGTTGGTTGGTGTTAAAACTCTAGATGAATCTAGATTCTTTTCCATATTTTACCAGATTTGGTAATCAAAAGTTGTCGATTCTTTATAGCTATTTATTGTCACGCAGTGTTCATTCATGAGTCATGAGTGCTCTACTGCACTTTCTATGTTTTGGAAATGCAACTGTCTTGATTTTTGCTTTCATGGCAATCTCGTTTTTATCCTCCCTAACCATGTAGTTGTTTTCTCTTTAAAAATGTATAGTAAGCTTCAAAGTGATGCATTGAGGGAAGCAATCACTCAGATTGGCAAGGATGTCAAGGAGAAAAAGCGCAACTTCACTGAATCCATTGAGCTCCAGATTGGGCTGAAAAACTATGATCCTCAGAAGGATAAGCGTTTCAGTGGTTCGGTTAAGTTGCCTCACATTCCTCGTCCCAAAATGAAGGTTTGCATGCTTGGTGATGCTCAGCATGTGGAAGAGGTAATCCTACATTGACAAAGTAATGAATCTAGGACTTTCAAATTTGTGCATTTTTTTAGAATGGAATCTATATTTCCTCATTCTTAATAGTGACTTTTTTTGTTTGAACTCTTCTTCAATGGAAAAGAGTGAGCAATGTTATCTCCACGCGATTACCTGCAAAACAACACTAATCATGTTCCAAGATCATCCATTCCTCACCGTCCCTTCAACTTCGATTATAAAATTTCGTCCTAATTTTTGTCAATTTGGTTCAGTTTGCAACTTCTGTCCATTTTCCACCAAAAGACTCCACGTGGCAAGGAAACTTTCCTACTTTGGCCCCTCAAGTACTAAATTTTCCCCCTTTGGTAGTTTTTCACTTATCAACTTTGGCTCTTCTAGTTGGTGCCATTTCGCCCATTCCATGCCATCTAGACCACATTGACAAAACCCTACTAGTTTAATGACCAAATTGGGAAAAGTTAAATTTTAAACGCCATAGTGAGACTTTGGGGTGTGGAATTATGTCTTCACCATATCTTTTGGTGGTGATTGTCCATTTTTTCAGTTATTTGTTTTGGCTAACTGTTGCACGCTGGTGGGGAAGGAACTGTGCAAAATCATGAAGGGCTTGTTCGTTTTGGGGGGCTTTAAAGCCCCTGCACACGTTCCTCAATACATTTTCTCTAGTTCTCAATACATTTTCTCTATCTACCTCTCTCCTTCAAAACCCAAAACAAACAAGCCCGAAGAACTGGGGGAACTTGCAAGGATGTTTTTCTTGGAGACTTCCCTTTTTGCATGTGAGAGAAGCAGCATAGTGCTGCAATTCTTGGTATCCCACGATCTTATTTGTAGCAGTATGCCTAATGTTGCCAATTACTTGGATCCTCAGAAGGAATGTTTCTGCTTATAGTTGTTTCAGAACTGGGTCAGGATCTAGTGTCCTTTTTCTTGAGCTGATCATTTTTTCGTGACTTGCAGGCTGAAAAGATAGGCTTGGAGTATATGGATGTGGAAGGGCTGAAAAAGCTTAACAAGAACAAGAAACTGGTCAAGAAACTTGCTAAGAAATACCATGCCTTCTTAGCATCAGAAGCTGTTATCAAGCAGATTCCTCGACTACTAGGCCCTGGTCTCAACAAAGCAGGCAAGTTTGTTTTACGAATCAAACATGAATAGTCTGTTGACTCTGTTATCTTGTTATTTGACATCAACATTTCTTTTTCTGCTTTTCTGTTCTTTTACTGCTGCATCTGAAAACAGTTTTCTGGATGGAGCTAGTCTCTCTGTTGCTTGTTGGAGAAGCAGTGCTAACTTTCTTGTCTTCAAGCACTGTATCCATTTTTTTCCGCATTTATTTTTTTATTCTCTCTTTTCGGTGACTCACATGTTTTACATAATCTGGTCGGATTTAGAAACATATTTGTGTATTGTGAAAGTTTAAGCTTTCTTTTATTGTGTGCTGGCACTTATTACCGATGTATGAACTACCTAGGCATTTTTTCCCCATGTTAGTAGGTTTTATTTTCCGATGCTGAACTTGGTTTCCAATGGCCTAGCTGCAGTACTGAGTGGGTGCATTTATGAGGCTAGGCAGTACTAACTACTAAGTTTAAGCTTTCTTTTATTGTGTGCTGGCACTTATTACTGATGTATAACGACCTAGGCATTTTTTCTCCATATTAGTTGGTTTTATTTTCCGATGCTGTACTTGGTTTCCAAGGGCCTAGCAGCAGTACTGAGTGGGTGCATTTATGAGGCTAGGCTGGTAGTACAAGGAGTGTTCCACTATTGGAGCAATTTTATTTGCTTTTCAAGTTGATGGGACAAGAACTGGATCCAACACAGCCTCCCGGTAGAAGGGAATTGATTTTCTGTTTGATCGTAGGGTTGGCATAGAAACCCACTTTGTTATTTGCTTAATTGTGAAAGGATTTATTGATTTTTGCAGTTGCTTGACTCGTATGTGTGAGTTCTGTCCTGTGTCTTTGCATGTATCTGACTGGTACCACTTCTGTCTATTCAGGGAAGTTTCCCACCCTTGTCTCGCACCAGGAGTCTCTCGAGTCCAAAGTAAATGAGACTAAGGCAACAGTGAAGTTTCAACTGAAGAAGGTTCTCTGCATGGGAGTTGCTGTTGGCAACTGCAGTATGGAGGATAAGCAGATCTTTCAAAATGTTCAAATGAGCGTCAACTTTCTTGTTTCATTGTTGAAGAAGAACTGGCAAAATGTGAGTTTGTCCTCCCTCCTCACACATACTGTTCTTTACGTGTAGGATAGTGTTATCTTGCATATCTGGCCTATTCAGCTATTCTAGTGATTCCTTTTCTTGGCTTGGCTATCCCGATAACTATTATTCTTCCGTCGTTAAATACTTAGATTTGTAGAAAACTAGTGTTTAATTATGTGGTCCGTTGCTTTCTAAACATTTGCATTCTGTTTGGAACTTGAGGGAAGAAATGGAAAAGAAGGGAAAATGATTAAGAAGGAAATGAAGGAGAAAGTTAAAGAGAAATTAGAGGGAAAGTTGCTTTTGTTTTGAAGTTTTCCCTTCTCTTTCTTAAAGAACCAAACAAGGGAAGATAACTTTTTTAAATTCTCTCTTCCTTTCCACAAGTTCTAAACGGAGCCTAAATTCCAAAACCTCTGCTTTCCACCCCTTTCCCCAGAACAAGTTCACAGAAGTAAATAATTTATTTGAATAATAGTGATTCTTGTTGGTAGTTAATTAAACTTAATGCCTTTCTCTGTGGCTCATGTCTGGGACTCTTGTTCTCTGTGTGGTGCACTCAAGGGCTTGTTTGGTAACATTTTTGTTTTCTAGTTTTGTGCTTGGAGGAAATTTTGGGTAGAATCATGAAATAGCTATTCTGATCAGTAGTAGTTCCTATGGTAATTTCGCTAGCATTTTAGTTTTTTGGTACAGTGCTTGTGTTCAGGAAATCAGAAAACTGGAAACAAGCATGTACACCTTTTTGGTCTCAAATTTCAAACAATGGCGGCAGTTTTTAAATTCCCCAAATCGGAAACAAAAAAGTCGATTACCCTTATTTTTGTAACATGCTATAGTTCTGGTCCATTTCTGCCAATGCATTAGGCTCTTTAATGATTCTTGTCTTGATTGACTGGCTAGCAATGAATCTATGAATGGATGTCAAGGAGTTCTTTTACTTAGTTGAAGTAGGTGGTTGGATTTCTTGCTTTTTTTATGGTACAAGCAAGAACAACAACATAATGTACAACTCTAAGGCAGAGCTTGAATTCTAATTTTAGATTAACTTTGAACTTTCTCTAACAATATTCTACTTGTAATTGGATATCAGGTTAGGTGCTTGTATCTGAAGAGTACCATGGGGAAGCCAGTTCGCATCTTCTAAGGAGTCCTTTATTTGAGCTGTTCTACTGAGGAATTTAGTTTGAGCAAATTCCAAGAAAAGTTATTCCTGGATTGAACATTTTTTCCCGTTTTTGTTAGCTTTCTAGTTTTGTGATACTTCTTGAAATGCCATTAAAACTTTGTAATGCTTTGTATGCTATGTTTTTATGGAGAGGAACTATAAATCATCCATTCAAGGAAGTTAAACAACTGCGGAGTATATCTTTTATAGTTAAATAGTTGAACTGGGTTTGCATGAGATTTTTGTTGGGTTAAACAGGGGAAATGATATAGATCACTTTTTGTTGCAATACTAATCCGACTGACCTAGATTTTTTAGAGGGGACACAATACCCTTGACAGAGTTAAATGGGAAAAACGTATTCACGTAGCTGATCTGAATTGTGTTCAGTTTTGTTAGGTTTGCTATTAATCAGACTGTTGCACTTCTGAACAAATATATGAAACAGACAGCTGAGACCGGATTATGGTTTGTGAAATCGCTTGCCTTCTGTCCCAAGAGTTCCTTCTTATCCTCCAATTGCATAACTATTCCACTTGGTGCACAGCGGCGAGCAATCTTCCTCTTCGGTCCACATAGGGGTGCGAAATAAAGCCTATTAATGGCACCACTGGGTACTAGCACAAATATGCCTTCCGAGGTTTGAACCGGCACAGGTGTTAAAGAGAGGTGATGAATCCTACCAACTGGACTATCACCTATGGTGATCTAAATATAATCTTAGGAGTGTACATTATACACCATACAGAATTGCACAGAGTACCTCGGGCAGTACACATTTCTTTTTGCATATGATCCACACTTCTAAGGACAGTAGACCATGGCTGTGGGATGGTAGAGATGCTCCCGTGGGTGAGCAAATTTCCCATCCTCCTCATCATATTTGGGCTTTGGAAATCCAGATCTAGAGTTCTAGGTCTGAGTTTTGGATCTTGCACGGAGATCCTGGTCGGCTTTTGTTCAGGCGGTGGTTTCCAGAGCCCTCCAACGGCGACAATGAAGGTGTTTTAATGCAGATACGGTGGCGATCTTGCAGCGGGAGTGGCGATCTTGTAGCGTCTTAGTGCAGATCCGGTGACGATCCTTCACCCACCCACCTCCGTGAGCGGAGTTCTGAATCCGACATCGATGCTGAGCGGCTTTTTGGTTTCGTTTCTTTGTTTTGTTTTGTTATTTCTTATATTTCTGGACCGGTAGTGTCCCTTTGTTCTTTTCTTTCTTGTATATGATATGTTTTCGTTTCCTAAAAAAAAAAGGACAGTAGACCTGTGTACCGAAAAAAATATAAGATTGCATGCACATGTGCTACTGGTACGCATGCAATTGGATACATAAATATGTACACAGATCTGAATCGTCCTTCTCAATAATTAATGAATGAAATTTCATCAAAAGCTCCAGTACTCCTGCAGTCGCCGGTTCGTAGAAATGGCCCTCAAACAAACTATGGCACACCTTTGCAATAAACATACCAGCTAGCTGTAGGTTTACATCACATCCTTCTAACATGTGTTGGAAGAAAAAACACGAATTTTGTTGTCCTTTGTCTTGTGGGGAAAATGTTGTAGTAGTACTACTCAATTTTAAGTTTTGCTAGTAGTTTGGTGGTGCAGGCACTTCGCGTGTGCATTTAAATATGTGTTTGGTCCGAAAAAGAAAACCAACTTCATTGGTTCAATTATGCTAACAATGACAAGAAATTGCGAACTTTCCTCAAGTGTGTGCAAGTGGACATTAACTTTGCAGCCTTTTTGTTGAATTTTTCTGGCATTTTTCACTATGTAGTGAAGGAATGAAACTACAAGAAACTAAAATTTTTGGGTTAGTGAAAGCTTGATTCAGCTCCACTTGCGCTTTCCAGACTTTCGAGGTTTGATTTGCCCGGTCGGGTTCTCGTAACCTAAACAACGGTATTAAGATAATTGGTGATGTAAACTCCAGATTATAAATACATGTTGTAGGTAGATGATGTAACTCGTTGTTTTAAAAATTGGAGAAAACTATGCAACTTAAAAATTGTTTGAATTCCTTCGTGAGTTATCTATCTTGTGATTTGGCCAATTCCTCAAGAGCTCTTTTTTTTTTAAATCAAAAGCCAAATAAATTGTTTAGAATTGGTAATATTTCCTCCATTCCAATTTAAATGTTCCCTATGATTTTTTTTTTTTGGGTTAATTTTCAACCCCAAAAAAGTATACTTCTACATATTATTTTTTATTTTCTTACACCAAATTAAAGGGCTTGAGTACTTTAATACTCTATCCGTCCTTAAATAAGTGTCTGGCGCGCAAACCTCGGCCTTACAAAAGATGCATATTTTTTTGTTAAAAAATCTAATTTTCTTCCACAATCTAATAGAACTCATTGCTATCTATTGATTTGTGAAAAAAATTAATTTTTTTAACGAACCAAATGCATCATTTCAAAGGCTTATGCATTGTTTAGATGGTGTTTTGGAAATTTTTGAACTTGATTTTTGGGTAATGAGTGGAGAGAGAAATTAGAGTAATGATTGAAGATAAGAATAATGAATGGAGAGAGATAAAAGAGAAATGAGAATAATGATTGGAGGGGGAGAGAGAAATGAAAGTAATACTTGAAAATATAGGTAATGAGTTTTGTTTGAGTTGACCGAATAAGACATTAGTTTTGCGCGCCGGACACTTATTTAGAGACGGGAGTAGTATTTTAATTTGGTGCAAGAAAATTAAAAAAATAATATGAAGAAATATATATTTTTGAGATTTGAAAATGCACAAAAAATTGTAAGAGACATTTAAATTTAGATGGTGGGAGTGGTAAACCAATTATTCATTGATAGAGATTGAATGGAATAATTGAGGGCTGGAAATAAACACTAGAAAAAGGAAAAATACAATAAACGTGAGGGCATTTAATTTAAAGTTGGTTGAAATCGTCGCCGGAGTAAAGAAAGAACCAAGGGGCGGCGGCGCCCCCTGGGAAAATTATACGCGGTTTTGTCACCGGGTAGTTAAATTTAGGGCATCTTCTCTCTCTCTCTCTCTCTTAAATACCTGTCCACTCTCCACTCCACTGTTGCCAAACTCCCCTCTCTCTCTCTCTCTCTCTGTCTCTGTCTCTCTCTCTCTACATAGCAATCTCCGTATTAACTAACTACCCGGCGGCGATCAATCATCACTCTCTGTAAGATTTTCACTCTGCGATCTACATAAAGCCCTTGCCTTTCTGCAATCTGTTGTAGGTTTTTTGTTTTTTTACACTTTCGCTGTTTTGTTATGTTCAACATTCTTTTGGTTGATACGAGCGTGAGCGTGTGTTCATATAATTGTGCATGATTTAAATCTATCGATTGCTCGTGGTGGACTGGTAATTTTTTAGTATTTGGTGGAAGCATTTCAGCAGTTTCTGTTGATTTTATTTGACTTTTGTTTTTGGCTTGCTGAAACTTCTGGATAGAATTACGGTGTCACCGCTGTTTATGATCAACAAGCGCGGTATCCGTACGTAGTACGGGAGCGCGAAAAAGATTAGGATTAGTGATATTTATCCTTCATCAATGCACGATTTAATACTAAATGTGAAAATTTTATTAAAAGAGTTTTTTTTTTCTTCCAGAAAATAGGATGTTAGTTGTAAGTATAAGTTAGATTACTACGAGGGCCAACCTCCCTTCCATTGGAGTTGAACAGGAGACCTCATGCGAGCACAACCATTGGTCCAAACCCCAAGGTTTAAAAGAGAAAGTTTGAATGTGAGAGGAATTGTGAGGGTAAGTGTGGAAGTTTTTGTGTTGATTTAAGTAGAAGACCAATAGAGGGAGATTGCATGTTAGTGGCCGATGTGGAATTCTCGTGGGATTTTCTAATTTTTAGCAAGGAAAAAGGAGAATGTGCAGTGCGTTGTACGCGTGCTTAGTATATATTATTTACATTATTGATAGTCGGACGGGGAGGGATTAAAGGAATTTAGCATCTTTTGTTCTCTCAAAATCTGTTTTTGGCTGTTTATGGTTGAGTTGTGTTTGAAAAACACCTGGTTTTGTTTTGTTTACAAGAATTTAGTGCTTTTAAGATATATTCAAAACCTAGAAAGAATTGTAAAGTTCTGGCTAACTACTCCCATCGCCAATCTTATCAAGAATTGTATCCCAAAAAATATTTCGAAATGTCATTTTCTTTGAACTTTTTTTTTTGGTAAACTAAAATCATATTAAAGCAAACCAACTACAAACATAACAACAAGCAAAAACAGCTACTAACCCCAAAACAATTAGGGGGGAAAAATCCTCCTAGGATAGGTTCTGAGTAGAGGCTTTAACACCCCTCCAAGAACACAAACAAGCATGAATATCCCTTGTGATGATCCCCTGCGAGGAAGAAGAGTCACAAACCTGATGCTGAAAAATCCAACCACTACGCTCCCTCCACAGCCAGTAAACTGTTGCTGCCAAACACAACATGGAGACATTATGAGCATAGTCCATAGAAGAGCCAACCCTATACTGCCTTGCCCACTACAGAACTCCAGACAAATCAACCAAGCCACTATTAATCCCATTACACTCCAAAATAAAAGACCAAACTTGCAAAGCATAGCTGCAGGAAAAGCAAAGATGGGAATGGGACTCAACATCATTGAGACAGAGAACACATTGGGGATCCACCTGAATACCCCAAAAGTATAGCCTATGTTTATCAGACCTTTCAGGATACTCGCCTTTGTCATTAGATTACTGGACTTTCTTGTAAAGAAGTGTGTTTTAGAACTAATCATACCACACAAAAAGAAGTCCTAGGTGGGTTTGTCACCCGATACAGGAGGTTCCTGCAGCTGACTTTGAAATTTAGTTTGCTATGCATAATCTGATCAATTTATGTTTTTGATATTAGTGAAAAGTAGCGATTGGAACAAACTTATTTGTTGTTGCTCTCAGTGGGAATGAGATGGAGCCAAGATTGAAGAGCAGGGAGCTTCTGACTTTGCTTCTTCTCACTGTGCTCCTACAGCTATGGCCTTTTAGTTGTAGAAATGGATGGTTAAGTTCCATTTCCTTACAAAATCAACAAGGCAACATGTTATGTGCTAGGTAGCATCCCTTTTCTTTTATCTTTTTCTAGGATTGATGTTGAGAAGAGAATATTGTGTGTTGAATGACTCTTAAACTCACCAATAAACTAGTGATATAGTTGAAACTTCAAAGAAAAGTAGCTACCGTCTGCATTGAGAAATTGGTTTTTTGTTGAAACTTCTAAGAGCAGTAGCTACTGTCCGCATTGAGAAATTGATTTCACCCTATCAATTATTACGTGCTGATATTTCTTTTTTAGGTTAGAAAGGGGAAAAAAAATTAAATAGAAGAATAAAAAAAGAGCTGATTGATGGGTACTAAAACTCTATTCCGTTTAAAATTCTCTTCGGGTACTCTGAAACTCTGGACTCCCCATTTCCCATTGATATCAACTAATCTAAGACCCTGAACTTTCCTGTAAGTTTTAAAATCAAAATTGAGATCCTTGTTAATGAAAGGGGTTTCTGGAAGTTTTTTCCATAATTAGGGTCTTAATTGATTTATATACTCATCACCCTGCCGCTCCTCCCAACGCTTACTTTCTTATGAGCAAAACAGGTTCTAAATAATCAGCCCTTTGAATAAGCAAAGCTTTCCCGATAGAAATATTTGCATGCGACAGGGATCCCAATTCCGTGTATCCGGTTAAGCAAGCCCTGCCGCCAGCGTCCTAAACTCCTAATAAAAATTTAGTTCATTAGCTCACTGTTCATGTTTACAAAACTCTATGTAAACTGTGTCGGTCAGAAAGTGCACTTTTTGATAGTAATGCTTGGCATTTTAAGCAATTGTTTCTGTTTCGTATTTTCAGCATAAGACTTGGTTCTCCAAACAGTGACAGTGAAAGAAATTGACCTCCAACCTCTTGGAATCTTCAATACGTATTCAATTTTATGCATTAATTATTGTGAAGCCTTCCATTAATTAGAATACTTTGGAGTATCGATTGAAGGGCATAGTGCCTACTCGCCTGCCTTTTCTTACTGTGGATAGCAGAAACCTTCTTTCTTGCCTATATCTTATGGGAATTAGTTCGTAGATTTAGTTTATCATGCTGGGACGACGGAGGCTGTTCTTCCACTTAGACAAATGTGGTTGCTTCTGAAACTTGTGATTAGCTGGACACAAAACTCTTGTTTTACTCCATTACAGCCCATCTATGTTAAATGGATCCCTGATTTTGGGGGAAGTACTCCTGTCATGTTGCTCCATTACAGCCCATCTATGTTATGTGGATCCCCGATTTTGGGGGAAATACCCTGTCGTGTCTAATACAACATGGGTACGGGTGTGGTATACACACCGGATTCGCCCAAATCTGGACTCGGGAAGGGGAAGAGGAATGTGGTTGGGCCATTTAAGTGGGCTTGAGTCATCACTAATCCTCCCATTTTTTAAGCCTTCATTCTCTATTTTAATGGCTTGGGCCATTAAATGTAAGGCTGAGTTTCTCTTACAAATATAAATATACTAGAAGTATTATAAATCAGGTGGCTGCGTCCATATTCAAATTTGGATACATGTCTACGAATCTTTAATTTTTAGCTTGAAGTGTCTGACCCTTAGAAAAACACCCATGTCCGATTCACATACCCGTGTGCGCGTAACATAGCCCCCCATCTCCAATCAGAGGTTATAACAATAGTGAACAATTGAAAGGGTAGAGTAGAACCATAGGTAATGCATTTTCTGCATGTTAGGTTTATTCTAGTGTCCAATTTTGGGACTTTTCCGTGCAACGCCCAGTAATGCTGTATTTTGAAACAAGGATTTGGATGAATTAAAGGAAAATTTGAAGGATTTAACCGTTGAGCAGTCAGATCCTACGCAGTTTTTGTTCCTTCTTACCCAAATTCTTGATCCAAGCGGAATCGCTGAATGATTCATCATCCCATGCTCATCTAATGCATGATGCTTTCTATCTGGTTCTTTAATTTTTATGCCTACTTCACCCCATTTTCCTTAAACCTTCTTCCATCTCTTTCTTCTGGACGATTGCATTTCCTAACCATCTGAATCTTGCTTCTTTCGTGCAGGTAAGCATGTCAACCACGGCACTCGCCTCTCTGTGCATGTTTGCAACTGCACCCCGTCCCCAATGTTCCAATGCCTTTGTCAAGACCCCATCATCTCTAGCAATCCTAAAGTGCGACTCCAACAAATCCTTGGGTTTGAAATCTTCTTCTGGTTTCAGAACACATGCAATGTACAAGATCAAGCTTATTAACCCAGAAGGTGAAGAGCACGAGTTTGAAGCCCCCGACGATGCTTATGTATTGGACTCTGCAGAAAACGCTGGAATTGAGCTGCCATATTCGTGCAGGGCAGGCGCTTGCTCCACCTGCGCGGGCCAATTGGTGTCGGGCTCAGTGGATCAGTCCGACGGGTCATTCCTCGATGACAACCAAATGAAGCAGGGTTATTTGCTCACTTGCATTGCATACCCTACCTCAGATTGCGTCATTCAGACTCACAAGGAGACTGATCTCTACCGAATGTGTATCGTATCAGTCTGAATCAGTGTAGGGAAAGGGTATTTGGTGAGGTTTGATACTTGCTATTGCAGTCTGAAGATGTTTTACGGACTAGGATGTTTGGGACCTCTTTGGTGCTCACTATTTTTAAGCAAATCGAATGTGTTTGATGTGACAATGCCCGTCTCTTTATTTGTTTTTCTTCTCTACCTTTCCCTCCACCCCCCCCCCCCCCCCCCCCCCCCCCCCAAAAGAATGGTTGAGTGATGTTGCCACTAGCGGCCGCAGTATTAGGCTATGGAAAAAAAGGATCAGATCACCATATCTGGAGATGAAAAGAGCTGAGAGGAGCTGGTATCACGTCCAGTTGGAGATCAGAAAACCAAAGGCTTTCAAGGCCTCTGTGCTAATCAAGTTATTCTTTGGACTCTGTGCTTAGTCCAGTAAAAAGCTCGTATGAGATTGACTCGTCTTGTCAAGGAGCTAAGCGTAATTTTTTTTTTTGACTTTATAGTAATGTTTTTGGAGCATAATTTTTTTTGACTTTATAGTAATGTTTTTGGAGCTGCTGCGAATTTGGCTCGTAGGCCTAAATGGATGTAAGCATATATAGCCACTTCATGGCGAGTTTGGTTTATCGTTGGTTATATGTTAAACTCGTTCAAGATCAGCTCGAGTCAATCTTGATTTCGAGACACTCAAAATAACCTTAATGAAACCAAATTTAAACAATCAACTACTTCAACCGTTTTTCATTTGGTACCAGGGCAGGGCCTCAGTGCGTTATGCTTAAGCCGAGTTCGAATTTTGAACCCTTGATATCTGTTGCAGTTAAATTTTTTTTAAGTCTGGGTTTTTGCCAAAACGACCAAATATATGCTATACATAGGGCTGTAAATGAACTGAATCATTCGCGAACTGTTCGAGGCTCGGCTCGGTAAGAGCTCGTTCGAGTTCGATTCGTCTGCTAAACGAACTAAATCTAAACCTCAATTCCAGGCTCGTTCCGTAAATGAGCCGAACCTGAGCCTAACGGTATTCGGCTCGGTTAGGTTCGCGAACCTATACTTAAATTTAATTAATAATTTAATAGAGGGTCTATTTGTAAATATAAAAAATTTTAAGGTTGTATATATAATTCAATACTTATTTTTCTCCCAAATTCTATACGATCAATGAGAGAGTTTGGGTTTGCTTGAGTTTAATGAGCTGAGCTGAATCAAACCTGAGTCTTGACGAGCTCAATTCGAGCTTAGATTCAGCTTGGCTCGATTCATTTGTGTTTAACGAGCTAAACTCGAGTCAAGATGTTCAAATTCGAATTAGATTCGAGTCAGATTAGTACCTTAACAAACCCAACCGAGCCGAACCCGAGCCGAACTCAAGCCAGACTAGTACCTTAACGAATCCAATCGAGCCGAACCCGAGCCTTGAAAAATTTTAACTAGCCGAACTTGAGCCAAGTTCTTTAGGCTCGAGCCGAACTCATACCTTAACGAACCCGAGCCAAACTTATCAGGATTCGGCTCGATTCGGTTCGTTTACCACCCTAGCTATACATATGCTTATACACATTCACAATCCACACAAAATTAAGACCACCAAATGGCTCCAAAACCACAACCACCCATCCTTATTCCACTCCCTCAAGTACTGATGAGGGATGGCTAACCCAACAAAACAAAACAGCATCCCTAATAAATCTCAACTTTCCTTTGACTTGACTTCACCCACAACCCATGCTCATCTCGTGCATCTCTCTCTCTCTCTCTCTCTCCACCCATATTTAATCCCTATTCTGTAATCATCACCACCCAACAGGCACCAACAAAGAAAACAAAAGGAGAAAACAGAGCATCAGAGAGCCAAACCATGGCTGCCTGTGGAAGCCTTCAACACATCTTCAAAAAGCCTTTGTCTGAAAACCCAACCCTCCTCGAGTCCCTATCTCCATGGAATCAGATTAAATCCCCTAGACCCAGCGAAGCGTCCTCCTTCACCGAAATCTTTGGCGAATTACATTTCAAAGATAATGAAGAATCCCCTCTTCCTCTCTCCTCGTCGTCCTCGTCGTCCTCCTCCACATCATTATCACAGATACATCAAAACCCGCAGCCTGCTGTTGAGAAAAATGACGACAGAAAGTCACCAGATTATTTTTCAAGAACACAATATGTGGGTTCTCATAAACACAGTGATAGCTTCTCGTCTATGAATTCAGAAAGCCTACAACATTGCACGGAGGGTCTCGGATTCGAAAGCTCAGACGAAGTCGAGGATTTGAACGACGAAATGGGTTCTTATTGGCAAAACAAGATAAGAATTACAAGGCATCCAACAGGAGAATTAAGGAGATCAAGGTCAACTGGAAGAACCTTTCCTCCGCCAATCTCTAGCATTGGGAAGGGTGGAAAGCCGTGGGTGTGCTTCAAGTCATACCGGAACGAGGGAAGGTTTGTGTTGAAGGAAATAAGAATACCAACTCAAGAATTCCTACGTGCCAAGAGAGAGAATGGTAGATTGAAGCTGCAGCTTTGTATGTCAGATGAGGAAATATACGAGGACGACGACGAAGAAGAAGAAGAAGAAGAACAAGATGAAGAAAATAATGGTGATGATGATTGTGATAATGACATTGATGTAAGAAGTGAAAAAGAAGGAGATAATGGCGATGGCAAGAATTTGAAGCTTAATAACGATGGAGGTGGGGACTGTTGATAGGTAGGGAAGGGTAAAGATCAAGGTTTGAATTTGATTGCTTTTTTGTGTTCCAAAGCTTAGGTTTATGGTTTCATATCCATGAAAAGGTGCAAATAAGAAAAATGGATAAGAGGATGCATCTGATTTTGTCTTCTTTTTTTGGTTTGGACTTTGTGTTCTTGATGCAGTTCCTAAATTTTTGTCAATTTTTTTTTCAGCAAAGAGTTTGCTTTTGGAATGTCTAATTTACTGGAAAGGGTGAAAAGGTAGACAAATATGTATGGGGATGAGGGAACACTTTTCGAAGACAATTTGGTTTATGGTTTTAGAAACTTGTTTCCTGATTATTTCAACAAAATAACAATTTGGAGAAACATTATAGTAATCGTTTCTATTCTGTTAAGATTTTTATTTTTTAAGTATTTATTTTTCGTTTTACGAAAAATATCATTTTTTCATAATACGTCATCTTTAATTTAAAAATAACTGAGCCTATGGAAAAAAATATTTCGCCCATGAGTTCATAACAATATGAAAACAACGAGAATTTTATTTCCTACGAATAATTTCCGACCGCAAATCAATCCAGATAACGACAGCCAAGCAGGGGTCTGATTTAAGACAAAATGCCACGGATACATTTTTCATTGCTTAAACTATCGATTTCGTCTGAGAGAGTTGTTTAGTCGTCTCAGGTGGTGCCCCCATTTTCTTCGCCATCACAAATTTATGTGAGGTCTATTACCATACGACGGTGCCCCATGAACAGCTATGAGGCAGAAAAAATTATCGATGTTGGTGATAATGACGGTAATGTTTGGACACAGTTGTATCCGGTACCATTAAATGTATATGATTCCATGTGCATCTAATGGTTTTAAACACAATTGTGTCAAAAATTGTGAGAAAGTGTGTTTATGGCCATTGCTTATGTCCAAATTTCAGGAAACTTGCAGAAATGAAGGAGAGAATTGTTTTTTCACGCTGAAGGCTGGAAAATGGGGTAAACTGTGAAACTGGGCTCCATTCCACTAAAAAAAATAAGTATTTAATTTTGAATTAAAAATAATATATTTAAAATAAAAATATGTCTCGTAAAATAAAAAAATGAGCGCTTATAAAATAAAAATCTTAACGAAAAAGATTCCAGCAGGCTGAGGACAGATACGGCGGCGGAAATATATTCAATAATGCAAAGACAATAATAAAATCATGTTGCGTAATCCAACACCCTGGCAACCTTCCTAGATGACAACTCAGCATAGATATCTGAGTGAAATTTGGTCCCCATGACATGTGACCTCGAAATCCCACCCAAGTTTTGACTTTGGTTTTGCCACATGTAGTCCCGACCTCCACATATGGGTGTGTCCCTGTAAGTATTTTGGAACCACAAAAAAAAGGGTCTAGAAGTATCTCTCACTAAATACTAGTACCAGGAACCCAACAACAACAGATGCAAGAACTGAGGTCACTCAATCAATGGAAAGGCCATGGGACAGAACGGCAACAGATACTTCCTTTATTACATTCTTTCACTAAAATCATGCAGATATTATGCACAATGACAACTACCACGACACGTGGCGAAATACGAGTCCCAGGTCTTCTAAAGATCATCTTAGGCGTTTGTGTGCAAGGATCAACCAAGAACATGTGATTCAATTAAGGAAAAGCACCAGAACAACTTTCTGTAACACCCATATAAACATGATTTGGCACATCGTATCGAAGATCCGAACACGGTAATTCTCGTATTTATTCGGTTCAAGTGTCAGCGAAATGGTCAAAGTACTATATGTGTCTGCCATATCTCCCAAACCAGCTGAGCAACAACATGAGTGTCTAATATTCCAAAGTACCAAAAAAACAAGAAGAGTGTCAAAAATATGAGAAGGGAGAAAGAAAGCTAAAGAAAAAGTGTGGGCATAAGCATGCCACAGAGAAGGCAGAATAAAATCTTGGATATTGAGCATACAACTCAAATTGGATAACAGTAACATGAGTTAAGTTCAGAGTTGGGGGTTGCTGCCATCTAATGTCAGAAGCACCTTGTATAAATGAGGACGCCGATCTCGAAATACTCCCCAACTGTGTCTTTTGGACTTTATCACGTCGAGATCAAAATGGGTTACGAGAACAGCTTCCTCTTTATCATCAGCAGTTTCAATGATTTCTCCAGTGGGTCCTGTTCATCAAGTTATAAGTGTTCAACCATCGATCAACTATAAAACCCTCAAATACAGCAATATCATACTTTCACCTCTCAAATTGGCGCAAATAAAAAAGGTGGAAACAGTTGAATACTTACCTGCTATAAAAGAGTTCCCATAGAATGTGATCTCACTCTTTCCATGCTCAGTCTCGATTATCTCTTTACCAACGCGGTTTGAAGCGACTAGAGGTACCTGAATTTATCCAAATTGATTGGTCCCCGTGTGAGTGGTAGCATTTCATGATGCAATTAACATATAATGGAAATGTCAAAGCAATACTTTTGGCCACAATATTACTGGTCCTGTGGTCAATCTTTCCATTTAGATGTCCCAAATTGGTATTACTTCTTGAAAGACAAGTATAGGGAGGAAGTAATTTTGATCACGTCTAGGGAGGTAAGCTACAAAGTAAATAAGGGTACTCGGCAAGTCTTCATAGGAACTAGAAAGAGTAAGCAGACAGGATGAAGATGCACATATCCTAGCCTAATAAGTATTGACTTGCCACAATATGGAACTAACCAAATTGGCTCCGGCATGCCCTTGCATGACTCGCTTCCAGTGATCACGAGAATCAAGTCCAGTATCTTGAGGTTCAGAACCAATAGCAGTTGGGTAAAATAATATTTCTGCACCTTGGAGTACCATAGCTCGAGCTGCCTCTGGAAACCACTGATCCCAGCAAATTGCTGACAAACACTATGCAAAAGTTCGATTAGAGATCTACTACTTTTTTAGCTTCTCATATTTGAGAACATACTTAACAGCCGTATCTGAAAAAGTTTACAAGCACGTATCAATTACCACAAACTATTGACCAAACAGAGAGCCAAAACAATGAATGGAAAAGAAAAAAATTTCTTACCAACTCCAATTTTTGCAAATTTAGTATGGAAAACCTGTATACAAAAACCATAACCGCAAAAAGAAGTTCCATTAAGACACAAGCCATCATCAAACTTTGTAAACACCACTACGTTTCAACTATATTAAACAGCCACCTTAAAGCCAGTGTCTCCTGGATTAAAGTAGAACTTTTCCTGGTAGCCTGACAAGAGGAACTATTCATTTCAGCGAAAAAATGAAAACACCAACTTAGAAGCTTCAAGGTTAGTTGGTCATCCACAAACCTGGTCCATCTGGAATATGGGACTTCCTATAGAGTCCAAGATCTGCCCCATCAGCATCAATTATGGCTATTGAATTGTAATGAGCATTGTTTGCCTCTTCAAAAAAGCTAACTGGTATGACTACCCCCAACTCTTTTGCAAGCTTTTGCATCCTACGTAGCATGCCAGATGGAAGTGTTGTTTTATTATATGGCAATAATAGCAAGGGCCTCAATAGCATAAATCATTCAATCAGCTGACCACAGTTTATAACCAACCACAACCTTAGTTATCTACCTTAGAATCGTGGGGTGGCCCTTATAAGGCTTGGCTCGCCGAAAGAAATCCTCCCTTTGTGCTTGACAGAAGTAATAACCTTCAAATAGTTCCTGCATGCACCCGCATGGAAATGAAAATGAACTTCAGATATATCAAGACTCAGAATCTCCACAAAGATATAAGATACAGAAACAAGTGAGTTTAGCGATCAGTCAACTGAAGAAAGATGTAGAAAACCACTGGTCCACAAGACGATTGGAATCAAAGCATAAATTTTGTGTGTGTGTGTGTGTGTGTGAGAGAGAGAGAGAGAGAGAGAGAGAGAGAGAGAGAGAGAGAGAGAGATCTACAAAGGCATGTCATGACTCATGAGTTCATAACTACATCAATATGGGCATCATTATGCACGTAAACTGTTTGCAATAAACTCTCATTACAACTCTTTCCAAGGGAAAAACAAAATGCCAAAGGAAACTTAAGTTACACAATACCGACTGGACCATCTAGTGTTTGGAGTTTCAGGTTAAAATTTAGAAGAGTATTGGTCAGGTTAAACCTTAGAAGAGTAATGCTCTCTATGGCTATGTTACGCCCTGAATAATTGGCTCATAACCCTATAACCAAGAGAAACCATCAACCAATAAGCTTGCCCTAGCCATGAGAAATGAGTAAGTATTTCATAGTAGCCAGTGGTCAAGATTTGCAGTTATCATTCTTTGCTTTGTGGTCCATCAAAAGACAAAAGTACATCATTCAATTAGTGAATTCTAATTTCCTCAGACTCTTATATTTTGTCAATTCTTTTGACCAACCAAATAACGTCTCTCAATGCAACTACTCGGATCTACGATGCTGTCATAATTGAAGCGATCAAATAATTGGGGCTTTATTGTTGGAACAGTTCCAAAATATTTAATGGATATTAAATGTAAATATTGGTGAATGATTTTAATCCAAGAGGCATGACTATTTAGGTTAAATGAATAGACGTGAGCATTGGATTTAAGCACAAAACGTGTGTCTATTCAGGTTAAATGAATAGACATTACGAGACCAAAAGGTGTGACCATTGGGTTGGAATGAATAGACATGACCATTATAAATAGACATGACTATTGCATTTAATCAAAGAGTTGTAATCTTTGGCCAACGGTCATGATCTATGCCTATAAATAGGCAAAGGGTTCTACCAATTCGAGGATGAAGAAAATCAAAATCATTATGATTGTTGTTTCTCTCTAGAATTATCTCCTATGATATACTTAAGGGACTCGCAAAATCCAAAGGTATTCGGATCTCTCTTCGTTTGTGCATAACGCAGTTAGACAACAGTTGGAGACTGGACTTCATTTGATCTTGGAGGCGGCTTTGCTGTAACCCGGTGCACACCAGATTCTCTCGAATTGGTAGAAGCGAATACCGTCTTAAGGACAGCGACATAGTAACGTGACTTGAAGCATCTCTGTTTATCCACTTTCATCGGCTACGACAACTTTTGCACCAACATTTATGAGTTACATGGACTGAAGAAAAGAGTAAAGAAATTGAATATTCTCTTCGTATTGGTTTCAAAGGTCTTCAATTCCACAAATATGAATCAATAACTTGCAGTTTAAAATTTCTGACAGTTAAAATAGAGAAGAGGGTCAAGGGATTTCTGCATTGAGATCAAAATGTGAGTTGAATAATATGAAAGCTTCTTATAAACAAATAAACTAAAAGCCATCAAATAGCATAAGGATAAATTCAGCACAACATTGCACCTATTGAAGAAATTGTCGTCAAGAACAGAAAGCAACATTAAGGCCATGTTTTGATCGTGGATTTGTGTATAACCAATGAAAAAGAATAACTATGGCTTATTCTCTCCGATAGGGCACGTCCATCCCTTGCTCAAATCTTGACCAATCTTAAATTCAAGTAAACAATCATCTTGCTAAACTCCCGCCCACCAGGCGGAGGATAATATGCCAATAATTCCAAACAAATTCAAATATCAATATACATGTCACAGATATTAATATTTTTCCACAAATATCTATACGCATTTCCTCGGATATCAATGCACATTTTCCCTATAATCCTCCTCCCTTTGGACAGAGGTTAGCATTTTCCTAATACCAAATGAAGCTTTTACTCGCTGTGCACAAAAAAAAAATTGAAGCTTTTACTCAACTAGTAATCCATGATCCGGATAGAGCCTAACAAATTAAACAGAGCTACACATATCGATTGAAATGAAAAATATCAGTTACCTGAATAAGAATGATGTTGGCACCCTTTCCATGAGCAGCTCTAACCAGCCTGCACCGAAAAAGATCACTTTAGAATTTGTTGGAATCGATGTTGGCAAATTACAGAACGAGTGAAGTATTTCGTCGTACGGAAACCATACTTAGAATCGGAGATAAATGGTGAAGGAAAGGGAAACTAGTGCTACTACAGTTTATTACGTGTGGAAGGCTAGGAATGACTCTATTTTTAGTAACAAGCAATACATTCCGGGTCTCGTTTATGAGCAGATTGTCAAGGACGTGCGGGATAGGGTGTTCTCTTGGAGGAACTGTGGCCGTAGCCCTGTGAATAGAGCTTGGAACATCTCTGAGAAAATTTTGTAGCTAGAAGTAGTTAGGCCTGGTTCTTTGTATTTGTTTCCGTTTTGTCTCCAGTTTTTTACGGACTGTTTGTTTTGATGGGGGTATGCCCCTAAGTTTTTGTGTTTCTTGTTTCCTTTTTGGTAATAAAATCTCTCTTTATCAAAAAAAACTAGTGCTGCTTTTTTCTGAGTTTCGTGACCTAGAATTTTGACATAACCAGTATACAAATAGGAGGGAGAAGGAGGAGAGACCTTTCGGCGGTGTTGACATTAGTGGAGACGTCGTCGGTGCAAGCGAATTGCAGGGCTGAGACCACTACTCTCCTTCCCTCCATTCTCTCTCTCTCTCTCTCTCTCTCTCTCTCCAGTAGAGCCGTAGAGGCGGTAGAAGGAGACCGGGGAAGGTAACAGCCGTTTGTCGTAAACGAGCCTCATTTATTTAGGCTCTGTTTGAAGCCCACTGAGGGGAAAGGAAAAGAAAGAAAAATAAAAGAGAAGAAAATGATTGAGAAAATTTACTATTTACTATATTTAAAATTTTTATTTTTTTCCACTCTTTTTCTTCCAACCAAATAATGGTAGGGAAAATTTTTTAATTTTTTTTCTTTTACTTTTCTTTCCGTGGTTTCCAAACAGTCGAATCCCCACTTGTGTATATATCAATTAAACAAGCCTCATTTAAAGTTTATTGTTACGCACCAATTAGTATTTTTTGTTCTAATTCTGGTTTTTACCAAAATCGACCTAGGTAGGTCCAACCTTTAGTACCAACCAAAGAACTACAGAATAAGACTATTTTCGTTGGTTGAGAGTCCAAAAAAATGATTTAAGATCACAAAACTTGGTCAAAACACAAAGTAGTAATAAAATTCATCAGCTGTTTGCATGGTTTATTTCAGGTACGAACAATGGCTAAAATATGTTTTAAGTTTTTTGTTTTTCAATTAATAATTTGATCTCATCAACACCAAATTACAAGTTTACCCAAGCCACAGAGAGAGAGAGAGAGAGAGAGAGAGAGAGAGAGAATTCTATCTATCGAGCATAAATTGTAACCCAGATCGAAACAGATTGGTTCAACTCTGATAAAACAGTGGACAAACTAAAAAAAAAACTCTCTGATTTCCAGCTAAAACCAGATGATGTAATTGAGGGAGAAAGACAGTGTAACTCCAACAGATGCTATTTACTTATTTATAACTACCATAAGGAAGCCATGATATGGAAGCAACCATTTCAGGCTCCACAAAAGTCAGATTGTCAACATTAGTTATGCACTTCTTCGGTCTTCTTCTTCCTGGATGAGAGGTACCAGCCCAGAGAACCCAAGCCAGTCACCAAGGCGGCTGCAACTGCAAAGTTTCTGTACTTGTCGGTTGATACCCCAGATGTTGAGGAAGCTGGATCGCTAGTCTTAACATCAGTTGCCTTGGTCTTAACATCATTTGCCGTCGGTGGTTTATCCTCTGGTTTAGGCCCCTGATACCGTTTAACCCACAAGTTATCAAATCAATATGAGAATTTTGAATCCAATCAAGCATCACAACACGCGGTAACACTATCAAAAACAGGTAAGAAAACATAAAATGTAAGATCTAATTGTAGATCAGGATGATCAGATATATATAAACATTAAAATGGCTGTGAGCGGTGAGAACTGACATGTTGCTGAGTAGGAGGGATTTCCTTCATGTCAAAAGATGTGTTGGAGCTCTGTGAATTACATGTGACTGTGCATTAATCTACTTGCAACAAAACAATTAGCTAACTGAAAAGTATAGGAAAGAACCATTCAAGGTCATTATCCAAAACCTAAAGATCTCTTTGCATGTTGGGCTTTGTGAAAAGACAAACTTTTTTATTTTTGATTATGTAAATGAATGAAAAAATGTCTTTTTGGTCACTTAAAAGGAGTGATATAGAACACCTATAGTAAAAGTAGGGGAAAGCGGGACTACTAGATACAAGCTTAAACACCTCAAAATGTCTTCAATGATTATTTAGAGAAGGAAAAACCTGTAAAAACAGGAGATCTAACATTTTTGAAAAAGTCATGAATAGCATCCTCAGTCATGATTCATGAAGCATACGATTCCCAATATGACATTGGCCACTAGATTTGTATTATAAAGGGTCAAACTAAATTTGACTAAATAATAGTACTAACAACTAGTATTCCACCATATCAAAACAAGCGTTGCATCGCAACAACCCCAAGCAAACTATAGGCATCATGAACTATTGCAAAGCTGGAAAACCTAGGTGACCAAAGCCAACAACAATATAAATATAACTGTTCGAGTGTTCGGTCCATAAGTTGCTATTAGATACTTGAACATACAGTGATGTATAACAAGTAATACTTGTATTCAGCACCAGTTGTTCACTTGTTATAGCAGTTAGTGGTGAAACATTCTAGCAAACTCAGTATGTAACAACTAACAAGTAATACTTTTACTTTTACGTGGTCCACATGCACTTGTCTAAGCAAATCTGCGGAGCTTTTATCTTGCCTAAGCAAATCTGCAGAGCTATTTTATCTTGCCCAAGCAAATCTGCAGAGCTATTTTATCTTGTATGGGAAGTGTAATATTGAAGGAAACCCTTGCATTTAAAGAATAAAGTAATTGAGTGCTAGTTCGACAAAAATATCAGTATAGAATACTAAGTAGCATCTAGGTCCATCAGTTCATGTCAGGAAAGGCCAACCAGATGAATAAACTACTAACTTATTTTTCTTCAGTTAGAGTCTTTCTAAGTACTCTTGATCGTACCTTGCGAGCAAGCTTCTCCATCTTCTCTTGCTCGATTTTCTGCAAAAGAGCACATAGTTTTTGAAGACATCACAAAATATTGGACAAAACACATAATAAGCAGATATACCTCCCGTAATATGGATATCCATCTCAAAGTTGAGGGCAGAATGCTGGTTAAAATCACAGATATGTGAAGGAAAACCACCAATGAAAAGTCACTTGCATCTGTTGTTCATAGGAAAACAATACCCCAATCCACCACAAATTCACAGCCGTGACTTAGGTTTGTTCCTTATTCATAATAGCATGGAAACACATAATGTCCATGCTTCATAAATGCAGCTAAATTATATGAGACATCTGGTCCTTTTCCCCAAATTCACAACCCCTAGCATGGAGAAAGTTGAGTATACTAATGTTCACACTCGCATGAAAAGATGCAACTAGTCTAGGAAACATAGACGAAAACTCATGGCAGTGACATACAATCAAGCAATTGCAAATATCAACAGCAAATTGCTTGAAGAAATTAGTTAGGTACTCTCTGGAAAATAAGTTATTGCTTGCTAAAGCTTACAAATTCCGCGCGTGAAATCACAAGAAACAAATACTCCCATGGGACTTCCTGTCTCTCCATATAAGATGGCAATATAACCAGCTCGCAAAGATAAAACAAGACGCAGATCGCAGAATTACAATAAACTAGCTTATGAACAGAGAGACAGCAGACCTTAATGTAGACATTCTCTGCAGCCTTTTCCTCCTCACCAAGCACATTACCTTTGCTCATGAGCCTACGGGGTACATATCTTGCAGCAAGCCTTGTCGCCATTGCAGCTAGTAATCGGATACAGTAATTTTGCTGTAAAAAGACAAAATATGAATATCTAGAGATATGTCGATCAAAAGCTACCCGAATTGACTGACAACATTCCTTTCTCACACCTTGATATCACAGAACAAACATGAATACTAAGTATCTAGTTACATAAGAGCAGTGGTTTGTCCAAGAACCAGGCTGCTAAAAACAGTAGGGAAGCATTTCAACAAGGTCTCTTGTATCATCCATAGCTCATACACAATCCGTCAAATATTGGAAATTCCATCACCCCTTAGATCAAGGTTCTTGGCGGAAGCTATAGTGAACAATCAAATTCGAATACCAGAAAATTGTAAAATTCAATCCAATTTCAGAGCCACTGGGGACCAGAAAACTGTGATATCCAATTCCATTTCAGATACAGATCCTGAACGAATAGTCAGATGAATTCCACAAGGGGTACCAGTACGAACATCTAGCTCTCTCTGTTACTTTGTCCTCCCTAATATTCTTTCATACATGCTCCTTTCAAATGGCCAAGAAAAGGAAATTTTACTATTTTAGGAATGAGTACTATCATGGTCCAAGCTTTCGTGTTGTCGCATTTGATTTCTAGAATTCCAACATCGCATTGTTTTGCAGGTTTCAGCTCTAAAACCACGGTAAAAACTTCGAGGGTGGTTATTTTTGGAGTCCAACAAGAAAACCTTCCCAGGAAAAGCAGTAAAATCACATGTAGGTTCATCTAAGTTTGAAGACACGCACAAAACCCCTCAAACACACACACACACACACAAATATTAATACAGATATCAGACACACACACACACACAAATATGAATACAGATATCAGACACACACACACATACACACAAATATGAATACAGATATACACGTAATGTAACGCAAAATATAGGCACAAGAGAAAACATTACCAGTTTGAATAAGCACATTTTACGGACATTTGTAAGAAGATGACAAACAAACTATGAACTACTAATAATCGCAATATACTGGTAAAATACTCCATAATAACAAGAACAACATGGTGATAAATCTGAATAAGATCATTTTACGAACGAATCTATTTGCTCAATCAAATGAACTTGCTTACCAAGCAATTGGAGGTCGTAGTTAGAGAGAGAGAATGTTGTTTTGCTTCGTTTGCAGGGTTTTGGGGGTTTTATAAGGATGATCAATTCTCGTGTTGAGAGAAGGAAAGCTAATAGCCGTCGGATTGAAGAAACGGGTTGATTCTGCGGACCAGATGCAACGGTGCGATAGGTTCAAACCAAATCTGGCCTGCTGAAACTTGTGAGACGGGTTTTGAGTTTGGGCTCCGATGTGGTCAATTGGGCTATAAATTGGGCCATTCAGATCTGGCCTTAACCAAACAAAACAAGGCGGTTATGATTTATTTATTTTTCACTTAAAGGCCCCATTTGTTTCCATGTAAATATTTTCTATGTAAAATGTTTTTTCAGGAAAAAAAATTTTAAAATTTTATTTTTCGGTGTTTGGTTGGCATTTGAAAAATATTTTAAAAAATCGAGAAAATAGTGTAGAGAGAGGGGGGCTTAAACGGTAAAGAGATCTGAGAATATTAGAATTGAACATGGGTCAGTATTGACGATCGAGGAAACTGAGTAGTGAAAATTGCAGTAGAAGGTATCGGGTTCATTTTGAAAAATAACTTACGAAAGATTTAAGGATAAATCATTTTCATTTATTGTTTAAACAACCAAATACCGAAAAATAGATAAAACATTTTATCAAAAAATGTTTTACGCCCAAACAAAACGGAGCCTTAGTTTATCTGTCTATTGATAGTATTTGTTTTTGGGTACGTTGTAACAGCTATTTTTTTTCCCCTGTTGTACACTACTAACAAAATTCCAGCACAGAAACACGTAATAGGCAATAGAATCTACATGTCATGTGGGTGTTTGTGCACCTAGAAATGCTGAGCCTAATTAACTACGTACATTCAAGTACTATGACATAACTAGCGTTCAATTTGTTCTATGAACAGGCAAGGCTAACATGCACAAGCGAGATTAATCTACTCGTCCAAGGGGCTAGAAAAGTACAATATGTGATTTTTTTTAACCTTTAAGCAGTTGATGAATTGAGCAAACACATATTTCGGTGTAGTTCTTGAACATAGCATCTTACTTTCAAATTTTGAAAAACAAAAAAATCGAAATAATACTGTTAATTAGAAAAAGTGAAGATACATGACAAAAATGAGTTGTGGACTTACATTTTACTACTACTTGTCAACATTTGTAAACTTCCCTTTCAGGGAATCACTAGTGCCAGAGTTAAGGTTAATTGTTTAGAATTCAGGCATCCCAAATACAGTGGGATTCCTAATATCCCATGGATAACAATAAGTTAGGGCACTCCCGCCTAGCCAAACTCCTAACAGTCCAACCCTCTTCGGGGCACCTCACCTAATGGAGAAGAGGACTCCGGCCACTTGTACCATCAATTCACTAGAGCTGTACATACTTTTTTTACAAATATACTTAGGCATCGGAGGGGTGTTGATCGCCACCACACTGGTATCAAATTCTAACTTGCACCTGGGGTTAACCAGAATCACGACGTCGGAGACGCCTCATCAAGCGATTTTGCCAAAGTTTTAGATTGGATTCGCCACTTGGGTGGTGAAGATTTTGCCATTCTTATACCAAATTTTAACTTTGACATGAAATTTGTCACAAAGATGGACTTGATCTAATTTGCTTCATTTTTTGCAGCTTGGATTTTCCATGTTCCAACCATTTTGAAAAAAACAAAAAAGTGAACCACCGCAACTACAGTGACACATTCCATCGAACAGTTAGCGTGCATAACCACGTGATATGCTATTGTTCTGTTTTGTTATTTTTATTGTTGTTATATTTTGTTTTCGTTAGAATATAACCGAGATGAGCTTTTGCTATAAAAAAAACCACGCGATATGTGCAAACAGCGCTTTATTTATTTATTTTTGGTCGTCTTTATACATCAGCAGAATCGAGGTGTTAATAGTTAGTACGTTAGCACACAAGGAAGCTATCCATAGCCTTGGACACCAGTTGTGTCCTCCGTGTGGCTCGAACTCACGTGTTCACGGGGGAGGCAAGTGAAACAACCATCTTAACAAGACATAATTTCTCACAAACAACAGCCGCTTAAATATCGCACTGAGGTGACAATCCATACATAAATGGAGAAGAGATGATCTCTGTCGAGTTATAACGAGTTCAATATAACTTGCGTTTTCTTTCCCGGTCAAAAAAGTTATAACTAGTCCACACAAATTACACTCCGGTTCACACTAGAAACACTATAGTATTAGCCATTAGGAGTACGAGTACATTCTTCTTAACCCACGAACACTTCCACCTCCGTCTTGTTTTCCTGATCAACCACATCGAGAAACACAGGATCGACGACCACATGGCTATCCACGTGGACCCTGAACTTGTGGTCCCACCACAACACCTTCGCAGCCCCGTCAATATCCACCTCCGCGTCCAGAACCATCTCCCGCCGGCCGACGTCGGCGGCGAACTTCGCGGCGTGGTGGGCCAGCTCGAGGCCGCTGAGCCGCGCCGGGAGCCGGAGGTGCCGGCAGGACTTGGCCGGCTGGAAGCCGGCGTCGATGTGGGCGGAGCCGAGGAAGGAGCCGGCGTAGAAGATGGACATCTCGGTGGAGGAGTAGTGGACGGTGACGATGTTGGGGTTGGTGACGTGGACGGTCAGGATTAGCTCGGCGTCGAGGACGGGGATTGGGAGGTTGAGCTTGAGGGAGTTGAGACTAATGGAGATTAGGTGGAAAGTTGGGTCTCTTGGCCTGGCCGTGAATATCGCCGCCGCGGCGGTGGCGGATGCTGCTCCGAGGAGGGCGGTGATCCAGCCCCATTTCACCTTTTTGTTTTTGCCCATGGTTTTAGGGGGATAAACGCGATTATTGTGCGCGCGCGCGCGAGAGAGAGGAGTGAGACAAGGAGAAATTCAAGGGTTAGGTGGGTGTCAGCTGGTTGAATAATTGATGATTTTGTTCCCGGGCGGAGGCACCAAGGTTTTGTTTTGGTAATTACACTGTGCCGCTTGGACGGAGGATTTGTTTTACGTGGATATAAAATGAAGGAAAATATGTAATAAGGGGTGATATGTTAAGAACTAGTGCATGCCCGTGTCTGAAGGCACGGCACGGCTCGCCAGTTTTGTCTCTCTAGCCTCTTGAAGGCCAGTGCTATATTCGCAAAATTCCAACTACAAAAAAACAAAAGCTCAAGTGTATTCACCAATTAATTTGAATCAGCACAAAACAAACTAATAGTTATAGTGTTCGTGCTTGTTGAGTACTTATAGCTTGCCATTTTGAATTCACGGTGTATTGTTCATGCTATTGGTTACTGATTGCAATTGGCTTTTCTGATTGCAATTGGCAAAAAACCACTGTTATCACAAAAAACACTTTATTGCCAAAAAAATAAATCAAGCTGCAAAATGTAAAAATACATAGGTAATATCAACATCTAAAAATATAATCTCACTTATAAAATTGTAGATTTTCTAAGTTTCAAGCTCCAACTAACTCGGTATCTGACCCACTGGTTAGCCAATGCAACATATAATAAAATGGATGGCGCTTCAGTTCTCATCCAGTAAAAATAAATAAGTAATAATGTAAAAAACTATAATAAAAATTGAATATAATAGTCTAATTAGAAGTGTTTGGGTTGTGGATATTGTGAATTCAAAAACTTAGGGTTCAAAAAGTAGATTTTGTTGAACACGAAGAAAAAGAGGGAAACTTACTTCGTCTATGGTAGATGGTCACAATCAAAAAAGGTGAGAAAAACTTGTGAATCTTGTGAGTCCGAGCCTGAGCGATTGAAAAACGGAAAACAAATTAAGTCGAAGTACAAAGGTTGTGATAATAAAATAAATAAATAAAGTCTATGTCAAAAAAGAAGAATGATACCAATATTACAGCAACCTTTGTTGCTGCTGAGAAATCAATGAGAGATAAGAGAGGAGAAGAAAAGGAGAGGAGAGAGGGAGACAAATGAAATGTCAAACATGGAAAGTAAGAGAGAGAAAAAAATTCCATATTTTTTGCCATAAAAAAGGAAAGAATCGGAAAGTAAGGGAGAAAAATAATGGGTTTTCAAATTTCGAACCCAGACAAATGATAACCTTTGGATGGATTGAATTTTAGCCCTCAAACCCTTTATTTAATCAGAGCCCTTCGTTGTACCACGTAGAACAATTGTGAGAGAGATATTTTGTGAAACTATTGTGTATTGTAATATAGATGGTGGTTCCACCTCTTGAGAAGGGTGAATTTGTAATGCGGTGTTTGGATAATTTTTTGGAGGAGAGAGATTTGGATGATGGATATATTGGGATAAGATGTCAAATTACTTAATTACCCTTATGTATAGATTTAATATTTATACTACAATAATTACAATATAATTATACAATTAGGCATTAAATAAAAATTGTATTTATGAAAGTAGTTATTTTCTTACTATTGAACTTTTAAGATATAATAATTTATTTTTTAATATAATAAATTCAACTTATTTGATAAGGGTTCTGCTACCCTTATATTATAAAGTTAAGGAGCTTTAATGTTGGGGAGTTTTTTTTTGTTACACTAATCAACAACTTATTCAATAACTTTTTTGTTGTGTATGGGGTTGTATTTGAATTATTGTGTACCTAGACTTTTGAATAGTTTGGGTTCCCTCATATATACATTATGTGAGGATTCTATTTGCCTAAAGATTGTGTTTGAATTATTCTATCATACATCATGATGCCCTGGAACATATTGGCCCATTTTACTTCCAAAAATGCTATGATTGAGACCATTGTATTTGAACGGTCTAAATCTTTCAAGTTTAACTTTTTTGGAGAAGAGTTTGAGTGAATCCTGGCCATTATTACAGCAATCACTAGCACTTTTGACTTTAGTAAAATTTATTGCCCAGGCTTTGGTACTTAGAAAAAGTCCTTATTTCCAAGCTCAAAAATTATGGGCTTATTAAAATCTAAAAATTTGCAATATGGATCTTGTTTGAAGATCTTGTTCGAGTTTAAAATGTGAATAAGTTGTTTATTTTTTAAAAAGGTTTCTGGAACGGGACCTTATTGAACTAGTGTACAATATGTTTTTTATTTATTTATAGAAATACACACGTCATTATTATTTTTTGTTTTTCAACAGTAAACACTTCTTTGTAGTAAGGCGAGGGTCCACTCTTTTTTGGAAGGGAGGAGGGTCCACTCCAGGTTGGGGAAAAAGGGTGAGGGGTTAATTTCCGCTTTGTTTTTCTTTGGAATTCGTGGCAGAGGACTTAAAGCGCGCGTAGAAGTCAGAATTTGCCATTTGATAATTCTACCCTTATATTATAAAGTTAAGGAGCTTTAATGTTGGGGAGTTTTTTTTTGGTCCCAATTTGGATTATTTGTGACTTTTGGATTAACTTCAATCATTCTGGACCCTTGGATTGAGACATTGTAGTTTCTAAGAACCAAATCACTAGATTATTTTTTTCCCACTTTGGAAATATTTCCTCCATCCCAGTTTGTTCGTCCATTTTTTGACTTTGTTTGTCCCAGTTTATTTGTCCGTTTGATTTTTAAATGAATAAAATTTCCTTTATGTCCATACTTTTTTTAAATAAAGTAACTTTTCTAAAAAGTTGAAGGGTACATATTAAAAAATAAACTACTTTTAAGTGTAATTATTATGCTTACTAAAAAAGTTGGATTCCCAAAATTAGACAAACAAATTGGGACGGATGGAGTAACGTGGAAGAGATAAGTTCAACCATTTCTCTTCTTTGGTGTGTCTCACTCCCCAGTCCCCTCTCTCACACTGATCTCTCTCTGCCCTCTCTCATCGATATCTTATCTCAAAGATTACCGGCAAAGATTTCTCTTGTAGTAATTTGGTGAGTAGACCCACAAATTTCGCACGGCAATGGAGTCATCAAAAATTTCAATTGGCGGCCTCCTTCACCTCCTCCTCCTCTCTCTCCCTCCTGTTCATTCTCAACAGAACGTCCACAAAAATGGGTAGATGAGGTGGGCGAGCTAGTACGGTTGTGGGGGCACGATCGTCAAGTTTCACCCCACTTGAGCAACGATAGGGGTACTCCTATCGTTAGTAAATCAGACAACACCCAGATTACAAATCCGGAGACACCAAATCCACCTACTGTTTTTCCCTTCCCAAAGACCTGATTTACGTGAGGCCAGAAGTACAAATCCCGACCGCTCCAAATCCACCATCCAAACAGGGCCGCAGACGATCAGAAAAAGCACCCTCGCTAGCAAAATCAGATGAAAACAAAAAAATACCCTCACAAATAAATTCCATATAACAGGCGTAATTATTAAATGGTCTTGGGCACCGCCGCAACAATATTTTTTTAGAAAAAATGACGGTTAATGATGTGTTTTGATAATTAATACCCGCCAAGGACATGTTAAGAACATTTGTTAATGCTGAAAATATCCTTGGTGGGTATTAATTATCAAAACACGTTATGGGCCGTCATTTTCCCTATTTTCTACCACATATTCTCGCATAGTCCATACACTTGGTATTGGGCTTCGGGCTTCACAGAGATGAATAAGAGTGTTTGACCCGGATCAAAAAAAAAAAAAAAGAACAGAAAAAAGAATAAGAGTGTTGGACACCGCCACAGGACATTACGTGGCGATGCCCTAAAATCACAAATAATTTTTCCTCCCTTGGACCTTTTGAGAAGCACAACTAAAATCACAAATAATTTTTCCTCCCTTAGAACTTTTGAGAAGCACAATTGTATGGGGGTGTTTGAACATCAAAACTATTCTGGGAATTGGTGATTACAATGTCTGTTTGAACTACTAAAAGAATTATTTCAAAATAGGGCAAATTTTCATAGTAGTCCCTGTAGTTTTATGGTTGTCTCACTTTCGTCCCTCTAGTTTTAAAGTGCTCGAATTTCGTCCCTGTAGTTTGTTTTACGTTCCAAATTGGTAAAATCGTTAACACCGTTAACGAAACTAACGGAAAAAAAAATAATAAGTGTTCCAATTTTCAATCCGTTTGAACCGGTGCGAAGGTTTTATTTTTTTGATCATTTTATCCTAAATGGTGGTAATGAATTTTTGGCTCTAAGGCCTTTCAACGAGCACCCGAAGACACCTTATTTAATTTCAGGGCTCTCTTAGGGTGCTCATTGAAAGGCCTTAGAGTTAAAAATTCATTACGACCATTTAGGATAAAATGATCAAAAAAATAAGATCTTCGCACCGGTTCAAACGGATTGAAAATTGGAACACTTATTTTTTTTTTTCCGTTAGTTTCGTTAACGGTGTTAACGATTTTACCAATTTGGAACGTAAAACAAACTACAGGGATGAAATTCGAGCACTTTGAAACTAGAGGGACGAAAGTGAGACAACCATAAAACTACAGGGACTATTACGAAAATTTGCCCCCCCGCATCTCCCCCGCTAATTCCCCTACCCAAAACCATACCCTATCCCCAATGTCTATGAAAACTAAATTCTCATCAAGGATCAAGAATTAGCTAATCCCTTTGCAAAGACAAGAATATACTCTCATAAACATAGAGGGAAAATAATATACCTGAAGACAAAATGAGGCCACACATGAAGCCTAAAAGAGAATATGGTTCACTCATTTTCTGAAGGTAAGATCACAGACATGTGATTCCATGGAAGGTATAAGACGAAACATGTTGAGGTGAACATCAAAATTAAACCAAGAAATCAACCATATATAGTTATATATATTTGTCAGCATGTCATACGTCTTGCCTTTTCATCCAATTTTATGGATAGCAATCCAATTTTGACATCACCCCAAATGGAAAAAGTTTTTTACTTTACCAAACATTTATCTACACAAATCTATTGAGTAAAGCTGCAGTTTCTGTTATAAATATCAGAGGGTATGAATAAATCTAAACTCAATTCAAATCGCAATAATCCAGTACCTTCGTTAACTACTCATGAAGCTTCTCTTGAAAAATCCTTTGATCTGCTACCAGTCTACCACTCAAAGGAGAAAGAGGAAACAAAAACAAAGAGAGAAGATCCAAATACTAGCGTCAGTACTACCACCGTCAATCAGAACTAGAACCAAGGTGAGCAACAAAAACAAGAAATAGATCGAGTAAGTGCAATACAAAGTATCGAGTAGATGAGGAATCTTTCCTAGTAAGTACGTTAATTTATTGGTTTCTTCTTGTATTTCCTCTACACGTCCTCCATTTCCATGATAAAATTCTTGTGCAGAGAGGAGCGAACAACTAAATATCCACTGTTAACATTTTATCGAACACTTCATGTGCGTGAACAAGTATACTCTCAAGTTCATTCAATAATTCAAATGCAGTAAAAGACGGTTGTGTGCGAATTAACGATTCCACACAACTCACACTAACAGGACTTCCATCTCCGCCTTGTTTTCCTGATCAATCACATCGAGAAACACAGGATCAACCACCACATGACTATCAACGTGCACCTTAAACTTATGGTCCCACCACAAAACCTTAGCCGCCCCCTGAATATCCACCGCCGCGTCCAGAACCATCTCCCGCTGCCTAACGTCCGCGAAAAACTTTGCGGCGTGGTGGGCCAGCTCGAGCCCGTTGAGCCGAGCCGGGAGCCGGAGGATCCGGCCGGACTTGGCCGGCTGGGAGCCGGCGTCGATGTGGGCGGAGCCGAGGAGGGAGCCGTCGTAGAAGATGGACATCTCGGTGGAGGAGTAGTGGATGGGAACGATGTTGGGGTTGGTGATGTGGATGGTCAGGATTAGCTCGGCGTCGAGGACGGGGAAGTTGAGCTTGAGGGAGTTGAGAGTGATGGAGATTACGTGGAAAGTGGGGTCTCTTGGCTTGGCCGAGATTATCGCCGCCGCGGCTGTGGCGGATGCTGCTCCGACGAGGGCGGATGTCCAGCTCCACATGATACGCGATTGTTGTGGGGGAGAGATAAGGGGAGAGAGAGAGAGAGGGTTAACTGGATCCTCTCTCCAGCTTTTCTCTCTCCACATCGTCTGGAGCTTTTAACTTCAGAGTGCCACGATATCGATGACTTCATCTAAAGGCTGAGAATAAGCCACCACAGAAATGAGTAGTAAATCTTACACGTGGAACGACGTCGATTTGTGTTCACACCGAAACTTGCCGCCCTTGGACGTTAACGGAGGCAAGAAACATCCAATGGGACCAATTCTGCTAAGAAACCGACCGGGGCCTTGCGTGCCGTCAGTATGCACGATCGGTCTTCTCCGGTCGGTTTCTTTAGATTTTTCAAAAAACACTCTTTCTTTTTCATTTTACTCTCTCTATTTCTTTCCTTGATTTGGTGTGTGGATTTAAACATCGAGAGTTCGTGACTTTGTTGCGAGAATACAAGACGACTCATTCAAGCCCTAATCGTCGTTTCCACAACGTAGAAGAAAAAGCAAACCCGGCGATAAATGGCAGGACTAATGCTAAACTAAGGACATAATCTTAACACAAATAAATTCTGTAATTGAATGAATCTATGCAAAGATTATGCGCATACTGTATTATGTAGAATACTAGTACTTGTCCGTGCCTACGGCACTACACACCCCAATTGAAATTGTCCGTGCATAAGGCACTTACTAGCTAGTGACTCAAACATTAAATCGATTTATTAGTGTTTAGTATGTGATCCTTTTCTTAGTGGCACGAAAGAGAATTACTTTTGCTTACGACCCTCCCCAACTAAACTTTTAAGCTAGTTACAAAGAACTATCAATTTGCGTATAGAGTTTTGGAATTGGATGATCGGTGGCATTTGTGCAATTACTAAAAAAAAAATGTGGGCACATTTGCAAAGTTCCTTTGCACAATTGGTACAAAGTAAGGGTCATCATCGGGCCGGGCCGGTCCAGTCCGCCAAATCACTACCTTCTTGGGCCGGGCCGATCGGGCTTTTACTTTTTTGCTGGCCGGGAGGGCCGGGCTACCTACCATAAATTGAAGCCCAAGCCCGGCCCACGGGCTAGCCCAATTGAGGGGCTAGCGGGCCAAAAACCGGATAGGCCAACAAGCGGGCCAAAAGCCAGACGGGCAGGCTAACGGGCGGGCTTAAATTTCCTTGGGCAAGGGAAAAAAGAAAGGATTTTGTGGGATTTTGGGCTATGGGTGGGCCCGTGGGCGGGTTATTAGGCGGGAACCACGTGCGGCCTACCGGGTGGGGCGGGCTCACGGACCGGGCTTATAGGCGGGCCGAGTAAAAATTCATAGGCCCAAACCTGCCCATTACAAACTACGGGCCGGGCTGGCCCCCCCATATCAAGGGCTCGGGCCAGGTAAAAGCCTGATGGGCCGGGCGGGCCGCGGGCCTTCGAGCTAAATGATGACCCTTAGTACAAAGAATGCCCCTGGATCAATGAATCTCAGCCATTCGATCTTTCAACTTGTGTTTGTGTGGTCCCCACACCCTTATGTTTTATTAGGTAGAAAGAATGCCTTTGGATCAAATAAATATCAGCCATTCTTTCAACTTGTGTTTATGCGGTCTCCAAACCCCTTGTGTTTTATTAGGTATATGTGTGTCCTCTATATTTTGTAAAATTAATTCCTCTATCAATTGTTGCATTTCAAATATCGAAAACGATTTTCCAAGCACATACAGTACTTCATAACCCAGTACCATATCTAATCTGATCTACTCGAAGGCCCAGTACGAGTGTTCCTGCATATGCCCCGTAAAATGGTATCCACACCCACCTTTTAGCACGCATTATCACTTGCAAAATATTCGTACTTGCTAGAGAGAAAGTGAGAGTGAATTTTTTTACCAAGTGCATTAATTTATCTAGGGGAAACTTACCTCCGGTCCATTAATATGTGAATTTTTCTGGGTTCTTGTACCAATTATTGCATTCAACTGAAACGTTGAAATCCTTGTGAGGAGATCATGAAGAAAGACATGACAAGTGTGAGATATTGGTACGTATATATTCAATGTGGTGCAATGAGGTAGGAAGGAGACCATCTACCTTCACGCATACAAATTTAATGTAGTACTTTGGAATTGTTTTTGGTCTTTTGGATTAATTATTTTGTACACTACATAGTTGGACAAATCTTGATAAGGAGAGCTTGTGGTGGGGCCGGAGCTAATCTGCAACTCATGAATCTCTCTCTCGCTCTCTCTCTCATCAACCTCAGTTTGGTATTAGACATTCCAACCACAGCTTTGATAGTGCAAGTTTTGTGCCTAGAAATGGCTTGATCAGTTCTTGATTTCTTTCGTCGTTCACCAACCATTCGAGATTGGATTAAATGGCCTCAACAATAAGCTCCGGCTGGATCTACATTGTCATGAATACCCCAAATTAAAAGTTGGGAAAGGCTATTTTACAAGTGCGCGCACACCGTGTGATTTGTTTTTGTAAATACACCGCAATAGTTCGTAATAGATCAACATATATGATCAGCTTACCAAACACGTCCCCAAAACTCAATTTGCTTACCACAAAGTCTACTACAAAATCACTTCATGAGACCGCTTTAAAAATAAACACTTGCGGGATATGCGCAACATTCAGTGTCATAAAAGACTCAAATATTGAAATCATTCAAAATGGTAATTGATTTTAGGATCTAGAGATGGTCATGAAACTTGCTTCATCCTATAAGAGCTAGTTAGCATGACACAAAATGGGTTGCTCTCTATGCACTCAAGAAGGCTCTTATCACTCAATTTTCAGGAAAACATACTTCTGAGATACAATATCTAAAAGGATGCGTATGAGGTGCCCTTTCGCTTTTTTTTTTTAAAAAAAAATCTTCTTTTTAAAAAAGAAAATAATTTCAAGCTCAAATATAATGAAAATGAAAAATAATTTTTTAATTTTTTTTGCATCGTTTAAAAGATCTCAATGCATGAGATCTATCAAATAAGATCCATATTGGTGGGAAAATCATTTGCATAAACACATGATTTTTGAGCTTGAAATTACCTTTCTTTTCTTAAAGTTTTTTTTTTTTAAAACCGAAACGTCCCCTGAATCATTTCTTGTGTTCTGCCAATTGATATATATATATATATTAGTAACTCCAGCGGTATATATGGTTCTATGGTTGTCTATACTCTAGAGACTTAATTTATTCTAGTAAAATAGATGAAAATGAAACCATAGTAGAAGGAGCAATGGCATATACAAAATTTCCAACTTGGAGGGCTGAACCACGTGTATTTTACGAGTTTCTTACTTGGAGGGCCAATCCACATGTATTTACGAAATTCTGACAATAAAATTCTCATCCTTGCGTATATTAAGGTAGACAAGAAGACATGTACATCAAGAGGTAACAATAAAACTTCATATGAACACTATAGCCTATAGGTTGAGAGACTACTTGTGGGTATATATTGCTACTATATAGAGGTTATGATTTACATGCCCACTCGTCATGAACTCTGCCCGCCCGACGCATTATACAATGGACGCTTTTTATTTATTCCGATTCTTTTCACTTATTTATCTTTTGCCGCGGTTTGCTTTTTTTTTTTTAACTACATGCATGTAAGAACACCAGATAAATCTAAACAATTTATATACAGCACTGGCGGGTGGTTGGGATTGAAACCTACCTGATCATGAATAGAGTGTGAAGTTCCCTTTCTGCTGGAACACCCAGGTGATCAATTCAAGTCTGACCACCAAGGAGCAAAAGATGGCAACAAAACCATGAACTCTAAAGTGGGGTTGGGAGCAAAATTCACATGGTGTCACTGGTTATAACTGACCGCGTCGTTCCGTGTCAAAAATATATTTATAAAACCTTGGAATTAACTACTACTCCGTAGAATAATGGTCAAGACCGAGTATCGTTCCGACGGAGACAGTATGGCTGAGTTACGACAACTTTGATTAATTTTTAGATTAATTCGGGCAAAGGAAATTTGGTTGTTTGAATTTGGAGAATTTATTAAACTAAGAGAATTAATTAAATGGAAAGTTTTAGCAATTGGAGAGAAAATCTAGGGTTCGAATCCACCTCGACCGCGTAGCTCTAACATGCATAGGCAAGATTAATTATTCGAATCAGAAGGGATTATTTCTAGGGCTTGCAAACCCTAGCAATAATCATCTGGAAAATAATTGAGTTGTTAAAAGGCATAGATTATCCCATAGCACGGACCGTCTCAAACGTACGGTCTGGCCGCCTAACGGCACGACCCGTCTTACGAGTAAAATCTATCTCAGAACTCCAACCACAATCGATGAAAACCATTGTATAACTTGTATTTGAAAGCATGCATACAAATACTCTATAGATTAAAACTATCAAAGTCATTCCATTCAATTGAAACGGAAAGGGTTCTTAGTTATACAATCGATCCGAATAATAAACCTAAAACCCATAACATAAAATAAAGTTACTTGGTGTGAAGTTTCATCTTCCCCCTAGACAAGGGGTAGCCGGCCATCGAAGCCGAGATTGTGCTTCTTTTCTGTGGTGCCGTTTTATGCGCAGCCCGTTTCCGAAGTAATTCGTCACAGTTGGATCTCGAAGCGTCCTTCGTTCTCTATTATTCCCCAAGTTCCCATAACAAAACTCCTCTCTTCCTTTTATAATGTTGCTGCCGATTATATTCCCATAAAAGAAAGACTTCTTTTCCTACTTTAACTCCTCCCTTTGTGGTAGTCCTTTCCAAACCAATCTCTTCCTTGTATATGCACTGAGCCAACCAATATATACAAGTATAAATTGTATTGTTTTTCTACCAATTGCACTTCCACAACCACGTGCACAGTAGGAGCGTTTTTAATTCCTTTCTTTCTTTTGTTTTTCCACCACTGAATACTAGCCAATTAATCTTTGCGGCAACGACCCTCCGTAAGACCTTCCAAACTGCACGTTTTTGCACCTATCGGTCTCAAGGCCTGCAAACACTATAAAACACTAAATCACGTCAAGTAACAATGTAAACAGACCAATAAGACATAAATTAGAGGGATTAAATGGGTGCTTTTCAGCACCTATTACTAACCAAGTATGTATGTGTGCTAGGGCAGACCCTGTCTTTCATCCAATTCACGATTACCACCCGTCCCCTTTAAAATCTTGCCATAAATGAATAGTGACACGCCTGTTACCTATGCATATATAGGGGAGTTTTGAAAACTTTGAGATGCCAATACCAGTCAGTGCCAGAAATAATATTTCTTACTCCCATGAAATTGTTGAAGTTTTAAGTCCCCCTCATTATGGGCTTTCAACAGGCATGCCTAATCTCTTGGTCTAACCCAACTGAAGGTAACATCAAGCTTAATACGGATGGCTAGCTGTTGGTATGAGGTTAATGGGAGAGGAGGATTTGGAGGCTTGTTTAGAGATCACAAGGGTGACTGGCTTATGAGTTTTTACGGTATGAGAACATTTACCTCAAGCTTGGAAGCAGAGATCTGGAGCATTTATAAGGGACTCGAAATCATTCTGGAAAGGAAGCTAGCTGCTAGCCAATCTGACAATCGAATCGGACTCCCTTACAGCAATAAACCTGATTACGTAAGGCAACCTAAATTATCATCCACAAAGTGTGTTGATAAATGAAGCCCACCACATCATGGCTCATACCAATACCTCGATTGGCCATACCTACCGCTCGGCCAACCAATGTGTAGATCACCTTGCCAAAATGGGAGTTGAACACACAGATGAGCTTGTAAATGTTATGGACATACCCAACTATGAGAGAGTTTGTTATAAGGGATAGCCTGAACATCAGGCAAGTGCTAGGTTTTATTATTAAAAAATTAGTCTAGGGTCCACTATAGAGAACTTGTAACTCAGTTAGTCCACTTCTAATGTTTGTAACCCCTCTAGTCCACTAATATACTTTAGTAAGGCCTTAGGTCCACTTCTTTTAAAAAAGAAATTAAACCAAGGCAAAAATGCCCTCATATATAAGCTGTCATATAGAGAAAAACCCTAGACCAAAAACAAATCTGGAGCACAGTCTCTCTCTCTCTCTCTCTCTCTCTCTCTCTCTCTTTGCCGCTGGAGAAAAGCCGTGGATAGATGCCACGACGCGCGCGGCACCGCCGTCAGCGCAGTCAAGGAGTTCGTTCAAGGGCAGGGCGACCTCGCCGATGTCTTTGTCACCCAGGTTTCTTCAGAGGTTGACGGTAAGAAAATGAAAAGGTTTTTCTTTAGAGGACTATTATCCACCTTCATTTTATTTTATTTTTTTGCCTTCGTCTCGTTTCTGTTTCCCTTCCCCAGTTAATGTACTTTTATGGATCCTGACTCGTCTTGCTCTGTCTTTTTTATCTAATAAAACTTTTGGTTATGTACCCCTAAAAAAAGTTTATATCCTTTGTTTGACTGATCTTTTTGATTGATTCAATTCCACTTATCATTGGCTTGGTTTGAGTTGTGTTGCTTTACAATTCTATCGCAATTTGTATTATTCAATTTGACTGTTACATCATGAGAAATGATGAGTTTTCTTCTCCACGGAAGTTTATGCAAGAAACTTGCTAGTTATTAAATTTACTTTTTCTCGTTTTGAAGGGTATCGGCGATCGACATGATGAAGTACATGTCCATCTTGGAGAGCAGGTTCATGTCTTTCAGGTTCTCGGCCGAGACCACTGTTATGTCCAGCGGACGATACTCCATTGATCTTTTTGAAACAAAAGGTTTCTTTACGGGATCTTGTCGTCTTATTTTTTTTTATGATAGTATGCGAGAATGCGGTGGAGATTAGAATCAAGGTTGGGGTGTCTATATGTACTAGAGATCGAGCACACATGATTGAGAGGGCATGGAGAGAGATCAGGGGTAGGTGCTGCGACGGCTACCGGTGATGGATGCCCACCGACGGCCGCCAGTGCAAGGGAGAAGAGAAGGGGCTTGGGTTTCATGGTTATATGTCTCAGATTTATCTTTGTTTTTATAACGTACAGAGAACAGATTGGGACATATACGATTATATGTGCACTTTTGCAAATGTATTAGCAAACATAAGGCAAGAACGCAAATTGTGACATATAAGTTTATATGTGCGCTTTTCCAACATGCAGAGAACATATTTGGCATGGTACAAAGTTCAGATATACACATATAATATTATATGTGCCTGTGTTAGGCAAAAAATACGTTCTAGATATCAATAGATAACCTTATATGTGTCAGATCTATCTTCGTTTTTTATAACGTACAGAGGACAGATTGGGACATATAAGATTATATGTGCACTTTTGTTGATGTAGTACAAACTATAAGACAATAACGCAGATTGGGCAAGATAACGTTATATGTTAAGGGAAGGGAAGGGCTCAAAACAGGTTTTTTTTTTTTTTTTTAAAGAGAAATTTTAAGGGGTGGCGGGTTCAAGAAGGGAAGGACTCAAAACAGGAATAAAAAAAAGAAAATATAAATTTTTGTCACACATATAATGTTATATGTTGGCGTGGTGGTGATGGAGGTGGAGTGGTGGTGGCGGCAGAGGTGATGGTGGTGGAAAAAGAAAAGACAAGAGAAATTTTAGTCACACATATAACGTTATATGTTGGCGTGGTGGTGGTGGTGGTGGTGGAGTGGTGGTGGTGGCAGAGGTGGTGGTGGTGGGTGTGGTGGTGGTTATGTGGTTGCAATAAGATCGAAAAAAATGGAAAAATACATTTTTTGTTGTAGTCAAACAAGGCCCTTGTTTCTTTTACATAGGGTAGTTTTGTCATTGGAATTATTGGTGGACTAGAGGGGTTAAGAACTTTAGAAGTGGACTAGTGGGGTTAGAAACATGCTACAGTGGACCTCCTAAAAATTCTCCCTTTTATTATGTCTCTGTAATGTAAGACTAATGACTCTGTGTGTACTTTTTATGTGGTACTCTGTTTCGTAATCTTTAATGAATTTCCGTTTGACCAAAAAATATATATATAAGGGAGTCCAAATAGCACACGTACAAGGTCTACGAACCAGTTTTGGACTCGTGAAAGTCTGATTCAATTGGGTTTGCGCTTCTCTGAGGTTTCAAGGTTTGACATATATGCTTGGTGAAATCGCGGGGGGCCATGGGGGAGCACCTTTGAAAGCTAAACAGAATAAATGTAATTGGCGATGTAAGCTAACCGTAGATTATAAATACTTGCGTACACACAGGAGCTGATGTAACTTTTTCTCATTGTTAATTCGAAAAAATAGTGGAAACTGGTGTCAAACATGGATGTACCAAACGAGCTGTTGTGGAACCACGTAAAAATCTCCGTATCTGGCGTGCTTCTTTTTGGTTTTTGATCGTTCTTCGTGCTCGTGTATTTGTTAGTTTGACGATATACTAATTCGCAGCAGTGACAACCACTGTCACTAATCTGTGCTTTGTGAAATTCCATTTAATTTGATGCACATGGAACTCCTTAGCTGTTCTACAGACAAAACATTAACTGTTAGCAGTACTTCGTAGTAAATAAAAACCGTATATGTACCTGTGCAGGCTTTAATTCAATGCCAAGTTTTGATGAATACCAACTACCAATTTCAGGCTCGTGGGGCCTTTCATTAACTGTATCCATACCACCACAATACTTCCCAATATTTATACCCCATTGCTTTGCCATCTTCTCTTCTCAACTCGTAAGTCATAACTGTGTATCTCTCTCCACTGTAATATTTGGTTCAATCCAATGGCGATTCATCATCTTCATCAGGTTGTCACAGCTCTTCTCCTGCTTGCTTTGGTTTTTGCAAGGGTTGAGTTCTCGGCATGCCATGTCTTGAAAGGCTCTGTCACCTGCCTTGACTGCAACTCCCTCTCCGATCTTTCTGGTTTTTTCCCAACTCTTCTTTTTCTTTTGTCCGGACCAGGGACACGGGTATCCTGTAGTGTGGGGTGCACTAGGGATGTAGTGCAACATCCCATCCGTCCATCCCTATAATTAATGGTCCAGATTTTAAAAAGTTTGTTACATGTAAAATACCTTTTTTTATTTGGATCATTGAAAGTATGTTCAGACAGCTGGGATGGTGGATTACACTCCTGTAGTGCACCCCTACACTACAGAGTTCCCGAATCCATGGACTAGTACTGTAGCCCTAGTTCGTCTCTCGCTTTTGGCTTTTTTTTAGGTAATGTATGATTTTTCGGGCTAGCTTACGCGCACTCAGACTAATCCCTACAATCCTTCTATAGCCGTTTCGATCACATGCTTATTTGTGGGGTGGGGTGGAGTGGCTCCAAGGGTTGCCTCTTATCTTTTTGTTCGTTTATTTTCTCTTTTAGAAAAAGAAGAAATTGAAAAAAAAGAAGCATCTTTTCTTTCATTTCTTACCATTTTAGGCAAGGGAATAGGCTAATGTTTTCTGACCATAGTACCTGTTATTGGCTAATAAGTTTAAAAATGTACAAACGATTAATTGTTTTAGATGTAAAACTTTTCTGGATGCAAGTTTTGTTGGTAATTATTTTCCTAAGTACTTATGGTTAAAACTTTGTCTGTACTATTTCCAAATAGAATTTCTAAGAGATGGCCGGATGGTCTTGATTTGAGACTTAGAAGTTTATTTCCTCTTAAGATCTCAGGTTCGATTCTTCCCGTCAGTAACTCTTGGGCTTACCTCATCGATCTCCACGCGTAAAAGTGAGAAACAGAGGTGGGAGGGTGGTAGAAATTAGTCTGAGGTCTGTGCAAGTTGGCTCAAAACACCATGCATTACCAAAAAAAAAAAAGAAGAAGTCTTATATAAATCGAGATAAGTGGGTACTCTATGTTTGAGGAAGAACGTAACCATATCTGCCCGTACATAAATAGTGATTGAACGTAACCATATCTGTCAAAGACTTCATATTTTCAGACAGATAAATGCAAACAAGCCTCGATCGGTCATTCCAAATTCAATTGTAGCTAGCATACCTCTCTCTATAGTAACAATACTAAACAGGCAAAAACAATTTCAACATTTTAATTAAAGAAGATATGGACGGACAAGATTCATTCCGGGTATGATTCACGTCAGCCAATTTCGACTTTCTTTGGTGACGTAAAGAGTTCTTCACGGTTATTAGATGCATAATTAGCTACGAAGTACTACATGGTAATTAACTACCGATTCCTTCTAATTTGTTTCACCACATGCAATTTGGTTTCAGACATCAAGGTTCTAGTGAAGTGTAGCCAAGTGAAAAAGCTGGCTGTGGCAACCACAACAGAAGATGGAGCCTTCGAGACCGAGCTTCCCTCGGACACTGCTACAGCACCTTCTTCTCCTCTCAATTGCCACACCAAAATCCTTGGTGGTCCAACCCAGCTCTACGCCTCCAGAAAAAACATGGTCTCCGAAACTGCGAAGAAAGCCCACGACTCTGCAGATTCCTACACCATCTCCACTCCCCTGAGTTTCTACACATCGTGCCCCGTGTCAGAGAAGGAGGGGAACGCCAAGTGTGGGGCCCACAACGCGGACCTGGGCTCGTCCAAGACCGTCAACGTGCCTCTGCCGCGGGAGTGGGGCCTGGCCCCGTCGAGCTTCTATGTTCCGTTTATGCCCATCATCGGAATACCTTAATTAGTTAATTAAAGTACTGTTGTTGCTAATTAATTAAGCTAGTACTGTAGCATGTTGCGATGGGGTTTGTTAAGTAAGTAAGTTGTGTGCTGATCGAGTGCTAGGAAGAGAAGATGATGTAGTCTTGCTCTTATATATACTATATATATGGTTTTGTTGTGTGGAATTAGGTTATTTTCCTTTATATATATATATATGCTACGTACCTTGGTTATTATGGTAATTAGTTGAAGTATCTTCCCTCCCTTTGTAAAAAATCCATATAAAAATCTATTTGTTGTAATTAACTCTCTCTAATATTTCCATTTAACCAACCACTCGATCGTAAGAAATACACTTTTCCTTATCATTCTTCTTCTCTACGTAGTTGCTTATGCCGATAGAAAAAGAATCCATTCCTTTAGTAAAAGTTGTACTCCCTCCGTCCCATAATATTTGACATTTTTACTATTCTAGCCTTATGAAAAAATTAATTATATCTTTTAATCCATAATATTTTTATAAGTAATATGGATCTTGTTAATTTGATAGAGTTTAATTTGTTCTATTAAACAAAATTCAAAAAATCGCTTAAAACATTATGGATTGAAAGATATATGCAATTTAAAAATGGCACGCATTCCTGAAAATACCAAACATTATGTGACGGAGGGAGTAATAAGTAATTACGTTTCTTCACGGCATGTTTTTCTTTTCTTCCATTATTTCATGATCTAATTCGTAGTTAATTTCAAGAGCTAAAATGCACATATACTGGGGCACATTTGTTGCGTGCATCATTAATTGTAGTGCTTGCATGCATATGCAATTCTGGACCATGTGTCAGACTGTCCAAAACACATGCATCTGTATCCGGTTGCTTTTGCATCAGGCCGGCAAGTAACTCCTTGACCTAAATATAGGATTAAAGAAGAGATATGATCTCAATACTCTAATCAGCCTCCAAACTTATCTCGGTCATCGAAATATTCAAAAATTGCTCTAAACCATTGATTTTAGATTAAACAACCAAGAGTATATATTCAATTCGAAACCTTAATTATTTTACTATCAGAAATGCTCTACGTACAAATCAGGTTTGTGTGCATAGCATTTTGTTTTATAATATAGTTTGTGCAACTAGTATTTGACAAGAATTGCAGATTAAAAAAAAAAAGTATTACTAATTTGACTAGAATTAATTTGTATTTTGAAACAAGAAACTCGCGAGGTTACTTAACAAATAAGCCATTTTTCCCCATTGGGCCATTACTCCTAAGACTTATTGGCAAAAGATTATATACAATCTAATTGCAGATTAGATCATCCCATTATATACTTCCTTCGAAGACCATACAATGTTTTAAAACAACTAGGTGCATCCCGATTTGCAAGGCACATCCGTCATGCCCATTGTGAAAAATAGAGTCATGCCCGTTGTGGAGATCAGTTTTGCTGTCCGTTGGAGTATCCATTCTTGAGCAAAAGGATGAGGAACTTGGGTTGTGGTCTCCGTTTTTGCCTTTCTTATTTGGAGTGCTTGGAGGTAGAGCGAGAAGTTTTTCTGAACGGTTTATTGTTTCTATGATGTCTTCACCGCAGATGGAATGAATGTTGAACTTTAGTTGGTTGAAATCTGCGTAGGTGTACATGTATGCTTTGCTAAGTACATACAAATAACAAAAATGATATATGTACCGACGAGTTTGTAGAGAAATCGTACCGACCGGCCGCGCCGGGCCTCCTCCGGCCACCGGACGGCCGATCCGAGCCGTCCAAAAATTCTAAATATATATACGAAAAAAAGGGTGTTTAGATCGAGTACCATAGACACATCGGATGCCGTTGAATCTCGCGAGGGCCCCTCGGTTTTTTTTTTTAGAATTTTTGGACGGCTCGGATCGGCCGTCCGGTGGCCGGAGGAGGCCCGGCGCGGCCGGTCGGTACGATTTCTCTACAAACTCGTCGGTACACATAGCATGACTCTACAAATAATAACATGATCTTGGTGTTCCTTTGTCCATAACCTCAGTGAATGCAGTGTTTCCAATAGGAAAAATCATAATAGGGACTGCTAGAGTAAAGATACAAATTTTTCTTGTGAAAAACTGTTTAAAAAAAAAGGTGTTTCATATTTGCGAAGACGATATCTCCGTTTTTGCCTTTCTTTTTTTTGAAATGAATCTCTTTTTATGTTATTTTATAGTTACGCAGAACTTCGTTGACCTTACATTGTGGACTTTTTCAATGAACTACTCTTGCAACCACTTGAACTCCTCTTTGACAGATAAACCATTGATTCTAGCGTTCAAAAAGTTAGGCACCTGAGAAAAAAGATAACAAAACACATTAATCAAAGCACAAAGGCACATAAACATGCCATCTCCACTTGCAATCTTGTGGGACAGAGTAGGAGTAATCACATACTGTCTCATCAGCTTCTCTAGGTAATGTGATTGTTCATCCATTTTACATGTCCTTCTCCACAATAACTTCCAGCGGCTTCTTGCCTTGCATTGAGGGCAATAGTCTTTGTCTTTAATGCTCTCGCTAGTACCATTGCATTTGTAACAATGGTGTTGCATCTGCTGAATCATAAAGGGTCCCAATTGTGACCATTTCTCATTTCCTTGGCAGCTAGCACATTTCCTTAAAGCTCTATATTTTGAACATTTTCTGTCACTAACATAGCATAAGACTACATAAGCATCATTTATATCTAGATTTATAAAATTAGTGTCAACATTGAATGTCAAAGAAATTACTCATTGTACTTTGAGAGAATGATATTTCAAGATAGAGAGAGCTTCTTAGATGTCCCAATGTACAAGTCCTCAAGATAGATCAAGGGGCAAACTACATCTTCTCCCCTCCTCTGCCTTCGTTCTCTGCTACTACCACAACCTGATATGTTTACTCTTACTTTTTTCCTAAATATGTTACTCTTATTTTCTCCACAGATCCCAAGGCAGCTTATGGGTTGCAGATAAATTTTCTCTCTTAAGAACTGTTATATCCTAGCTACCACAGATTTTCACTCTTAAAACCAAAGAAACCCAATTCCATATAACCCAACCAGAGTGTTGTCCTTCCAGATACATTCATTATAGAGTTAATGGACATGTGTAACCAACCAACAGAAATTCATGTGGTAATATTTTATTACTAACCAAACATGCCATCATAAACTCTACTTCATAAATGTAACTAATTATAGCTTAACACGTGATCAATCGTTTTGCATTCACACGATCCTAAACCTGAAAACATCATTAACCTTCCATGTTCATATAGACTAAATAAACTATAAAAAGCTTTAACTCTCCTCATCAGAGGTGATTTATCCCAACAAAAGAAAAATTACATTTAAAAAAATCTACTGCCAACCCTAACACACATCCTCAATCCCAATAGTCTCAATTTTCCAGCAATTATAACATCAAAATCAGAAATTAGAAACCACACCCAGCAAGTCAACGCTTCTCCAATTTCTATACTAAAACTCCTGACAATGTTAGTGATGTTGATTACATAAAAACCGCCAATATCACAAAAATATCCTATTTGTTTCACCACCATAAAGACCTTAAGCGAGAAAGCTGAATATAAAATTATAAAGCTTACCATATGTGTCACTGCAACCCCCATTGGATTCTCGGAAAAGTGGATGATCCCTCTTTTCCCACGGTTTCTCAACTATCAATTTTTCGTCCCCAACACCACCAAGGCTTACCATCATCACTGCTATAATGATCCCCATCAAAATCAAACACTAATAAGTGTAATAAAATCATTCATTTATATAGAGCTTTAATCTTAGCATCAGTTTAGTAACAAAATCACCACCCAAGGTATAAGATTTCAAGTTTTTAGGGGCAAAAACGAAATAAAAGAAACAAAACCAAGAACCAACAAAAAAAAACTCTTAAAAAAAGAAGAAGAAGAATCAGAGATAACTTAAAGAGAGATAGAGATCCAATGGACTTAATCAAAGAGTTAAGTATGGACTAATAACCAATTGGAAGAATATTATTAAAGGTGGAATCATGGATATGAACATGAAGATAAATATGACACTACCTACTAACACATGAAGATAAACACGAAGGTTATATTCTGTAACCGTGTTAAGCAAATGCTTACCTATTCCATTTGTTTGGATGACAAGCTCATGGCTGAAGTTGATTTTATGAGTATGATGATGTTCGGAGTTCACAGTTGTATCTTGAAAACATTTCAGCAAAGTTTTTTAGCCGTCATTGAAGTTGATTTTATGAGTATGATGATGTTCGGAGTTCACAGTTGTATCTTGAAAACATTTCAGCAAAGTTTTTTAGCCGTCATTGAATGTATTTTGACTCTTTAAATTTGAGTAATTGAAAAAAGGGCAAATTTTCGTAGTCATCTCTTTAGTTTTACGGTTGTCTCAATTTCGGCCCTCTAGTTTCAATTGCACTAACGGAAAAAATATGATTAAAAATTAAGTGCTCTAATTTTTAATCCGGTTGAACCGATGCGAAGATCTTATTTTTTTGATCATTTTATCCTAGATAGTCGTAATGAATTTTTGGCTCTAAAGCCTTTCAACGAGCACCCGAAGACTCCATATTTAGTTTTAAGGCTCTCTTAGGGTGCTCATTGAAAGGTTTTAGAGCCAAAAATTCATCATTGCCATTTAAGATAAAATAATCAGAAAAATAAGATCTTCGTACCGGTTCAACCGGATTGAAAATTGGAGCACTTAATTTTTTAATCATATTTTTTCCGTTAGTTTCATTAACGGTGTTAACAATTTTACCAATTTGGAACGTAAAACAAACTACAGAAACGAAATTGAGACAATTGAAACTAGAGGGATGAAATTGAGACAACCGTAAAACTAGAGGGACGACTACGAAAATAACTAACAAAAATTATTAAAAAACAACATAAGAATATGAAGAAAAAAAAAATAGTACAACTTAGTATTTTCAACTTTAACCTAACTCCAATATTGCTTTTTCTCAACAAGTTTTTTTTAAGGGAATTAGCTTAGCTTCTCATAGGCTCTTCCAAACTCCACCTTCCTCCTCTGTTTTTGACAAAACAAAACAAACCCACAATTTCAAGAGAGAGAGAGAGAGAGAGAGAGAGAGAGAGAGAGAGAGAGAGAGAGATGGGTAGTACCATAGATATGGAAAAGGAGAGATTAACAGTAGAGGTGGTGTTTAAGGACGACTCATTGTCAGTCGTCATCGAAATCCGGCAAAAACATAACAAAATCAAATACTTAAGAATCTGCGTACATAATAAACCCTAAGTGCAAATCACAAACATAAACATCAAACCCATAGAAATTAGTACTAACAAGCACATGCAAAGCGGGAAAATCAGATATATAGAAACAAAATTCAAAGAAAACCCTAAATCTAACACCTACAGAAAATGTGTATACCTTATGCAATTTCTGGCTTGGGGTTTACGATTTGACAGTGGGATTGTCCAATGAGCGTGAGTTGATTGTTTTTCCTTGCTGTGCTCGTCCTCTCTCTCTATACCCAAGGAGCTTATGGCTGGTGTGCGAGATGATCGGCGTCAGTGACGAGAAGACTATGGCTGATGGCCGAGAGACCGACGTCTCTCTCTCTCTCTCTCTCTGTTTTTCTCTAAACCCAAGGAAGAAAAGAAGAGTGGGAGGCAGAAGAAAAGAAGACTCAAGTAAGCTTCTCTCTCTTTTTCTCTTCTGATATATCCTCCTTCTCTACAAGAAGAGAGAGTTTCGGCAAGTAGCCCACTAAAATCCACCTGTCCAACCCCTTCCACCACGTAGCCCACTAAATGGCACAAGTGAAATGACCAATTGCCCCAACATGTCAAAAACACAATCGTCCAAATCAAGGGTTAAATTCGTCCAAATTAGAAAAGTGGCAAGCGGAAAATTGGCCGAAACTCTCTCTTCTTATAGAGGAGGAGAAAATTGTGTATATTTCGTTTGGATCAAGCTTACAATTGCATTACAATGTATCTTTTATTTTGCTCCTAATTTTTTTCCCCTCTCTCCTCCACCCATCCAGAGAGAAACAAAGAAAAATGACTAAAAGAAAGCTAAAGTTTCTGACAAAAAACTCCCAAGGTTGAAAGTATTGACAAAAGTAGCACTCTATGTCGGGAGGATAAGGTTTTTGGAATAATGAAGAAGAAATGATAAGAGGTGAATATATTACATTGGAGCTGTAGTTAAAAAAGAGGGCTTTAATTAAGAAATGACTTGTTTGGTAGTTGAAATGGACAGATAAAAGTGAGAAAATAAGGAAATAATGTGAGAGTTTACTTAGTTTTTCCTTGTAACGAGAATGCAAAAAGGGTTCGAAAAGATTTGAGGGGCGCACCAATTATTATGCCCACCCAGATAAGCTTATCCTAGGGGTGGGATGGGTTTCATATAAGAACCCTAACAAGGTTTTTGCTTATCCATGGATAAGCAGTTTGGGTGCAATGATGAGAACCAAACAGAATTAGAGAGGGTTCGGATTAAGTTGTCTCCGAGGCCCTAATCCTCTTCTTCTTTTTGCCTTTCACACGGGCCTGTTTACATCCTAAAATATGCCACCCAATAGGAAAATTACACGTAGCACCAAATGGTGTGTTGACCAATCAGAACACATCCTAATTGAGCTCGAGATACAGGGAATTACGGGGTTTAATGATGATGTTGTTTTAGTGCTATACGGTATCGTTTTGATTGGGCGACGGCGTTTGGACGGTAATTAAGGATGGTTTTGAAAACAGTTTGATTTAAACCGTTGATTAAGCTTTGGAATCATCGAACGGTGCCATTACTGTCTTGGTTTATAATGAATGTTAGACATGATTGCAGGGAATTATTCTGAGCCAGACGTGTGACACAAACCCACGTTGCTTGAAAATAGGAACCATTATCAAGCATGAAGCCACGAATACCATTATCGAAGCATATAGGGGAGAAAGAATTCTGAAAATATCAGGGTAACCGTTCGAAGACCCCTCTCAGCCGATTTATGCGGCCAATATGGGTATCAATCGAAGACGTGGAGATCGAAGGCAGGTTCAACGTCTATAAATAGAAGAAGCGAGTGAAGAGAGAAGGACGACAAAAAATCCATATCATCTGACAATTCATACAAAATGATTGCTCAGAGATCTATCTTAGATTAGGTTTTAGTTTAGAATAGGATCTTTTTTGTAAGTTGAAGGCTTATTTGCATGTAATACTACTTTCGATTAAATTCAAGTTCTCTTATTTCCTTTAAGCTTTTTCTTACCAAAGAATAGTTGTTTGTAAGTTCACTTTTGATTAAATTCAGTGTGCTTGCATTTCTTTATTATTCTTGATAGAATCTTAAGAGTGTTTGTATACAAACTTACCTTTGATTAGATTCAGGTTTGTTTGTGTTCAATCATCTTTTCTGATTTCGAAGCGCGTCAATCTTTTATTTGGTTGATACCTTAAGGAAAAATCCTCTTAGTTGAGGTAATCGGACAGATAACACAATTGCCTGATTGAAATTAGTTGTTTTAAATCAATTTGAAAAGAGTAATTTCTTTTTTGAAGTTATTTCTTTTCTGGCACGCCCGCACACAATTATTTGTCAATTGATTTGAGCTAATTCAGCCCAAACAGGGCTGTAAGATTTCTGACAAACATACATTGTGAGAGCCCGAAAGTTCTAAAATACTCCATTTGTCTCAATTTACTTGTCGTTTTTTAGAGTTCGTGCAACTTTTCAATTAATTATATCTTGTAATTTATAATGTTTTACGTGATTTCGAAAACATTGAATTATAGAATAAATCGACATCTATTAAATAAAATCCATATTGAATATAAAATTCATTAACACTTTAAAGATATAACTAATTTTTTAATCCATTTAGAATAGAACTGAAACAAGTAAATTAGGACGGAGGGAGTACTATTGAACTTGAGGTATAGACTTTCATGACACTTGCCCACGAATCAAACATTTGTTTAGAGAAAAAAATTTGGTGATATCATTAAATGATAAAACGAAATGTTAAATTTTTAATTGTGTGATGAATATTCTAGTGGTGCGGACATTAGGCAATTTTACAATGCCTGTTGTAATATCTAATCATTAGGACTTTAAATGAAATTATCATAATCCCAAGGGAAGGTGGTTGTAAATTACACAAATATCACGAAAAAACTCGCCGTCCTTAATTATCGTGGACTTCCCGGTTACGTAGCGGCCTTTGCCGTCTCTTCTCCCCCAACCCCTCTCTCTCTCTCTCTCTCTCTCTCTTCGATCAGTTCGATAAACATCATCTCTCTCTACAAAACCCTGCATAGACATCGAGAAACCCCAAAATTGACCACAATCCCTTCATGTCTACCCCTCATCGATCAAACTAGAGAGGGATAGAGAGAGAGCAATCTGAGAATCGCGAGGGAATGGCGATTCTATACGCGGTGGTGGCGAGGGGAACGACGGTGCTGGCGGAGTTCAGCGCCGTGTCGGGGAACACCGGCGCCGTGGCGCGGAGGATACTGGAGAAGCTGCCGTCGGAGGCCGATTCGAGGCTCTGTTTCTCCCAGGACCGGTACATATTCCACATACTCAGATCCGACGGCCTCACCTTCCTCTGTATGGCCAACGACACCTTTGGAAGTCCGTAATTCTCTCCGTCTTCCTCACTCCATATGTATCTGTACGCGTATGTCTGTCTGTCTGTCTGTCTGTATCTATGTGCTGACATGCCTTTCACGTTGTGTAAGTTTGTGTTTTATGTTCCCATCTTGTGATCGTATGACCTAGGGCTGCAAACAAGCCGAGCTCTTTGCGAGTAGATTGAGGCTTGGATCGTTAGTAAACGAGTTGAGCTCGAGTTTTAAGCTTGTTTGGTGAACGGGACGAGCTCCAGTTTTAAGCTCATTTGGTAAACAAATTGAGCTCGAGTTAGTTGTACCTCTGCTTGTACGTAGAGGCTCATGTAGTAGACGGACTGAGCTCGAACACGTTGATAATGAACGAGCCGAGCTCAAACAGATAAAAACTCTACTCGTTTGCAACCCTGATGAGTATCTAGCTACTATATATCTCTGCTTGTGAGGGCCGACGGTTATTGTTGAATTTTGAGGATGGTAGTAAACTAAGCCTAGGTTTTGTTAGAATTAGAAAAGTGAACACAGTTGAATTGAGTAGTTTCTAAGGTTGAAGTGATTCAGGAGTATGTTTCATGTCTTTCCAGTTTATGGGTTATGGAGGGGATATTTGAGATAGACAGGTAGTTGGTTTTGATGGTATGTTTTGCATATCAAATGCTTCTTGATGAGGTTATTGGGTTTGTGGCCCTCTACTTGAGGGCTTGGGAAGTCCAATTATGATTGTTGCAGGTAAGAATGGAGTTTCTTCATGTATGGAAGAATCTAGTGCTATTTACAGTTGGAAAACTTGGAGTAGTTTAGATCCTAGATTTTTTGTGTGTACATGCTGATACATGGAAATCTGAGCTTCATGTATTGAATGGTATGTTTTACTACTAGATCTTGGATGATGCACGATCAGTTAGTGACTGTCTTCTGGATGTTGGTGTTAAAGTTTTGGGAAGTGTCTTCAAAACTTAGTGAAAATGGGAAAAGGCGCTTGGCAAAAGAATGGGCAAGGAAGATCCAGTTGGATTACAATTTGGTCATTTCCACCAAACTACTGCTTTAGCAAAAGTATTCCTAAAATTCATAGAAGGTATAATGAACAACCACTCGAAAGGTACTTCATAACAGAGAGCTAAAGTCTCTTTTATTGGGGTTGCATTGGAGAATAATTCGTAGTTGAAAGGTTTGCCACTTGGTTTCACAATATGCTCTTTCCACTTGGCATTGGCAGTGACTCCACATTTTTGTTAGATCCAAATTATCAAAACGTCTATTTGATCTCTAGATCTATGAATGGTGGCAATAACAATAATTTAAAACCACCTAATGGCATTACAAAAGCTGATGTAATCAACTGGGATGGTGATGTCTGTAGACTATGATATTTCAATCTTTCTCCATCCATTCTCCGACCAAGAATTCTCATTTTTGGTGACTTGCAGCAGATTGCGACACTGGAGAAGAACCAATCAGCTCTAATGAGTCATGATTGTGTTGTGTCGTCCTCCTTTTTCTTTGAGTTGTTTTCAACAACTCAAGTAGATAGAATGTTTAGTTGCTGATGATTTTCTACTTGTTTACTGGGTTTGAGAATGGAGTTCACCACATTCGCCTCTATTGTGGTTGGTTTGTTTCTTTATCTGGGATGTCCTTCTGTTTTGTCTTTATTCATGTAGTCTTTCTAGTCTATATCATATTCTCCCCAACATATAGTAATAATTACTTCTAGCTTTGCTCATAACTAGTCTAGCACTCGATTTCTAGCTCTCATTTGCTGGACTGCTTACTGTTCTTATGATTGTATAACCAGGGAGAATCCCATTTTCGTACTTGGAGGATATTCATATGAGGTTCATGAAAAATTATGGCAAAGTGGCACCCTATGCTCCTGCTTATGCCATGAATGATGAATTTTCTAGGGTCTTGCATCAGCAAATGGAATTTTTCTCCAGTAACCCAAGTGCTGATACTCTCAATCGTGTGAGAGGCGAAGTTAATGAGGTAGTGTCTGGTTCTTCATTTACTGGAAGTTTGGAACTGTCTTCTGTAGGAGTTTCTCCTAGTTTTTTCTTTTTACCTTGGATTACCCAAATTTTATTGTCTTATGGTGACATGAGAGGATGCATGAATGACCAAGATACTTATGACTAAGTTCCAAAATCCGAATTGGTTCTTATGTCAATATAAATGATGACACTTTTGGTCCTTTCATATGTTACTGACCTTACCGCTCGTGTTCTTATTTTAGCTAATTTGCAATTAGAATTCTGTCTGGGCTTTACGGAACTATCATTCTAGGTATCAGGAAAACTTGAAATTAGAAATTATCATTCTGATGCTATGAAGCATGGGCATGTCTGAAACCGTATTGTATCCGGTAGTAGTTGTTTGCATAATTCTTCTGCCTATGTACATATGATTTTCCATCTCAACATGTCCCATCTTACCTGTACCATTAATCATACCCATACACTAGCTCTGAAGTTCTGATGTTTCTGGATATTGGCCCATGTAACTAAATTTCCTCAAGCAGTTATATCAATAATGAACTGAACAGGTTCTTGACCCTGTTTCTGTTTTTTAGTGCCATGCATAGAAACTGTCATCCGAAAAATGCATCAAAGGGAGTGCCGGAGTGCTACTCTTTTTTCTTATGGTTAAATACCTGAGATTCTGGAAAGATGGCAATTTGTAACCATTTTCTAGATTCTTTTTTTCTTTCAAGTCTTTTTTTGTTTCCCTTTATGTTAGTCATTATGTTTGTTTTATGATCACAACTGGTAAAATTAAATGAAGGTACGCACTATCATGGTGGATAACATTGAGAAGATACTGGAAAGGGGTGACCGAATTGAGCTTCTTGTCGACAAAACTGCAACAATGCAAGACGGTGCTTTTCATTTTAAGAAACAGTCTAAGCGTCTCAGACGTGCTCTTTGGATGAAAAATGCCAAACTCTTGTAAGTCCTAGTCTCCTGCTATAAAGTTATATTGCTATCTTGTTAAATTTGTCATTCCTGTTCCATGAACTGCAGAAAAGGTGAAAATGGTGAGGGAGGTTTCCTAGGGTGAATGAGTTACAGTGTTTGTAATAGAAATTCTCACATTAGAATCACTTTTGAAGCAAATACTTGGCATGATTAAAATATTAAAGTCCGTTCATAAATAATGCAACTATAGCAAATTCATTTTATTCTATTGAAGTGTAAAAGCAACAAGGGCAAGAGGATTTCCCTAGCATCCGCCTGCCTCTGGTAGCATTTGCATCTGTGTATTATTGGGTTTTTCAAAAGAAATGCATATGTGATATGTCGATGGTATAGCTTTAGATGGAGTTGAAGCAAAATAGGGGAAAACTTACATTCATGCTCTGGGTGCAAATAGTCCTATCGAGCTGAATTTGTTTAAGAGCATGAGCATGAGCATGACATAGACTGTGTATTTAATTTTGTGTTTTAGTTAGTCTGTTAACCATGTAGTTGTCTGAATGAATTACGCTATATTCCCAATCTCGAAGCAGTTAAAATTTGGAAGCCAGGGCTTTTTCTTATTTCATGTGGAGAAACTTTAGCCTTTGTTTTATGACAGGGCCGTGTTGACATGCGTGATTGTCGTGCTTCTGTACATAATAATTGCTGCTTGTTGTGGGGGAATCACTCTACCATCCTGCCGATCATGATTTCCAACTTTGCCACTGTTCATTTCTGCTGAGACATGCACGTTGGACTTGAGAAATGATGTGCACCTGATTACTGTGTCCCTTGGCTGTCTCATGGTCCAAGGTGTGTTTGATCTATATTCTTTCCATCTTTCAAAGGTCCCCTCAAGTTATTTCGTTGATTTTCTTATTCTTGTTGCAGTTGTTGTGCGGTTATTGTGGGAAGCCCGATGTGGGTTTATGATAGTATCGTATATCATCTCTGTATTCTGTAGGTACTAGAATTTTTCTTTTTGTTTTATTGATTATGGTCTAAGCTCATATTCTGCCTTCTGTAATTCGAAATCATATGTATGGCCATATAAGAGCAGCGATAATAACAAGATTTGATTCAATTTGTTGCCAGCTCAATCTGTTCCATCTGTGATACGCAGGTGCATGAAAGCTTCTCTGGTTCTATACTATTTTCCAAACATGTTTTCGTTACTCGCACTCCTTTTCGTCATTTGTTGACAATCCTTTCTGGTTGAACATAGATTGAAGGGCATAATTTTAGGGGTGTAATTGATCCTGGTCGGAATCGAAGATTGGACTTGTGTAGATTTCCGAACAACCTGCATAGTTTCCTGATTATGTAGGTGAGACCTCTATGTTAGCTGTGAACCCTCCACTGATAAAAATAGTTTTTTTTTTTTTGTGTGTGTGTGTGTGTGTGTGTGTGTGTGTGTGTAGATTTGCAAAATTTAAAACCAAAGCAAATGAGACCAATAGAACACAAAAACAGACTCTTTTCTTTTCTTCTGTTTTTGGATCGGCTCAGAGTGTTACCAAAGATTATGAAAGAACTGAATACTGTTGTCCGTATACTAGGATGAATTTTGAGAACCTAAACGATTAGGTCGATTGTTTGACGGAGTTAAGTGTCTCACAAGGGCGAGTCAATTCAACTCTTAATAAGAGCAAAATCCTTCATATGGCTCAAGCACTGCCCGTAAGCGAAAGCTTGTGCAATGGTGAGATCGGTTCGAGTTCCCAAAAATAACAAAGGACGAATTCACAAACATGAATAAAAAAAACATCCTTGCCGGAAAAATATGTCGAACTAAACAATTGCGAGCATGAATATTACTTCAACAACGTAAACTTACAACCCATAGATTCTGGGCAAACTGAACAGTCTATTCACTGTACTAAGACAAATTTGGCAATACGTTCAAAAAATTCTGCAACGCGAACTTATAATACTGTCTGCAACGCCATCATCTGATGTAGTCCTAAGTTAATTGCTATAAATCTTGATCATAAAGCAAACTCGTCTTCTCGAATTCTTCGTGGACACAGCAGCTCTTCTTGTCCTTCAAGATCGCTTCGAACTTGCTTGTCGGGCATGAAGGTATGGTTAACGGCCCCGCTGCTTGGATTTCCTCCTCGTACTCTTCAAGCAATCCCTTGAAATTTAACGACGAGGACAAGGTTATCGGAACTACATACTTATTGTGTTCTTCACCCACGTACACGAAAAAAGAACCCTTGGGGGCTCTCTCGTCAGCTATATTATGCATGGCTTTCTTTGTGCGGCTGCTCTTGCAAATCTTGTTTAGGAGTGAGGGAATTAGTTTTCTTCCCGATACCGCCATCTTACTAGAGAAGCTAAAAGCTAGGGTTTGGGGGAAACCTTCGAGTGCGAATGGGAAATTGACCGCGATACAATAAGGCCGGAGAACAATGAAGGTTTCTGGTTCTGGTCCTGGGTGTTGTTTGAAGACGAGAAGTGAAGGAGGCTAGGGTTTGGAAAAAAGCTTATGAGAGGATTTGATGAATGAACGATTAACGAAGAGACAGATTACGAGATTTATAATCTATTAGTACTTGTAATCCAAGGAAGTTAACTCAAGGCTATCCAGAAGCTTAATTGGTTCTAGTAAGTTAAGTTGAGTGTTAGTCACGCTAAAATCCCAGATAGCCTAGGAAACCGTGTTGTTTTGGTCGTATTTTATTACACTTGGAAAAAATACGAGTTGTTTGTTAAACTTAGGGGTGGCAAATTGAACCCAGACCCATCTACAAACCCAGACCCATCAACTAAAAAATAGACCCAACCCAACCCATTTATTAGTTGGGTAAGAATGGGTCCAAACCCAACTAACCCATTATTAGTTGGGTCTTAATTGGGCATCAATTGGGTCAACTTAAATGACCCAATGGGCATGAAAGTAACCCATGAAAAATTTTCATCCCCTTACCAGATTCCCAATGAATGCAGCCCACCCCCTACCACGCCACTACTGCCGCCACCACCACAATGACCACCACCACGCCACCCTCACCACCCCCACCACCACGCGCCATTACCACCACCACCATTCCACCACGACTGCTGCCACCACCACCACCATAATGCCGCCGCCACCACCACAACCATCGCGCCACCGCCACCACCACCGCCACCGTGCCACCACCACCGCCACCACGCCACCACCGCCACCACCACCACCGCCACAACGCCGCCACCACCACGATGCCACCCTAACCACCCCCACCACAACACCGTCACCACCACCACCACCACCAGGTCCACCCCGCCACCCTCACCACCCCCACCACAACGCCACCACCACCGCTGCCGCCACCACCACCACCACCACCAAATTGTTTTGCTCATCAAATTATCAATCAAGGTAGGATATACAAAAGGATACGCAAAATGACAAAATATCTAACAACAGTACTATTATTGGATTGATTAATCTGAGGCTAAGTCGGTCGTCGTCACTTGCGTCAATCTAGATACCTACCGGCGATCCTCACATTTCGCCGCCGCCGTCCCCTGCTCTCTGGTATGTCGGTCGATTGGCCCATTAATCCTATTCTTTTCTTCGCGACATTTCTTGGAATCGACCTGTATAATCTACTTTTCGTGGCTTATGTGTTTTACTCCTTTTTTTTTTTTTTATCCGTATGTGTTTTACTCCTTGGTTCGCTAAAATTCTTCCTCACGAGTTGTGGTGTTGGTGGTGGCGGTGGCCGCGACGGTGGCGGTGGTGGTGGCGGCTGTGGTGGCAGTGGCCGTGGTGGTGGTGGTGGCAGCGTCGTGGTGGGGGTGGTGAGGGTGGCGTGGCGGCAGAGGCGGCGGTGGCCGTGGTGGTGGTGGTGGCGGCGGTGAGGGTGGAGTGGTGGCGGCGGCGTTGTTGTGGTGGTGGGTTAATGGGCGGGTCGGGTTTGATTTTAAATAAATGGGTCGGGTTGGGTATGGGTAATTGAACTCATAATTAATGGGTCTAAATGGGTCAATGACCCATTAAAGACCCAACCCACTTATAACTTGCCCATTTTGACCCAAACCCGCCCATTTGACACCCCTAGTTAAACTACTTAGAAAGTGGTGGATGTTACTCAACACGTTGGATCTCATCTTGACGATCGGAGTCGTTTATTTTAAATTGTTATATTTTTTAAATCATGTGTGCAGAAACTAGGTTCGATTGGACATCAACAAATGTTTGATTGAATGATGGAATTCTTTGTTCATGATTTTTTTAAGGAAATGATTTTGCCACTCAATTTTTTGATAACGTCACTTCTCTGCAAGTAATTGCACCAAAAATACACTTGCAGGTGAGTTGCGTTAACAAAAAAAAGGGAATGACAAAATCAACAGCCTTTTCCACAACTTTTTTTTTGGTTATTACAAGCGAACTGGACATAAGTCTATAATCACATTAAGCCAAATTGGTACCCCCATTAAGGAGGACCAATTGGAAAATTTTTCAATGACAGGTGGATACCATGTGATGCCCGCTCGGCACATCCAAATCGTTCATTACATTTTTAGACGGCTCGGATTTGGAGAGAGAAAAAAGAAAGAAAGTGTTGGGATGAGAGGAGAAAGAGGGTTTCAATCCGAACCATTCAAAAGTTAAGTGGATGTGCCGAGCGGATACCACGTGGGATATACCCACCCGGCACCAAAAAATTTCTCGGACCAATAAGTATACAAAGAACTCTCATTTGGGAGAATGAAAATTTTAGACCTCCAAGTTAAAAAGTGTACAAGGGTGATCAACTGAGCTAATCCCGTCAGTTTATTCCCACAGCCTTGGCATGTACAAATGGAGCAATTTCTATGGGCCTGGCTTATCATAGTTATGGGCCGGTGGCCCAATATGTTACCCTTAGCCGGGTAGACCATTGGAACCTGGTTGAGCCCAAGAATCACCTGCAAGGTTTAGTAATATTAGACCTCTATATGTTAACTGGGAGTCTGGGAGCCCTAAGCTAATAAGAACGGTTATTGTGGGTGTTTGGAATTGAATTGTGGACTTTTGTAGATTTACAATTAAAAAAAAAAACAAAAAACGATAATTTTTTTTTTTAATCGGCAGAGACGGTGTAAGGGTTAGGAGTTGGATTCTCTCCGGGCCACTTGATGCACGTTTCTCTTTTGAACCATTCGTAGGCAACCTTCTCATGTCCGATCGATGATTGAAATCGTATAGTTTGTGTTTGATATGATTCCAGAACACATGTTCAGAAATTAGATCATACGATATTTGATGTCTTTAACATGTACTCAAAGAGCTTCAAAAAACAAAAAACAAAAAAACGAATAGTTCAGATCATCAGAGTCAGAGAAATTATCCACAAATTAACGTCTGAATGGATTAGTTTTTGATTGACATCCTCCCCGTAAGCAAACACTTGTGAGGAGATCGGTTCCGAACTATGAAAACATGAATAAAGAAACGTCCGTCCATGCCGGAAAAAAATATGTTGAACGCAATTATCGAATTGAACTGGTAAATATAATTACAACCCAAAGATTATGGACAAATTCAACCCAAAGATCATGGACAAATTCAACCCAAAGATTATGTACAAATTCAATAGTCCGTTCACTATGCTAAGATAAATTCGGCAATACGAAAACAATATCCGAATTGAAATCCAGAGCACCAACGTATATACGTACTGTCTGCAAGTCATCATCTTATATACAGTTCCGATCAATCTTGATCACAAAGCAAACTCATCTTCTCAAATTCTTCATGGACACAGCATCTTCTCTCAGCCTTCAAGATCGCTTCGAACCCGCTTGTTGAGCATGAAGGGAGCGTTAATGGCCCCGCGGCTTGGATCTCCTCCTCGTACTCTTCGAGCAATCCCTTGAAATTCGAGGAAGATGACAAGGTTACCGGAACCACGTACTTCTTGTGTTCTTCGCCCACAAATACGAAGAAAGAACCCTTTGGGGCTCTCTTGTCGGCTGTATGCATCATGACATTTTTTGCGTTGCGCTTGCAAATCTTGTTTATGAGTGAGGGAAGCTTTCTTCCTGATACTGCCATCGATCGTAGTAGAGAATTAAACTAAAAGGGTGGGGAGTGGGGACTAGGGTTTGGGAAATTAGTTCTTTGAGATCGAGGGAATGGCCTGATCACCGAGATCGATCGAATAAGGCCAGAGAACAATGAAGGTTTCTTGTCTTGTATGGATATGTTGTTTGAAGACGATCGAGAGGTATAGTAGGCTAGGGTTTGGACTACTTTGAGAGAGAGAGAGAGAGAGAGAGAGAGAGAGAGAGAGAGAGAGATGATGATGATGAATGAACAATTACTGAATAGACTATTACGAGATTTATATATCTATTTGTAAGGGTAGTCCAAAGGGGCGGTTGAACTCAAGGTTATCCAGAAGAGAAGCTTTGGTTTTCGCAAATTAGAAACCCAGAAAGCCTAGGAAACCATGTTGGCTTGAGCGGTGCACGTGGCTCGGCGATCCCAGCTATTCAAACGTGTTTTAAATGGCTCAGATTTATTCCCTCTCCCTCTTCTCCCCTCACCCCACCACTCTCTCTTCTTTTTCTCTTTCTAAAATCCGAACCGTCCAAAACATGTTTGGACTACTGGGGGGTTGCCAACGGGGTACCTGCCCAGCACCCAAAAACAAATCCATGTGTTGATCTTATTATTACAAGTGAAAAAATATGAATTGTTGTTTTGTGGAAACACCTTAGGCTCCGTTCCACTTTTAGAAAAAGTAGGTTTTTGAAAAAGAAGGTAAATTTCAAGGTCAAAAATCATGTGTTTACGTAAATAATTTTTCTACCAATATGGATCTTATTTGATAGATCTCATTGAGATCTTTTAAACGGTGCAAAAAAAATTAAAAAATTATTTTTCATTTTCATTATATTTGAATTTGAAATTTGGAAAAAAGGAACTTTTTGAAAAGGAAGGAAAACTGGAACGGGGTCTAAAATGTTTATTTGCTTTGCATGGGGATCTACATGGAATCTGACTTTCATGATGAGAGCCGTTTATTTAATTTATTCAAAAAGTATTTGATCTAATGATTCAATTCTTCGTTCCATATTTTATATATTCAAAAAGATACTTAGTACTTAAAATGATTTCATGGAAACGATCAAACAAAACAATTACCAAAGAAAAGTAGTAAAATTTACAACCCGAATGCTTTATGTGGAACATGTGGAATCTGGAAAGGAAAATGAAGAGAAATTTAAAATTTTTTCCTTACTTTGTTTGGTTTGAGAGGAAAGGTGAGAGAAAAGGGCAAAATAATGTTCCAAGGATAATAACATTTCCCCCCTCTTTTTCTCCCATTTTCCTTCTTAATTATTTTCTCTCTCTTTTTTGACTTTTCACAAATTCCAAACAGAGCAAAAGATTCTAAGATATATTTTTCCAATGTACACTAATAGTGAGTTTGGCTTAAATTAGCTAAGTATCTTTTTATTTGTTTTTATTTTTGAATATTTGTTACACTCACGTTAAAAGATTAATTTTTAATTTTTGTATTCACCACTTGCCTTAATGTGAAGAATCTGTAAAATAACAAATTATAACTGAAAAAAGGGATCTAAGGACCCTGTAGATTGTAGTCAACTATCTGAGCCGTTTGCATGTATTCATCACTTGCCTTTGTAAATTTGAGCCCATTTGTTGTCAAGTTGAAATCTGGAGCATTGACTTGACTGCTGAGACAGACGACTCGGATGATGCACTACAGTCTACAGCCCTAGCGCACTTGTGCTCCCCAAATCAAAAATATGTTGAAACGAAGTATATATGTCATCAACATTAAGTTATTAACATATATAGGATCGATCTCAATATTATTTCACTAAAGGAGTAAAGATTACAACCCAAAAGATTTTGAGCAACTTGGTTGGATAGTGTAATCACTAAGTACTGTACAAATTAAAATCCAAACCACCAACTTAATTATATATATAGCCATACGGCCCATACGTTGCTAATTAATTAATAATCTTGATAATTGGAGAAATAAATTAGCAAACCCATCTTCTCAATTTCTTCACGGACACCGTCCTTCTGATCATCAGCCTTCACGCAGTTCGATGATCTCAATATCGCCTCGAACTCGCTTGTCGAGCATGAAGGCAGGGTTAACGGCCCCGTCGACGCCTGCATTTCCTCCTCGTATTCTTCGAGCAATCCCTTGAAGCTTAACGATGACGACAACGATATCGGAACCACGTATCTCTTGTGTTCTTCACCCACATACACAAAGAAAGAACCCTTGGGAGCTATAATACTATGCATGGTTTTCTTTGTGCGGCGCCTGCAGCTCTTCCAAATCTTGTTCAGGAGTGAGGAAATTAGTTTTCTTCCTAGTAGTACTGCCATTTAGAGAAACTAAAAGGTAGGGTTTGGGAAAAGATTTCGAGAGAGAATGGAAATTAATCGCCAAGAATATCTAATAACGCCGGAGAAATTCGACGATTGATTTCTGGTCGTGCATGTTGTTTCTGAGGACCAGAGGTGTACTAGGAGGCTAGGGTTTGGGAAAAGATTATGATAGTGAGGCAGTTGATGAACAAACAATGATCAAGAGACCGACCGATTGCGAGATTTATATGTATTTGTAAAGATTAATCCAGAACTTGGTAGCTAGTATACTAAGGTGATTAGAGCGCTATATGGTACACGCGATGCGTATGCAGACGGTCAGAGAATATTTTGGAGTTAAAAAAGCACCACTGATCTGTATTGAACAATTCAATTGCCTAAAAGGTTAGAAAAAAAAAGAAGAAGTCCTGAATACAAATTCCAAGTTAATACCTCGTCCAAGTTTATCCACAGCAATTATTGGGGGCCGGCCATATATAGAAGACCAGTTCAATTGCCTAAAAAAGTGAGCAAAAGAGAACATGAAAAAAAAAAAAAAAAAAACTAGAGCAATAGTCCCGAATGCATCGACATAAATTGGAGGATAATGCAGATCGTGGAAGTACTTTGAACCTGGGCGATCGATCGATGAGATCACTTATCTTGCCCCGTACGTGCAGTTATTCGTATCATGTCTCGATTATTAAACTTTATGAGATTAGTTTCGGAAATCAGAAATGTATACACAATCTCGATTTTAAAGGACGCCAAAAAAGGGTAGCCTAGGAAACCATCATGTTTTTTTGAGAGATTACAATAGGTAACAAAGTGATGGATATGATCTTAGTTAATTTACACGAGATAAGGATAACAACACTTGATTAATTACTAGTATTTGGTATTATCTAACAAATAATAACAAATTAATCCGGGTTTTGATGTTATCTAGGTTATTTCGGAAACCATGTCGTTTTTAGTAACTTTGCCTTAAGTATTTAATACTACGTGGTTTTGATGTTATCTAAGTTATTTCGGAGTACTATGATTTTATTAGTATAGATCGAGAAACTTTTGGTTGCAAATTGGGTACCACGTGGTACCCGATCAGCGCATTCGAGCCGTTCAGGCTGAGCAACTGACGGTCCTGATCGAAATAGTCTTTTTATTTTCTTTTTCCTTTTTTTAAAAATCCGTTCGGTAAGTACCTTTGCATCTGGACCGTTGGTTTCATTTTTAGACAGCTCGAATGTGTTGCACAGGTACCACGTTAGCAATACCTTAGTTGCACCCAAGAATTTCTCGTAAAGATCAGGCGATCAATAACTTAGAAAAACTTCATCATTTAATTCAAAAAAGAGAATCGCCATTTAATACGATTTAAACAAGGAAAAACACTTCCACGTTGGAAAAAAAAAAAAATCGATCTACTCTTGAAACGGGATGGGGGATGGTGCTGCATGTGAACATTTGGATTGTCCATCATGGCAATTAATGGTCAGAATTGCCAAGACGGTTGGACGGTTGAAATTATGCACATCACCTAACATTCTGAACTATTAATTGCTGAGATGGAAGGTCCAGATGTGCACAGCACCATCTCTCATCCGGACCATTCACATAGTTGTGTTTTGACTTTAATTGAAAACCCCGCTAATAAATAATGGGATTGATCACTCAAAATTAAGCGAATTGCATCTAAGCAGACCCTGACACCTGAATTATCAAATAATGTACTCCCAAATAAACCTCTCCTGGGTGCTTATCATATTTATCTGTAACATCAAGGGCCCAAATTAAGGAGCCCGACTATTGGTTCAGTTGTTTTCTGCATCGAAAATGTACACATGTGATGTGTGGTGGGTCCCGGATCTCACATCGACACTTACGGCTAAATAAATTTTTAACAAAAGACTTTTGAACAAAAATGTTATAAAATAAATAACTCCGATTATTTGCACAATACTTAAGGTGGTGGGCCCGCACTTAACCTACGTACAACTTTGGTAGCCAAAATTCTTTACCCTTTAATTATTGAGTCCAAAGAGTGTATGCAAATAATAATGAGTGCAATTTTATCCATCGGCCTAAAATGATCATTTTTTTTTAACGGAAAATTTTTGTTATTACAAATGGGGAGAGAGAAAAGAGGAATCCAACCAAAAGTTGGATAATACACCAAATGAGCCGAAGTCCAAACGCTTGAGGTCTACCACGGGAGCCCTAAAAATAATCAATCAAGTACAACCCGAAACCCAAATAAATAAATAAGCCCAAACAAAAAAAAAAAAAAAAACGGGCCCAAAAAGGATCCTCCCGACAGAACCAACACACAAACCCTAACTACGCCTCCTAACCGCCGCCGCAAAAAACACCCGGAGACATCACCACCCGAACAAGCACCACCACCCAACCAGCCTCGCCATTAAGTAGATTCAGCCATTCCCAGATGTAGCGACCGGCGGCAGGGACCCCAATAAACCCACCAAGATGATGCAACCGGCCTACAACGAAAGAGAGGAAACACAAAGAAGGCCATGGGAATGGAGAAATTGCCGCCACAAACACCCGCCTCTCCACAGACGCCTCAGCCACCAAGACCACGATTGAAAACAGCATCTGGAACCACCACCGCCAAGTCAACCCCTCGTCCGATCTACACCTCTGAGCGGTCACCGGCCGAACACAGCACGCAAAGACGACCAGAAAATGCAAACCATTGGGGTCGCATACCCGTCACCACCATGCTTCCAAACTGCTGCCAACAATTGCAATCAACCTTTTGCCGATCGAGATGAAAGAACCTGCAGAAAACAAAAGGAAAATAAGAAAAAATCCCACCACCACCTGAAACCACCACACTGGCCTCCACACCCACGGATCCAAACAAACCCCTCAGCCGGCTTCCACCACAGAACAGAGCAGCACTAGCGGCGTGCGCCGCCGCGACCCACAGCCGCCAACGCTACCCACAAACCACCACACCGAGCAAAATTAAAATCCTCCTTGCTGCCACTAGTCATCACCCCAGTGGGATAGTTAGCGGAGGGCGAGAAACTTTTATATATGGGGACACCAAAGGAGTTGGTATCCTCTTTGGTCCGTTTCGTATTTTTCGGCTATTTAACGATCACATTTTGATGATCGGCCACATTCATTTTGTAGAGTTCGGCGAGAATTTTATTCATACCAAAAATTGTTCATCGTACTTTATTTGATATATGATCGGCACACGTGAAAATTGCCAAAAAACCAAAACAGGGTTCCGATTCAGTGTGTTTTTGGACCCAATTTTAGTTTTCTTCAATTTTCACGTGTGCCGATCATGTATCAAATAAAATCCGATAAACACGATTTTTGGTATGATTATGGTTCTCACCGAACTCTACAAAATGAAAGTAGCCGATCATCAAAATGTGATCGAAAAATGACCGAAAAATGTAAAACGAGCCGGATGGGATACCAACTCCTTGATATCCCCGGTATACATAAAAGGTTCTCAGAGCGAGCTCATGGTCGTTTTTTTGAACTTGATTTCGTTGACAAACATGGTTTATCAGCTAAGAAATCATAGTTTTCCAAAATAATTTAAATGCAAAAAATTGACAAAAATTTGCAACTTGGATTATCTGTATGGGACTCATGATAGGCCAATGGGAGTAGTACGTCTCCGTGGTGCAGCCTACTGTGATGGGCTGGGCAAAAGATGTTTCGGTTGAAATGTAGGAGTTTGCTAGTTCTTTCTCTTAATTTTAATTAAGTTCTCGGTTCGAAATCTTATTGGTGTTGTCAATAGATGTTTCGGTTGGCATCTTGTCTCCTTTGGGGTTGGTTTTTGGGTGGCTTTTTGCCTTCCATTTAATCTTTTTATCATTTCCAAAGATTAATAAAAACTTTTTGCTTCGCAAGAAAAAAAAAATATAAAAGTGTCAAACAAGTCAGGCTGGCACAGCCGCACATGCACAACACATTTAAATGTGATACAACACAGGCCAAGCATGGGCATGATACGGTTCTAAACGGGCGCGAAAGCACATGACACAACAAATATTAAGTTGTTTTGACACCTCTAATAGTTATCAACTCCTTTGGGGCAAATCCATACAAAGTTTTTCTTTGGCCTCAAATTTAATTGGACACCCCGCAAGTCGGCGATGAAATTGGGCCGGCTCTGGAATTAATTAAGGTATGCGTAAGCTAACCGAACACTTGAATTAACCAATATATATATATATGTATATATATATTTCCTTGGATCTATTAAAGTCAAGATGGATTCGGTAATCATATTTGAGAGAACATAACAACGAAAACAGAAACAAAATATAGGTAATGCTCTTCCTTTGGAGTATTCAAATTGTAAAATTCTATTTTCCGCGAAATGGAGCAAGGCAACAACTCCTCTCTTCTATCCACAGCATTAGAGAAGCATGCACCAACTCCTCTCTCTCTCTCTCTCTCTCTCTCTAACCCCTATATAAATATAAATAACCACCACCCCACATTGTCAATCCACAACAAGCTATACCTCACTTTTCTTCAAACAGTTCCACATTCTCTCCTTCCCATCCCCTCTCTCTCCTAAAAATTTCCCATGGACCATCCCAAGGATAGCGATGAAACACCAATCCTGGAGTCGAAGTCCGGTAGGTCCAAAGCAGCAGCCGCCGCTCCTGTGGCTATAGCAGCCACCACAAGAGCTGCCCGATACGCAAGAGGCGGGTGGAACAGGGGCGTCGCGATTTTCGACTTCATTCTCAGGCTGTGTGCCATTGTTGCTGCTTTAGCTGCCACCACTACTATGGGAACCACTAACCAAACCCTTCCTTTTTTCACTCAGTTCTTCCAGTTCCAAGCTAACTATGATGATCTCCCTGCTTTTACGTGCGTCATTAAATCATACTATTACTAATTATTTCTCTTTCTACTAATGGGCTAGTGTACAGGATTTAAGAACGTGCTCATTAAATTGTTAAGTTGCTAACTAGCTATCAGCTCATCTAAAAACTTTCAAATGTTACAAAAAACGACAACTCCATCATTTATATCCGCAACATGTATATTTCACGTGTAACTAGGCTCTCTTTTATTAAAAAAAAAAAAACTAATCACATGCAGATAGTTCAATTATTAGGTAGGCTCTCTTTCAATTTTTTTTTTTTTGCCGAGCAAAAAAAATTGAATGCGGAATATTCTTTTGTATAGTATGGTACAACATCGTATTGTTAACTTAATTTACCGAAAAGTTTAAAGGTTAGATCTATGGTGTGATGTTGTTTGATATATATACATGGATCGATGCAGATTCTTTGTGATAGCGAATGCAATAGCAAGTGGGTACCTGGTCCTCTCCTTGCCCTTTTCCATAGTCTGCATCGTTCGACCCACTGCAGTTGGGATCAGGCTCCTCCTCCTCGTCTTAGACACTGTGAGCTCTCTCTCTCTCTCTCTCTCTCTCTCTACATTCATCGAGATACATGAGAATGATTTTGCTCCCATCTGCTGATCTTATATTTGTTAAGGAAAAGGGAAATGAAATTATTTATGCACGAAATCTTGTATAGCCATTATACTCTAATCACGAACAGATCGACAGGCGAATCAGCTCAGACGACGACTGCTGCTCTATCCACATTTCAAATTAGATTTAAAATCATATTATGGGAAAATTTCAAAAAAGCTCCTAAACTTTTAAGAACTTTAAAAAAAAACACCTGGAATTTAGCTAATGACAAAAAAAAAAAACCTAAACTTACTATTCCGTTAACAAAAAAGCCTCCGCCATCCAATTCCGTCAAATTGTAACGGAGGGAGTTAACGGAAGGCATAAACCTCCCCCTTTATTTCTTACTTTTTACTTGCAAAAATTACTTTTAACTCTTTCTCTTTTTTTTTTCATAGTAAATAAATAGGCAATAAAGTTCTTCTTTTTCTTATTATTTATCAAAAATTACTTTAACCTTATTTTTACTACTATTTACTAAAATAACTTTAACCCTCTATTTCTCTCTCTCTCCCCCTCTTTTTTTTTTTTTTAGAAATTCAATCCCATACAACCAATCAACCCCACAACCAACCTCCAAAGCCCTAACCCTAATTTCATAAATAGTTAAAAAATGGTGGTAAAAGTAATTTTTTAAAAATAGTAAGAAAAAAACTTTATTGCATATTTATTCATTACTAAAAAAGAAAGAGTCAAAAGTAATTTTTAAAAGTAAAAAAAAATGAAGGTTAAAAAAAGGGGAGTGATTTTCACACTCTCTTTTTTAATAGACACACTCTTTTTCTTTTCTTTTTTTAGTATTGAAAATGTATGAATTTTTTTGGCTAAAAGACAAAAAGGGAGTGTGGTCATCAAAAAGGGGAGTGTAAAAATCATCTCCCCAAAAAAAGTAATTTTAAAATTCTAAAATTGGGGATAGGGCTTTGGCTGCTAATTGTGGGGTTGGTTGGTGATGTAGAGTCGAATTTCTAAAAAAAAAAAAAAAAAGATGGAGAGAGAGAGAGAGAGAGAGAGAGAGAGAGAGAGAGGAAAAGGTAAAATTTGAAAGTAAAAAAAGGGGTTATTTTTGTAAATAGTAAAAAATGGGGTTAAAATAATTTTTGATAAATAGTAAGGAAGAATTTTATTGGTATATTTATTTATTACTTAAAAAAAGTTAAAAGTAAATTTTTTTGAAGTAAAAAGTAAAAAAAAAAAAAGGAGGAAGGTTAACGCCTTCCGTTAGCTTCATCCGCTACAAGTTGACGGAATTGGATGGTGGTGACTTTTTTGTTAACGGAATGGTAAGTTCAGGTGTCTTTTTGTCATTAGTTAAAGTCCAGATATTTTTTTGTTAAGTTCTTGAAAGTTCAGGGACTTTTTTAAAATTTCCCCTTAGTTTTTGTAATAGAAAATTTTAGAATTGTAGAACATTAGTCCGTCCAACGTCTTTTTAAAATACCTGCCTGTCCGATTTGTTCTTGGAAAATTCCTAAGTTCCCTCTTATTTGTTTTACAAGAAATTCACTATCTTGTATTATTATTTTTAGCGATAGTATTAAGTTAAGCAATACACTATTTTTCCTTTTGAAGTCGAAAATTACAAGAAGACCAACCTTAAATTGGAATGAGGCCGGCCAGCTTGTTAATATTTTAAATCTCTTAAAGGGTAACAATTTTTGCACTTCACTTTCAAATAAATGCACTCTGAAATTTGCCTTTTAGTGCAGTTATGAAAGAGTAGAGTGAAAATCTTACCTTATTTCTTTTAAGGCTTGCATGCTTAAAAGTTTTGCTTCAGGCCCCCAAAGATATTGAGCAAGTCCAGAAAATTGCATCGGTTAGATTGAAAGTATTTGTCACAATCGTCTATCCAAATAGCTATATATTATTTGTAACATGACAAGTTTTGCATGCAACAAAGTTATTGAACTTCATTAATTTTTAGAAAAAAGGTCAGAACTGAACTTACCAATATAACGATATGGTAAGGTGGTCGGTCTGAACACCTGAGTTATATATACATATACATACATATATATATATATAGAGTCCTCTTTCATATATATATATATATATATATATATATATATATATATAGTCCTCATCTCCTAAGGACCACCTTAACTTGATAAAATAAGGACCTCCTTTTTCTGATCAAATTTCGATGATCCGAGCCGCTCAATGTGTTCAGAACGTGATTTTAAGGATACCCGCTAGAAATCAGCAAAAAAAAAAGACCGGAAAGCGCGTCATCCGAGCAGTTTTTGTTTATTTTTTATCAAACGGTTCAAATAAAAACTGCTCGGATGAAGCCCTTCCAGGTCATTTTTTTTGTCGATTTTACGCGGGTACCCTTAAAATCATGTTCTGAACATATTGAGCGGTTCGGATTATCAAAATTCAAACGGAAAATGAGAGAAATGGGGAGGTCCTTATTTTAGTTACTTTCTTATTTGAAAATGACTGTGTGTGTGTGTGTGTGTGTGTATATATATATATATATATATATATATATATATAATTGTATAACCAAGGGTGAAAATAAAAAATACAGGTGATGGTAGCCGTAACCACATCAGCTGCTTCAGCGGCGGCTGCGATCGTGTACTTGGCACATAACGGGAATTCCAACACAAATTGGTTGGCCATTTGTCAACAGTTCAACGACTTTTGCCAACGTGTCAGCGGAGCAGTGGTGGCTTCCTTCATCGGTGCACTCATCTTCATGTTTCTGGTTGTGTTTTCTGCTGTGGCTCTTCGACGTTAAATGCATGTGTCCTACAAAAAGCCCAATGCTACATCCGGCTTCTAATAATGCTACGGACACGCCTAACGGTTATATGTTGAGTTTTTGGGTCTTTGGAGTGTGCATAGCAATGGTACCAATTGTGTCGTTTGATTTGTACGTTGTTGTATGTCGTATGTGTAATGAAAATTAGTCTTTCCTTTTCGTTGGTTTCAAAATTCTTTTTTCGCTTTGATGTGAGAGGAAGAGAGAGGAATTAATAAGGTTTTTGATCGACAGGAATTAATAAGTTGGAGACATTTTGAAGTGAATTGGCAAGACTCTAATCTTGAGGAAGTTTACAAATATTTTAACTATTCAAAAAGCAAATTACGAGTTTGCCCTAACTTCATTTTTGGTTTTTAAATATTTTTTTTTATAGTTTTTAAGTTTTCTTAGATTGCTTTTCAAAAAAGCTTTCTTAGATTATCTTTTTGTCTCGATGATGAGAATTTAAAATGTATAATATTATCGTCTCGGCGATGGGAATTAAAAGAGTAAAATAATATGAATCAAATTGAAAAATAGTTCAAAAAAAGACAAACATATCATTTTGAATATTTTTGTCTTTAGTAAAATTATTTAAGCTTTTGGTCATTATTTTTATGTTTTAGGATAAATAAATAAATAAATCAAGTCCAAACTAACAAAAAAAATCAAAATAAATAATTTAGGCAGAACCCTGCTCTAGGTTTTTTTGATCGACAAAACCCCTTCTAGGTTGTAATATGACTAGTGCATGTCCGTGCCTGAAAGCTCGTTTTGAAGCATTCGATATTCAATACGAATTCGAGTTCCCTTGGCAAGGTGTGAACAAATTGATTGTGCGTAAAAAGGCAAGGACCCCACATAGCTTTTTCACCACGAAGAACTAATTTCTCGTTATTTCTATTGACTACATTGATTAATCTAAGATCCAACAACTCCATCAATAGTTAGTTACACTTGAAGGAAACAAAATACGGGACGGTTCTAGAGACACCTAAAAAACATCTAAAAAAACACCACAAATCTCAATTTCATAGTTCCCAATCAAATTTTGATGATCCGATCAAGTCGCTCAATGTGTTCAAAATGTGATTTTAAGGGTACCCGCAAGAAATCGGCAAAAAATGATCGGGAAGTACTTGATTTGAGCAGTTTTTTATTGAACTGTTCAATAAAAAACTGTTCGGATGAAGCTCTTCCCGTTTTTTTTTTGGCCTGATTTCTCACGAATACTCTTAAAATCACATTCTGATTACATTATGAGGCTCGAATTATCAAAATTCAATCGGAAATTTTGACGATTTTTTTAGATGTTTTTTTAGGTGTCCCCAGAACCACCCCAAACCAAATAAACTATAGACAAAACTCATCTTTATCCAAAAGTAATGTGATTGTGTGACCAATCATAAAATAGCAGCCATTGCAAAACCAAACTTAGTACTAATGGAACCAAAAAAACATCCAATGCAATTCGAACTTCAATTAATCATAAAACCATCATACATCAAAGTTCTCCATTAGATTTTCACCCTTTTTCCGTTAGATTTTCATTTGTCCTCGATCGAACGCAACACATTAGGAATGCACAGGGGATGGAAAATGGCAAATAGGGAAAGTAAGAAAGATAAACTAATTTTCATATTTTTTGCCACAGAGAAATGGAAGATTCCATAAACTATTGGATCCAATTGGATGGATTGGAATCTCAGTTGTCAAATCCTTTACTACCCTTTTGAGTGCACTTTGTATTTGGGAGAGAATTAGAGCCGTGAAATGGAATTAATGATTCAATCTCAATCCTTAATTGTGTCATGTATCTTTGAATTGGTAATAAATTTTATATCCAATATGAATCTTGTTTGATAGATATCGATTTATTCTATAATACAATATTTTCAAAATCACCTAAAATATTTTAAATTACAAGATATAATCAATTGAAAAGTTACATGAACTCTCAAAAGTGACAATTAAATTGGGACGGATGTAGTACCATTAATTATATAACCATACACAATCGCACAAACACACACACACACACACACACTCATAAATGGGGTGGGACCCACGTACAAGTAATATTTGTGTGATTATATAATTATTATTACTAGTGAATTGCCCGTGTATACGGCACTACTCTCCTTGATTGAAATTAACTTTTAAATGTTTATGGTGGCTCAAAACATTAAAAAAAAAAAAATTTCTTTCCACCATATTAAAGGGCTCATGAAGTACCTTAATTCGGTGTAAAGAAACTTAAAAAATGAAGATTGGAAGTACTTTATTTTTATTCAAAAATTACACAATTTTTTTGTAGGATTGGGCAATATGAGACAGAGGAAGTAGGAGTTTAGAACTCATCCATGTGAGGTTTAATCACAACTGAGAAGAGATTCATGAGTTATATTCATGTTTGTGTTCTTAATTGAATTGTGTGCAATTGGTTTCGGAGGAATTGGGAGATGGTGTTGTGCAGTGGTATGTGCAGCACCGTGCTGTGCACCTCCGAGCCGTCGGATTTTGAATGGCTTTCGATCGTTGGTCGCCGAGATGAGATATGAGCCGTCGGATGCACAATCCGTAGACTCGAAGGTGCGCAACACGGTCCTGCGCAAACCACTGAACAACACCAACTCGAAGTCCGTTTCAGAGGGATTAACAAATAAAAAGATCTAAAAGATATAATAAAAAAAGGTTTAATTAATTTTTTTGTGAGAGAAATTAAAAAATAAATATTTGATCATAGGGAGAGAATAAAGAAGGGCCTAATTTGAAATTTGCATTCATTTATATTGTGTATTGGGAGGTGGGATCCATGTTTACAAGAGTATGGTGGCAATTGTTAATATGTTCCTAAAATATGGACACTTTACTTAAATGAGAAGAAATGACAAGAATGAGCCCCAACTATTGAATCGGATAAGTCACGACCATTGCAACAACCTATACTTGGATGGGTCAAAACACTTTTGTATTATAATTATATAAACGGAGTGATTCCGGATATCTCTAAAAAAAATCTCTAAAAAAATTTCTAAATCTTAATCGAGAAAAAAATCGAAATGGTCATTGTAGTTAAATTTTTTGTCAACTTGGTCTCTGTAGTTGTAATTGGCTCGATTTATACTCTATACTTTCTATTTTGTTTCAATTTGGTCCAATTGCTAACTATCGTTAGTCCACTTAAATAAAGACAAAAATAAGCTAATAATGACAAAACTAAATTAATAATTCAATTTTTTCGTCTTTATTAAAAAAATTAGATTTTGATGATAGGTTTTTACTTTTTAGGTTTCTCTCGTCACGATGAAGTAATAATTCCGAAAAAATTGATAAAAAAACTAACAAATGTGAAAAAAATTGAATAAGGACAAAAAAATAAGGCACTTGGCTTATGTAGCCTAACAACCCCTGAGTTTATATAATATTCTGACTTTTAGACATTGTTCTTTGGGATCATATTGTGACTTTTGAATCTATAAGCATCATGCATTGTAACTTGATGCTTTTGGTTTTTGGTTATGCCTTGTTATGGTTCTATTATACTTCTCATGATTTTTGTTATGCTTGTAAGGGTTTTGTTATGCCAAAAATTATTGTGACTTTTGAATCTATATCATGTTGTGACTTTTGGACATGGTTCTATAAAATATCTCACTATTTGTCTACAAGTTAAGCTGGTAGACAATACCAGTGGTTGTGTTGCCTCATGAATGATCATGAAAATGTTGAATTAGAGGACACCTTTTTGCAGAAAACGATAGTCAAATTTCTTTTCAAATGCCTCCTTATCTATGGAGAATGGAAGAATGAGCTGTGTTTCGATTTAGAGGTATATTAGGTAGGCCTGTGCAAAAAATTCGTACACCAGTGGGCCCGACCCGACTCGACCAGAAGGGTCCCGAGTGGGGTCGAATATGTGCTTCGGATGGATACGAGTTCATTTTCTATTAAAAATCAGATTTTGGTTCGGGATCTGGATTGGTGCGCTTCTTACTTAACCCGACCAATTCATAAAGATTAATTCGGTTTTTAGTCAGACCTGACCAGATGTAAAGAATCAGAATAGTGGACGGTTCTTACCCCTTTTCAGTTTGGTTTGCGGGCCTAAAGCATTTGTTATCTGTCTTGTCGGGTCGGGGTCGGATTCGAGGGTCAAACCCGACCACCCGACCCGTGCACACCCCTAATATTAGGGTAAGAGGGGAATGAAAGAATTACTATTTTAACCCCCAAAAAAGGAGCCATTTGATTTTGTTGTTAAAAGAACTAACGTCGATTAATAATTGGACCAAGTTAGAACAAAATGAAAAGTACAGAATGTAAATTGAACCAATTACAACTATAGGGACCAAATTGACACAAACTCTTAACTATAGGGACCATTTCAGTTTTTTTCCCATCATAATCTATCCAATTTTGATGATTCAAGCAGCTCAATGTGTTCGGAACGTGATTTTAAGAGCGATAGCTAGAAATTGGCAAAAAAAAATTAGGAAATGCTAGATTTGAACAATTTTTTATTGAATCATTCAATAAAGTTCAATAAAAAACTGTTTGGATGAAGTCCTTTGCGGTCATTTTGTTTTTTGCTGATTTTTCGCGGGTGCCCTTAAAATCTCATTCTAATTACATTGAGTGGTTCGGATTATCAAAATTCGATCGGAAACTTGGGATTTTTTTAGAGATCCCCGGAACCGCCCTGAATTATAAATATAGTCATGCTTGCCCGTGCCTACGGCAATACGCACACCAGTTGGAATTGCAGGGTTTTGGAATTGGAAGATCGGTAGCATTTATGCAATTACTACAAAGAACGTGTGTACTTACATTATATTTGCAAAGTTCCTTGTCAACCCTAGAATCAAACAAATCTCAATCCTTCTTTCAACGTGTGTTTGTATGATTCTCACGCCCTTATGTTATACTTAGGTAATAAATACTCGTATAAATTATAAACGCAGCGACAACTCCAACAAAGAACAGTTTCTTGCTGCTTTTGAGCCAGACCCAATAAGAAAAATGACGACTAGGCTCCTGACTGGTTCTCTGCCCCGCCTTTCCTCAGCCTTCCATCATCTTTCCTTCTCTTCTTATCCCACAGCCAGATCTACTCCTTGTACCCCTTCTCTTTACTCTATCCCCACTACCACCAAAATCATCCCCCGCTTCCCTCTGGCGGCGACTGCTGTTCGGAGCCTCGCGACTGGCCTACAGAAGCTGTATAGCCTCGAGGATGCCCCGGGAACGGATTGGGAGCACTGGCAGGTCATATTTCGGTCGTTTCGTAAAGAGACGATTACCAGGGATCAGATAATTGATACCTACATCAAAACCCTAGCGATGTTTGTTGGAAGGTCTCTCTCTCTTCTTTTTGTTTGGATGTATAATAGAGTTAGTTTTTCTCCCCTGATTACTTTCTTCTCTATGTTCTCGATTAGTCTGAACGGGAAGAACCGTGAAAGTAAGATTTTCATAAAGTTCAAACAAGTAAAAGTAAAGAGTTGCCTTTTATCCGAAAAGATGTGTCTTTAATATTAAGTTAGTAACTTTGTTGTTGTTAATTTAAGCGTTTTAGTACTTTATTTGTCTTATTGAGGTCTTCTTCACGGGCATCTTTGGATGTCTCGCAGGTGGTAAGCTGTCCCTATAAACCACTATAAAATTCAATTTGTGGAAAACCTTTGTTACTGGGTATTTGGAATAGAGCCGAGTTTCAAATCATTTCATGATATTTAGCAGAGTTGTTAAAAACCTATACATGATCCTACGATTTCTATATCTCCTTCGGAGAGACTTGAAATTTTGCATCTAAAAACTTTTTTTTTTTTTTAAAGTAAGCATAGTTGGTTGGTGTTATTAGGTGTATCTAAGTATATTAATTATTATGATTAACGTTGTTGAAGCATAAATTAAATTTATTTGTTGAGTTAAGTCCAAACAAGTTTGACAAAGCTCCAATTGTCAAAACCCAAAGATATTATTGAAGAAGATATAAATATCTAGTTTTTAAAAACTCTAAAATATCTAGTTCTAGAATATCCTTGTGAAATATCTAGAGTTTTTTATGAGAATTAGTCACATGCATAATTCTAGAATTATCTCAAAGTTTATCTTATATGGAAATATCTTTTTACGTACTTGAGCCTTTCATGGAGTAATATATATAGGCATAGTTTCTAGCCATTTTGTATCAAGGCAAAAAAAAGTTTGATTTCAACTGTTCAAGTGTAATACAAATACTCTCTTTCTCCACTCTTGTCCCCCAAAAATTTTACCCAACTAAACAATAGAAACCCCTACTCTTTCAACAAACGTATCCCAATACGATTTATACAATTGAAAAAACGATACACAATACGTATCTCGATTTGAAAACATTGATAGTTAGAACTTCACTTCAGTACATTGAGGTTGTGTTTTGAGATAGCTATTTTCTAGTCTTGTACTGGTAAATGAGATCTTGGCTCATTGCTCTCAACGACTTGATTGGACAAGATTGGAGTTCAATATCTGCTTCTGAGATCGAACTTTTTTCGTAACGATTCCCCGAGACAATGATCTTCCTTAATTAACAGATAAGGCTAGGTCACTAGCGGGACTGTGCTTCGCGCTTTCTGCACAAACTTGTTCCACATGCCTTTTAGACTTTATAGCCTTTGAACTCAATTTTTATGTTTATGTCTATATGCATGCACATATGTAGTTTTATCATTTATGCATAAAAGATTGGAGTGACATGATTTTCCTCTATCTTTTATTGTTGGTTTTAATTGTGCGCTCATTCATAATCTTAGTGAGGAAGAAGCTAGAATGAGAATTTATTCAATTTCGACTAAATACTCCTACTACTTCGGATACCGCGGATCTGTGGAACTTGCAGATAAAATAAAAGGTTTGTCATGCAATTGCTTCTTGGTTTTTGCTCTTATTCTTTATTTAGCTAAAAGTTCTAATATTTTGTCTCTTATTATAGCTGCAAAATTGCCTCGAGTCGCATTTGTGCTCCCTGATAGTTATATGGATCCTGAGAACCAAGATTATGGAGGTATGATATTTCATGCTACTAGTAAATGTAGAATAATTTGTAATGGCAATATTTTCAGAATGTACTCAAACTTGAAAATCATATCAAATATTGTTCGTGCATGTCTTGTTAGTATAATATTCCATCGTACAGATGCTTAGCTTTATATTCTAGTGTTGATATCTTCAAACAAAAAATTGAAGGACATCAGTTAAAGAAATCCTTTAGCTCTTTGGCATATTTCAATCCTCTATATCCCACGAAATCTCTATTTTTTTTTTTTGCTCCAACCCAAGTCTAAAATGACTATTCAAATCTTTTGTCTTGTAGCCCTTAGGGCCTCACACTGCATCGATAGGTATATGAACTGAATATAGAGTTTTTTTAATCAAAACTAAAAATGCAATATTAGTACAGAGATGTTTTTTTTTTTTTTGCAAGAACTTCGAGTGCAATCGAATCATCCACTTGGGCTCATGCGGTTCCAAAGAAGTGGGGTTCGATGGCTTGTCCCCCTCCAGATAAAATTCTTATCGTACAAAGCTTTGCTAACCCCTCCAGATAAAAATCTTATCATACAAAGCTTTGGTAACTACAAGCAACAATATTTCACTTGGGCATTTGCACAAGCATGTGACCATGCCATTGTCGTATAAACTTTCGCCTTGTGTATATGGTAACCTATAAGAATTAAGAAAAGACATGCATCATGAGTATCAAAAGAAAAGAATCCTTTAAACGAAAATAAAGTGAAGTACAAGCCATGTGAGGCCTAATATGCAACATGTATCGAGTTAAGCCCTTTCCGAACAAAGGTCGCCAAGATGCCTTGCCAACAAGGTACATTACAAACTACAAATCCATTAGAGTTATTACCGGTATGATCTCTGGTTTTCAGCAAGCATGACCAAACAGAGATCTTAATCTGCTCATAGAAATTACATATTCTTATGGATGTCTCTGGTAAAAATATTTCCCAACGCCAAAATAGTAGCAAGTGCTCAAGTCACTAATTTTCTTGTATGCAATAGAAAAAAAAGACAACAAAATAAACAAGCCCCTGAGAGGCAGCATGAGTTATGTCACCTTCTTACATAGTTGTGACTTCATTTGGTGGCTCTTACAGAACTCTGATTTCTACAGGGCTTGTGCTCCGAGTTTAGGTAGTTGTCAGCACATCCATTAGCTTGTCTGAGTATGTTGGTGATGGACCTTTTGGTTCTTACAACTTCTGTTCACAGTCATCTACCAAAGCTTTGTACTTGTGAGTTGCATGTTGTATGTTCATCCTTGGTGATTCGCTTGACTGTATTGCTGAGTTTGAATCTTTCTTTTTTTTTTTTTTTTGGTAATCACTCCTTTGAATCATTTGTTCTCTCATAGAAGAATGCTTCTAATTTCAGCCTTGAGGCTTGTTACTTCCTCCAATTCCCTTTATAGCCTATAATCCACTTCCCCGTATCATCCCTTATGCCAGCAGCACCAAGACTTCCTTGAGGACTTCCATTGGTGTTAAGCTTTAGTTTTCTGCAGATGGATAACCTGAGCTTGATTAGAATGGGTAGTCTCACGCTGCTGAATACCAAAGTTTCACCGAGCACCTGAAGATAAGTAGCAATCATATCATTTGATTGGTAGCTAGTGGCATGTGAATCATCAAGTATGTTGTAGAGAGTCGCCTTTACCAAGTAATCCTTCCTTTGATGACAGACATACACTTATTTTCCCAAAAATTCAGTCTCTTCTTAACTTCGTCAACAGTTGAAAACTCTGACGCTTTACCTCTATAATGAAAATATTGTCATTTGTCTACTCTAAAAAATCTGAATGATTTGAGCCTCTCCAATGTCATGGAGCACATAGATTGTGTTCAGGCCATGGATCTATGAATGGAGTTATTAGTAAAAGAAACATGGTAAGGAAGCCAAGGAAATTTTTTTCGCTGCCTTCCTTTCTCTCCGAAAAGCCCCACAAATTCATGATCAGAACACATCAAATATGTAGACTAACTTTCGCCACAATGGTTCACAAATATTTAATTGTGAACCATATAATGGAAGGACATTAATTAATTGAAATGCCATTTAGTGTGCCCGAGCCGAGACACTAAATGGCCGAACCCGCATTGGGCTAAGATGGGTAAATGAGGAGACCAAGCCTATGGGCAGGGCGTGATGATCTGTGACCGAGTGGTCCACCTGTCAGTGGCGCCCAGGTCTAGGCCCAAGATCCATTCCGAGGCGGGTTGGTTGGTATCCTCGGTTCACCCGGCTCGAGGGTGACCCTTTTAGGCGACACCAAATGATTCTAGAATCTGCGTGAGTAGGTGCAGGCCGGTTGTCACCATGACATCACTAACAAGGCGGTTACGCGTGATGTTATGGGCATTTGCCGAGCACACTTTTTGGAGAGCAAGTACGCCTTGCCTATATAATCAAAGGGATTAACCCTAAGGAAGGTACGTTGTCTACCCCATCTAAAGTACTCTCTCAACTCCTGCTCACTCACTAGACCTTCGGAGGGGCGAAGGGCTGTTGCCACCCACTCACCTTGTTTTGCAGGTTGCGTGAGGGCAGAGCGAGGAAGGCGATTGAGATCCGGAAGACTAGGTAGAAACCACCACCCACATCAGTGCTTCTTAGTTAGGAGGCATAATTCTTCTTATGGAGAATTTGGTTTAAAGGTTCATTTCTGAGATATATAATCATCTCCATTATAAAATGCTGCAATTTATTTGCTGTTTTCCTGATGATGCGTGCCTTGCTGAAATGAAGCGTTTGCCTCCCTAACACCTAGGCTCGAAAAGCCATGGCCATGGGTGCCTTGGTATGGGTGAAATGAAGCTTTCCCCTTCCTAACGCCTAGGCTCGAACAGCCATGGGCATGTGTGGTTCAATATGCATTGTGCCTTAAAGAACACCTACTCTCAGCCCCTGTCAATGTTCTTTTGGGGCTTGTTTTGATGTTGCCAATGCTTCTCACTTGAATCATATATTCTTCTTGCAACATTTGCTCATAACATTTATGCAGTAGTTTGCAAAATTTAGCCACTCTGCTTTCTGAAATTGTTTGCCACTATTTTTCATAGTTTGCAAAATTATTTGTAAATTTGTGACTTGTATTTGGCAGGGGAACCTTTTATCAATGGACAGGCCTTACCATATGACCCCAAATATTACGAGTGTTGGCATGCAAGGGGGTACGAGGGTTGGCGTGCAGGAGGGTACATCTCCAGATGTGACCTTACTAAACAAGAAATCCACGAAGAAAGAAGCAAAGATGTGCAAAAGTCCAAGTTTCAATGAGTGGCATCCAACATGGGTGAAGCAGTAGCTCCCAGTGATATGGCGGGTCTATCAAATGTGGATGGTCCAAGTTTCAATGAGTGGCATCCAACATTTGGCTTTCACATTGTTTTAACTTTTTTCCTGAAATACGGATAGGTTTGTGCATAGTTATATTGATATGTTCAAATGTGGATGAAAGTGTTTTTTTGTTAATGCTTTTGGGGGCACTGAAGTGACTGAACAATCTTTCCTTGCATTGCGTGAATCAATTTAGCAACTGGCCTTCCAACAACATATCTACTTTTGATGTTTAAATTTTATTGTTTAATGTCTAACTGACATTCATCAAGATCAGACGAGTATTGGAGTCAGACGGAGCGAGGGCCAATAATCAAGAGAAGGGAATTGGTGGTTTGTTTTTACGGTTTTTTTATATGCTCTGCACCTGCGGAGTTCCTCCGTTGGTGGAGGCATAGTTGTCAGAATCGCACGTTTCGTATCCGTACGATACGGTGGGTAATCGATACGCATAGGCTGTTGAATCAGAAATAGCTGAGAATCGTAAGTGAATTGGTGATTTACGATTCGTATTCAATACGATTTGGTGGGTATCGATACGAATAGGCTACCGAATCGGAAATAGCTGAGAATTGTAAGTGAATCAGTGAATCGTTCGATTTACTTAGGCTATGTTTGGTAGTACTGTCACTTTTCTGTTTCCTGTTTTCGATTTGCTGAAATCAGTTTTTACTTTTCCTAAAAAAAAGTGAAAGCGGAAAACATGTTTGTGTCAACCTGTTTTCAAAAAGAAAATTTCATTTTCTGAAACCAGTTTTTACTTTTTCGAAAATGGTCTCTCTTGCAAATTTCTCCACTAGTTCCCAAACAATACAGGAGAGAGAGAATCATCCTAGCTTTTTGCAATCACATTAGAAACAAATTCCATACTTGATGTTCTAAAAGAAAGGGCCGGCTAGATAGACCAGGTAGAGCCGGCTTAGAGGGGAAGCCGAAAAAGCCGTCGCTTCCGGCCATCAATTTTTTAGCCCGACGAGGGCTCCAAAAAATACAATTTTTTAGTTTTAAATAATAAGAAGTTTCAATTGCCTTACTTTGAGAAACATCTTCTTGTGCTACAATCAACTATTCTCAACGCTATGATTCTTGAACAACCACAATTCTTAACGCTATTCTGGAATGTCATGGGAATCAAACACAAGTATTTGAGAACATTTCTGTCATTTTAACAACATAAAAGATTACTATTACGAGATATAGGAATACAACTGAGCAGAGCTTTACTCTCAGCAAGTCTTGGCCCAAGGTTCATATATGAAAACATCAGATTCAACCATAAATCCAAATTATGTAACAAAAGGGAAAATGATGGTTCTATTGTATTGTATCCCGGTGGATCGGTGGGAGGGAGGGGGAGAGGGAGAGAGAGAGAGAGAGGAGAAGAAGAAAAAGAAGAAGAAGAAGAAGAAATAAAAAAAGACCTCCAAAGAATTGTAATGGAGCCTTTTTGGCAGCCTGTTTTTTGCTTTTGAAAATAGTAAAAGTTGAGTTTTGTTACTTCTTCAAATTTTGAAAATAGTGAATACGCACCAGACAAACTTTCAAAATTAATTTTTGAAAATTCTGAAAATGAAAACAGAAAATAGAATGGCTACCAAACATGACCTTAACATTTCCGAAATTCATTTTTTACTATTGTTTTGCTTCTTTTGTTGTTTGAAAAGGGTTCAAATACTTTTTTAAGGTCTTGTATTGTTATATGTCATCTTTTGTCTATGTTATATGGATTGATAATAAGAAAAAGGGATTTATTACGAGAGTGAATCGAAAATGAGGAAGATAAATGAAATATAACAACCCTATAGACATTCTAAGGGTTTGTTTTGTACTTATAACTCTTTCGTACAAAAAGAACCATAAGAAGACTTTACGAATTATCATCTCTTGGAAGTTGCAATAGAAGCAACTAACCTAATATTCTACGTTATCATCAAATCATCATTTAGAAGAAAGTATTTATTGATTTAAGCCTAAATCTTTCATTTGTAGTATATATTGTTGTTAGTCTAATCAGCAAGCATAGGTTTCTATGCATTATAGAAGTCATGACCGAATCAAAGCAATTCACAACTTGATTCGATTCATGATTCGAAAAATGACCACTTTGATTCTCTATTTGACAACTATGGGTGGAGGCTTTGGGATCCTTTAGTGGTTCCCGTCCAGCGAGGAAATAGGCTTTCAGTAAGTCGAATTTTCTGGGTTTTTTTTTTTCTGTTAGCGGTTTTTTGTTTGGGTTAGATCTGGTAGCTTGGGTTTAGTTTGTGCTTAGGGATTCTTCTTTGGTTGATGTTTACTATTTGGTTTGGCTACCTGCTGTTTTGGTCCTTTTGGATCTCTACTGCCTAATCTTCGACCGGCACTCTCCCCGAATTGTATTTTTGGCCTGCTCTACAGTACGTGCCAGCTCGCATCTAGGATTTAAGTGGTTGTGACTCTTGCCATTCATGTAATTTGAGTCCCCTGTAAGTGCCCTTAGGCTATGAATGACATTTTTTATGTTAAAAGAAAGAGTGTCGCTAATATCAAAACTGTTTTTCTTTGGGTTAAAATTATAGTGCATAAAAGAAATGTATCATGTGTAAGGTACAAGGCTTTTTAGCCTTGTTCGGATGGAAATTTGAGAATTTTTGGGTTTGGTTTTTAGGGTAATGAGTGAAGAGATAAATTAGAGTAATAATTTGAAGATATGAATAATGAAAGGAGAGAGATAGAGTCTGAAATAAAAATAATGATTAGAAATAAGAGTAATGAGTGAAAAGAGAAATAAAAGTAATGATTAAAAGTATAGGTAATGTGAGTGTTTTTGGAGTTCAAATTTTTTTTTTTCTAAAAACCCAACAGAACAAGGCTACCGGTCAAAATTTGGGCTTGATTCAAAATTGGGAGTGGACCCACTTTTACTACTCACCTCGCCACATCAGCGATATGTGCAGCATCCGTTCTCAATGTACGTACTCATAGCATTTTCCGACCGGTAAAGCTACAGTACCGACGGCCAAAATCCAATCGGAATCCTGACGCCCCGCCAGACGAAGTTCTCTCGATTTCGAACGGTAAGCTTTCCTTAAACTTGCTAATCTAATGCTGAGTTTGAATCATAACTGAGTTGTTCATCCTTAACAGTTATTGCACTTAAGATGTTCGATGAATTGTTTTGATCCCCATTGAGAAAGTTTCGCAGATTACATTTTCCTTGTCCGCTTTGATGGTAATCGATAAATCAGCATTCATGATCGCACTCCAACGATAAATCAATGAAAGAGAAAGATGACCTAAAGGAAGATGCTATGGGTCGTGAACTCCAATTTGTTTCAGTAGACACCAAGTCATGTACCTGACTTTGTAATTTCATTGAAGTACCTATATGTTGTAAGCCTTCTGAGTTCACAACGTTATTGAATAAAGAATTTGACATGCTACATACTCCCTCCGTCCAGATTTAATAGTTCTTTTTTGGAGTTCATGCCATTTTTCAATCGATTATATCTTTCCTCAATTTATAATTATTTTACATGATTTCGAAAATATTGTATTATAGAACTAGTCGAAATCTATCAAATTAAACAAGATCTATATTTGATATGAAATTCATTACGAATTCAAAAATATAACCCGTTTTTTAGTCAGTTAGAATAAAACTAGAGACAATTAAATCCGGACGGAGGGAGTAAGATTTTATTACGACACATTAATTTGTATGAAAACAAGAGATTTGGTGTTTGCTCACTTCATTTTCATTTCTTCTTTGAATGGCAACACGTAAAATTTACTAAATCGCTCTAGCATTTTTTGGCACACAGAATCTGCAGTGTTTGTTCTGATTGATTGTAAATCAAACAAATCTTCTGTCAAAAAACTCTAATCTTTTGGTCAACAAACTCCAACTAGAACAAATGCAATTGTATATCGCGAGTTCTTGTCCAGATTTCACGGTGCCATGACAGTTACAACTATGCTTATTGTTGTCCTTTTCTCCTCTTATGCTTCAATACGGTCGCATAGTCCAGTTATGCAATTTTATGGTTGGTACGAATCGTAAAGAACATTTACTCATCTATACTTGATGGTTTCATCTTTCTGTTCGACTATAGGAATCCTTACTTCATAAACCCATAATTCCATGGTCCCTTTTTACCCAATTTTTCTATGAAAGCACACTTTTCGAGATATGCTTATTATGGGGAACTAAGATGGCAATGTGAATAGTTTTTGAAGTCAATATTAGTAATAGCACATTGAGTTTTGCATTTGCATTTGCCTTTTCCTGATTATGTTTATAAATTTTCTTCTATTCTAAAAGTGGACAATCTTCTAAACCCTAAGTGTCATAGTTTCTAATTTGAAAAGGACATCATTGAGACTGGATTAGTATCTAATGGCGAAGAGAAAAGCTGGAGAATTCCATTGATTCATGTCACATTAATTCTTCATATTATCTGAAATGATACCATGATGCGTTGTGGAATACTTGATTTAATTACTTTTGAAATTCCTTGAGTCTAATGTCCCACTAAGGATCGTCATGGAAGTTGTATAGAAAAATAGTTTTGTCGGCCTTTGCAATCTTAAGGAGAGAAAACAACTTGAAGTAGGACCATATTCACCTTTATCACACTTCTGACTTCCAGTTAACAAATAAATAACAAAACTATATAATGTACCATCATAACAACTAATACTTTGGAGGAGATTTAGGAGTTAAGGCTGTGTTTCTCTTTTAAATGTTAAATTTTGTTTGTAGTGTTTATCATTTCTTCATGTGAATTTAAGGATTGGGGTGTTGTAAGAAAGTATGAAGCACTATGATAGTTTATACACCATCGATACGCCACTCCATGGTCATTTTTGAAATTGGATCTTTCCCTTGCAATTGTTCTTTGTACGATTCAAACTTTGTTTCTTAAAAAAAAAAGGCATCCACAGACACTTTGTAGTTTTTAATGTAGAAAAGCTTTCAATTGTCAATGCAGAATATGAACATGAAAGGGAGAAAGATGCAGTTAACGATGTAAGAGACGGAGTAATTCAACATGCAAGAGTCCTGCTTCTTAAACCGTTCGGAGTTTTATCTAGCAATGGACCGACAAGTACTTGATAGCAAGAGGTGTTCTTTGAGTGTTCAAGTAATTGGATATGTCATATTCACTATGTTAATGAAGTTTTTGTTATTGCAATGGTTTCTTAGAAATGTTAAGTGGGATATTAACTTGGGCCATATCCCACCAGTGGATTAACTTTACTTGGTTCTTGTGAATTAAGCAGGTTTAACTTTCAGTGCATCTTTCCATTCGGAAATGATGTTTTGATCATCCAAACTAAAAGGGTACTTTCAAAGCCAATCGTGTCCCACCGCCTCTCTCTCTCTCTCTCTCTCTCTCTCTCTCTCTCTCTCTCTCTCTCTCTCTCTGCATTTGCTTGACGATTTCCTAATTTTAAAGTAATGGGTTGCCCCAAGAGTAGGACGGAGACCGACGTAGCATAATATTCGATAAGACCGGAGTCGAATCCACAAAAACGGTAATATGTGCTGAACAAAAACTTGAGTTGTTATAATTTAAACGGGCTCTTAGGTAGCCACCCATTGTAGTTTGAAGGTGAGATTAACAAAAACAAGAAATTGATTGTATTTTTCAAATAATTAAAAAGAGGTACAATCGTAGGGTTCACAGCACTCGTAACCAGACCGGATTAACTTGCTCCATTCGGTGTTCTTAAAAATGTTCAACTTTGGATTGAAAAAGGTACCCCGCAAGATGCGAAATCTTATGGTCGCCTTTTACCCATGTGCAGCGGAGAATGAGTTTTGGACCCCCATTCCCCCGTTCACATGGGCTCCGACAATGCTCGGGTTCGTCTGCGGGAACTATTTTTCCGATCTAAAATTATATTTTTCATTGTTTGAAAATAGGAGCAGTGCCCGAACTGGCCACGATGTGCTAATCACCTTGCGACCCTACCTAAACAATTACTCACTAATCATTACACATGAAATAAAAAAAACTCTAATTTGAAACATACTTCTATTACGCGAGATGAAAAACAAACAAGAAATATAAACTAATTAAATACCAGCGAATAACTTTTATTAAGAACAAAAATTAAAACGAATTATCAGAATGCGAGTAATTGAACAAAGCTTCGAAAACTTAAAAAAGGAAAAAGGGCTCGGAAGAAAACTATCCAATATTCGGAAAAAGAATCGCTAACTCGGCATCTTCCGTTTTTTCCTGCGTTCCCGAGGTCCTCTGACGGCGGCCCCGTTCTTTTGTTTTTTTCCTGGGAAGAACCTCTGTAATCAAAATCGTTCCTGCCCTTTTATAATCCTCCGCAGTGTAAATAATAGGGGTGGGCACGGGTCGGGCGGGTCGGGTATGACCCGCCACCCGAACCCGACCCGACCATGTCGGGTAGGAGAAAAACCAACCCGAACCCGAACCCGAACGATGGTGTACACCCGCCCGCGTGCCCGATTTTTTTGGTCGGGTCGGGTCGGGTCCGACCAAACCGAAGTAAAGCTACATGAATTGTTCACGTTTTGGTCGGGTTGGTCGGGTCGGGTTTGGTCGGGTAAGAAAAAACAGCACCCGAGCCCCGAACCGAAAACTGATTTTTTCGAAAAATTGAACCCGTACCCGACCCGACCACATGTTCGGGCCCGCCCGAAACCCTTCGGGGCGGGGCGGGTCCGTCGGCCCGCGGGTATTTTGCACACCCCCTAGTAAATAATAACCCTCGTGGGCCGAGAATTGGCTTAGTCATGTGCCAACATCATTAACTTGGGCCCATTCAATTCCTTCAATAACTGGGCAAACTAATTTCTATCCAATTGGGGCTTGACCCAATTCCGTTTTTACTTCAGCAATACACGTTGCAAGTTCCATTGGCTTGGCCAAGACATAACCCATTTATTCCCAAGGGAGTTAAACCCATAAAATATGAATGGACCCATCAATTAAATTAGTATCATTGGCCATGCTGGAACTCCACGTATCAATCTGCCTACTCATATGCCAATTTTGCCATAGTAAAGTCCATTACAATGGTAAGCCTCCAAATACCTATAACACAAAATAAATGCATAACACTCCAAGTAATAAAATAAATAGACGCAACAATGATAAATTAATGGGCGCGTATGTGAACATTTACACTCCTATTAGCATTTTCCATTGGTATCTAGCTAGAAGATATTCTTGTTATGTGGGCATAACTGACAATCTCAAGTGCTTCAGAGTTGTAACTGGAAATTTAGTGTTTGTAGAACGAAGAGGCTCGATTGGAAAGGATTCTTAGGACTTGCGTTATTTTTCATTTAGAAGAAAATATCTTATGGGTCAAGAACATGCCCTTAGTATGCCGAGATTATCCTAATTGACTACTCTAGCCAATTCAAACGGCACTTTCTCTTATCAGTTATATGCACTAATAAAGGTTCTAAGAACCGCTTTCCAAGTTCTCAATTGCCACTGTGATATTTTGTTGAGCAATCAATTGGACATATTGTTCATTTCAAAAAAAAAATTTGGACATATTGTTTGGCGTGGTGTTCTGAACCCAAGAGCCTAGGTAGCATCCTTGATCCTTGTTTAGAGGGAGTAATTCGATATACCATATATAATAGCAACTCAACTTTTCCCCTACAGTTATTCGTTCGTATATCTGTGCATGATGCATTCCTTCTTCATTTTCAATTTGAAGGAGGGTGGGTTAGCTTGTGTCTGCTAAGCAGTAAATCAATACCTTTTCAATCTACTGTGCAAGTTATCTATCTGGTGAAAATGGCACGCTTATAGGGAAGGGATCATCTTTATTTTCTATTGGCACCTCTGCTAATTGGTTTGATGAAATCACTCCCACGTTCAAAATTAAAATCAAATTAGATTTTCAATATTTCTCCCACTTGTCCTCAAATAATTTGAGAACTTCAAATAGTTTCAAGTATTTGCCCCATATTTTTGGTGGGTTGGAACGCTTCATATGTCCAAAGTAGTAATATTAGAACGATATGGTCATCTAGTCTAGATAAGCACATGTGCCATTGCGTACAACTTAGTTTTATTGGATTTGTAGAAGTGCTTGGAGTGTATGCAATCCAATCGCCCAAGAAAGAGACTCAAGTCCTAGTAGACCCGCTAAATAGTGTGCTGTTTGCATAGCTCTAGACTGAAACGACAGATCCTTAATGTGCCTAATCAGCCATCCTGCACCAGATTCATGGTTTCCAAATAAGCTTTTTGTACTATTATTTTGAAGATGACAATAACTCTTAATTCTGTTGACTGTCAGCTTGATAGGAAAGGCTGGCGACTTATTTTTCTACTAAATTCGGTTGTTGATTGCTGTTCTGTTTAACACGGAGAGCATGCTTGTCACATGTGAGCAACTCTGCTTTGCGTTCGGTCGTCCTATAATTTATCATGTATTTAAACTCTCTCTTTTCCATGTGTTTGGTTCTTCAAATTCATGTGTTCTAAGTTCCCCAAGTTACACAAACCAGAACAATTAGGTTAGGTGGCATGGAGAGTTTTAGAGCCTGTGCTTGCGAAGGTATTAGCGTCGACCGGAGAAATTTCGGTCATATGTGCAGTTGTGAACTTCTTGTGGTATACTGCTTGTAATTTTTTGGAATTGTTCCTTCTTGTGCTCCAATTAAGTTCTTTTTGTCAGGGGTTGCATACTGTTAGGATTCAAGTTTAGTTGTCATGGATTTGAATTTGAATGGGGTCTATTGTAAAATCCTAGAAGATACATGCATTGAATTGATAATGGAAGTTTGTTTTTTTCACTATCCTGCTTTTGGTTATACATCCTACTCCTGGATACATTGTTCCACATTTCGACTGAACATAAGAACGAAATTTGGTTCATCCAGTTTTCCAACAACGGGGAATACTTGGCGTCATCATCAAGTGACTGCAGTACTGCACAGCCATCATATGGAAGGTACTATTTGATCACACCTTTCAGCTATGTTCATAAGAACTGTGAAAACAAGTTTTGTGTGATTACTTTTTGTGGTTTCCTGTGATAGGACTGTTGTTTATAACAGTTGATCATGCATGTTTCTTGAACTTCAGGCGTTTTTTGGTAATGGAAAATGTTCTCTGTTAGGATCTGGTAAAAAAATCACCTCTCTTTCTAGGTGGATAGGATAGAATTAATGAAAATATGCAATAGAAGCACCAAAAAGCTATTCCCCTTAAGATCTCAATACAGCAGTTTTTTTCCATCATGAAAAACTCAATTACCTCTATCTGAGCTGAAGAATCTGATTTTCCAGTATCGTGGTTTGTTGTAAACCTAAACCATCAAAAGTTTTGTTTGAATTCTTTGTTTAAGAATCTCTTACTTACTCTGAGGTTGATGAAATCTTTTCTGCTTCATTAGTTTAATTATTGGATACGGATTTCCGTTTTGCATTAGTTTTGTTTTTCATTTTTTTTGAACATGTTTTGTTTTCAATTGCTATGTTACTCTATGTATGTGTGCATAACTTTTTTTTTTTGATCCGCATGTGTGCATAACTTATAACCATCGAAAGTTTCTGATCATTATAAATACACTAGGTTGTTGGCTACGTGCTACGCACTTTCGGTTATGTTCGTTGGTCTAATAATTACATGTATTTAGTGTTTATTATTTATTATTTATTCTTTTAGCTGATTAGGGGTTAGCACGTTCGGTTATGTTCGTTGGTCTAATAATTACATGTCTTTAGTGTTTATTATTTATTCTTTTGGTTGATTAGGGGTTTTTTTGGAGATTGTTGTAAAACAAGTTTAAATTAGGTTTTCTTTTTTTGTGGTCTGTTCTTTTGGTAGATAACCAAAAGAGTGCATATTTCCATTTCAGAACCTAACATATAATATTACACGTTGAACCGCTACCTCCACGATAGATCTAAGCATCCAAAAAAAAAAGGGGAAATAGATGGAATTGCTTGGCTCAAGATGCCAAAAGCATATAAATATAATTTTCACTAAATAGCATCATTAATAGGAAAGTTAATGAAGCATTTGATAGCCTACAAGATTGAACTTAGTTGCATATGAATTATTATTACAGTAACAAAAAAAAGTCGGTTGTTCTATCAGCGGGCATGAGCTCATGTGTCCACCACAACAATTGAAAGTGTTCATATCAGGCCATGTAATGATCAATAAAATCACTTCAGAAACTAACAAGAGAAGAAGCTTGCTGCGAGAATTTTGTGCGAAATGATGACCAAAACCTTCGTAATTAGACAAAAAGCTCCCCGCACGTGACAAGGGTTCCGTTTGAGTCTTTGTTCTCCTACAGTTGTGTCCATCAAGATGCTTCCTACAACTTCTCTTGCCATCATTGAATTCTTCTAGTGAATGGAACCTGCATCAAGCATTGATGGAAGAGTCGACAAATTTCAGGCTCTACATAATTAATATCAAACATACGAAACATGTTAATCCATACTGCATAGTTACCTAGATCATCCATTTGATTGCCCTGGTCCTTGAATACCAAGGAACCCAATATTATGACTACCAGTGATGTCGAATGAGAACAAATAGGATACTACAATTTAAGCAACGGTAAAGTAACTTATCAACGAGGTATTTGCAAGTCATGGAAGAGAATTACAAACATTGACTTCACACGCTTTGCGGTACCTAATCCTTGTCAGCTCTAACCATTTTCAGCAAACAATATTGATGAGCCTACTTTCTAGCCTCCACCCAAAGGTTGTGTTTGATCATGGGTCTGTGGAGGGAAACACAAGGTTAATGGAAGAGATAAGAAATAATGAAGCAAAGCTAAACTTACTTTTGGGGAAACTATTGCCTTAGTCCTTGGTGAATCACTCCACAAATGCATGGTCCAAACACAGCCTAATTGATCCCCTCTCTATGCTTTCTTCACCTAAGGTTTTTTCCCCTTCTAGTACCTATTTAATCTGACCTAAGTTAACACTATGAACAACACAAAATGGGAGGAAGACCATGATGTGCTCCCTGCCAACTAATTACATTTAACTGAACCAATTAACATAATTCGTGCACCAAAAGCCCAAGCAACATTATTCGTTCTACCGTTTCTCCTCAGTATTTCCTGCTCTGTCACTCCACAGCCCAGAACTTCTAACCACTTTTCCTATCAAAGACTCAACCAATTTATTATAAGTTGCATAAGGTGTTAATAATAAAATAAGCCAATATTTCGAATAACCGACTTAGAATCAAAAGCAGTCATAGCTTGAAGTCATTCCAACCATGTATGCACACTTGGAAATGAAGGCGAACTTTATTCCAACAAAAGTGAAAGCAAGGCAAGGATAACTTAAACGTCCTAAAGAGATGCTTTCATGTAAGAGCCGTGGGTATCATACACACATGATCATGACCAATGATGTGGTTACCGAAGGAGTTCAGTGGTTTCAACACATTGCGCAGGTAACGGTTTCTGGAAGGTATGTGAATGGTGTGTTCACCATTTATACAACTCTTGAATTGATGGGGGTAAAAAAAGGCTTAGATCAAGTGAACCAAGGGAGTGCCAGGGGAAGTATCTGGCAATAAAAACATAGTTCAAGACTCTCAAATGTAGAAAACAAAACATGTTAAAAAATGCACAAACAAATGAGTAAGCGACTATACGCAATGGACAAATAAAAAAATATATAACGGCTAAGGCAAACCTGAAAATAAATCTCAAGTTCAAATGACGGATTGGTAAATGGAAAGTAAGTGTCAATCCATCGCATTTCCATAGCACCTGAAAACTTTAAAAGATTTTAGGCCGGGGGGGGAGGGGGGTGTGTGGGTGTTGTGGAGGATTCAATAGATAATAGCTCCGGCAGTCCAAGTCATGCTATTTAAGTGTACAAGTCATGCTTCAATTTCAACCCTACCAAATAAGTGGCGTGCCAGACCCTTAAGGCACTTCTTTAAGTCTTTAGCAGCTGCATAAGATGTGCCATCCATACCAGATGGCTCCCAGTCTTCTGGATTAAAAATTTGAAACCCTTCCATCTGCACTGTCAGCACACATATCACTTGACAGATAAAGAGTAAAACTGAAGATGTTATCCCTTCCATCTGAGTCGATAGAATCTCTACGATAAACATCTCCTGTGACGAGAAAACGGGTGTGCCCCTTCCCCAATAGTTCAGCTTGATGTGCACTCGTGTGGCACTTTAAGACCGTATGGGAGTCCACATAATATGTATCATTGTAGCTCCTACTCATGTGATCTTCAGGCACCAAGACATCATCAAATTTCTGCAAGAAGGGATACCTTCTATCACAATACTCACAACAGTGCACAGAAAATGCTTGACAAAAAACCTAATTGCCAATAAAATCGAATATGAAATCGCGCCAAAAGAACTCTCATCTTGCCTGTAATTTGATAGCTCCAGTATCTAGTCGTGGGGCTTTAACATCTCCTCGGTACTTTGGCTTGAAGATAAGATTTATGCAATCCATAGGCAAAACAATGAAAAATAAAGAAAGGAAAGGGATACACATGCAAGAATATACGTTCAACTGCAACAAACACCATCAATTAATAATGATACAACACAATAAGTGAGAGTCTGGATCACAATAGATTCAAATAATTTTGAAAAAGAAACATTACTTGACCAAAATGGAAAAGTGATTTCAGTCTGCTATGAACCTAGGACATGAACCTACAGTGCCAACATCAAGTCCCCAAGTTTTACATGGCAACCATTGAACGTGAGAAGATGTTCCAACTTTAGTTTAGAAATAATTTTTCGCACTTTGGCTACTTCCAAGTGTTTGCCCAGGATGAACAAATAAACAGAGGGTGGGAATATTAGCAAGTTGAGCACTATTAGTAGAACCAATGGTGGTTGTGCACTTGTGCTACATTTTTCGCTTTAGAATTTCCCTGAAGAAGCCCCCTTGGCTATATTTTCGCTTCGATTTTCTAAGTTATGCTACAAGTAAGATATTTCTAGAATATATATGAAACAAGTTCGACTCAATGGTTGCTTCAACAAAAGCATGCTTTTTTTCGGCTTCTGTGTTGGGGTTGGATTGTGCTGTGCTGGGGTTGGGTTATAGAAGAGAGAGAGAGAGAGACGGGCCGGGGGGGAGGGGGGACGGAGGATGATAGGGAGAGAGGACGGTGGGAGAGCTTGGCTCCGTTCTCTGCTCCTAATGGATTTGCATTGATTGAGGGAGGGAGAGAGAGAGCAACCGACAGATGAGAGAGGAGAAGACAGAGAAGTCAGACGTGTTCAGAGATGGAGTAGAAAGACAAAAATGACCCTAAACAAAACTTAAAATACCACACGCATAAAGACAAAATAACGTACTTTTATTGGGGACACAAACGGAATTGTATAAAAGTCCGAAAACTCAAATTAGTAATTTGGAAATTCGCACAAACAGTGTCAAGGCCCCACCACAGAACAGGGGAAAAGACAAGGATACCCCCGGACTTTGCACTGAAGACTCTCTCACCAAGGGACCCAATTGGAAAATCATTGTAAAATCGGCTCGACCATGGAAATCAGGATTCATTCCCCCTTTACCTCGGCCTTGGATATTATCTTTGCATGTATGGAGTTTCTGAATACTTTGTTTGAATTAATACTAAATCTATTGATTACTCTGGGTCCTGTATGCATCACTTTAGTGAGAGAAGCACCTATAAATATCAAATGCTGAGAACCCCAATGTTTAAAGGTAAATTAATCACACTTAACTAACTAAGATGAAATATTGGATAATGCTCATGATGTGGTCAGTGGCGGACCCAGGAATTTCATATACTGGGGGCACCTTTCACAATTTTAAAAAATATTTCTCTGTATGTATACCACTAAATTATCGCTCAACCATTAAATATTGATCACTCATTCTATTCTGTAACCGATTTTTGACAATTTTCTTAGCTGAAAATACTCTTTCAACTGTCGCGGTGGCAACCTTAAGATTACCAATTAGTCGTGAGAAAGTAAACTAAAGAATATAAGTAATTTTGTTTTCATAATATTTTGAATTAGGAGGAAAACACAAAGAGATATGACAAAAATGGAGAAATAAAGGAAATAGATAGAACAAAAATGGAGAAATAAAGGAAGGAGGTAGAACAAAAAATGGAAAAAAAAAAAAAAGGCAGAGGGAATGAGTCAATGAGATGCTTGGGATTTGAACGGAAAAACAAAAAAACAAAAAATGGCAAGGAGTGAGATGCCAGGGACTTGAACGCGGGCATCCGGAACCTATTTTAGGGTCGATAGCCACACTGCAATGGTGATGTTTCGTACAACTAATGGAAACTTATATGTATTTATATCAAAAACATATTTTTTTACTTTTTTTAAAAAAAAAAAGGGCATGGGGGCACGTGACCCAACATAGGTCCGCCCCTGGATGTGGTACATTTATGAAATGCCAGTTTCACACTCATGTAATTCCATTGAGCATAGGGTTGGACATTTCTATTCGAATTTAATTGCACACCATACCAAGACTCCTATTCTCTTAACCCAGTCTATTTCTACGATTACAAAGCAGATTGAGCATTTATTTGTTGTGCTTAACATATTGTTACATGCATTACAACATTTTGGTGATATCCTCAATTTGAGCCATTGTCGGGGTTGAAGATCCGTTCTGGAACATCTGTTTTGTGCCTCTTATATATATGAGGCTTAGCCTCTATTTTAGTTCGTTGATAACTCGGACTGATAGGTTCCACAAGTGGAGAAACTTAGTGATGCTTGAATTTTTTTTGCATTGCATTATACCTAAGTCCGAGTCTCCTACATGATTTGCCAAAACATCATGTTTATGTCCTCAAGTAACCGGGATTGTTAGTTGTTTTAATGTTTTAACCATGTGTACGAATTAGAAGTAGACATCTTTCAGAATTATACCATCCTTAATCGGAAGCATGGTCAAATTCAATGGAGCTGGGTTTAGAACTATCTAATACCCATCAAGTAAATCAGAAATCGCTGGATTTATTAACTCACTGGTTTTTGACTAAAAACACCTGATAAAATTCAAAGCGGTATGTGGTCTAACCATCATGGGATATCGACATTTTTTGTTGAGTGGATCAACTTTCTTTTGGAAGCTAGGTTAGATTTCAAATTCTTATTAATATGCATGCACACATTGGAATCGGGTTGATTGAGTGTTGGGCTCGTGTTTTTTTCAACTTATCTGCTTTTTCGAACCGCATCTTTTTTCGATAAGTCATAGCATAGCACCTCAAGATCTCTGCATTTTTTTGTTCAAGGTGCTGGAAGATGGTAAGTTGACGTTGAAACACACACTACGGAGCCACCACAACCCAGTGTCTTTTGTTTCCTGGAGCCCTAACGACGCAATGTTGCTCACATGCGGAAATGTGGAAGTCCTCAAAATTATGGGATGTGGAATCAGGTACATACAAGCACACCTTTGGGAGCCACGGGTTCACGGTTAGCTCATGTGCCTGGTTCCCTGATTTCAAAGCGACTCGTCTGTGGAAGCTCCGACACGGAAAAGGGCATCATCTATGTGGGACTGCGAGGGTAATGAGATCAAGGCATGTACAGGGACCCGGATGCCAAAGATTTTGGATCTTGCCGTGACACCAGATGAGGAAATTCGGATATTAAATGTGACCACGAACGCTGAGCGAGTCATCTCCGAGAAACACTCTATCACGTCACTTTCCGTATCTGGGGATAGTAAGTTCCTTATAGTTTACCTTAGCAGCCAAGAGATCCACATGTGGGATGTTGATGGGAAATGGGTGAAACCCTTGAAGTATACCGGCCACAAGCAAGAAAAGTATGTGAGCCGGTCTTGCTTTGGTGGGTTGAATAGCACATTTATCGCCAGCGGGCAGCGAGAATTCACAGGTGTTTCCAAAATCCCCCCTCCCCAACCTGCTTGGTTTCATCTTTCAGATTCAGTTTTGCAGAAAGTCCTTTTTTTCGTTAACAGATTCTGAAACATGATTTTCTGAAATCATTTTTCCTGAATACTACAAACGTTGTAAATACGATGAGTGATTTTCAAAGTAGAAATGTTACTCAAGATGAATCCAAGCCCATAATGTTGATCTTGGCAGGTCTACATCTGGAACCGACGAAGCCCTAATCCGATTGAGGTCCTATCCGGCCACAAAATGACCGTGAACTGTGTGAGCTGGAACCATAAGAAGCCTCAGATGTTTGCATCGGCGAGCGATATGATGATCAAACCATCCGTATATGGGGACCAAGCTCTTCTAAGAAGACGGTGTGAGAGAAAAGGAAATGGGAATGCCAGTCGTATGCGTGTATATACTTTTTCTTCCGGCTTATTTTCCTTCTTTTGGTAAATTTGTAAATATGTGGCTTCCAGTTTGTTTATAGTTTCCAAATTTTGGAACCTCTCTCCTTTGTAAATCACTGGTTTTCCCCACTCTCTCCCCCTCTGTAACTTGGCCTATTTTTTGAAGTTGATGTAGCGTTTCCAGTAAATCTTACCCTCAAATAAGCTTTGAGCAAGCATGTTTAACTTTCTGGATTCTAAACCGCCGCTAACATGCACATGATTTGTGGAGATTACCAATTTCAATAGCTGTAGTGATTCATTTTATTATTTCTCCATCCTTGCACATAATGGTGGTCTGTGGGAACTTAAGGGCATGTTTGTTTGGAGGATATAGAAGCCAAATATGGACTACACCCGGATATAGAAGTCCTCGAACTGTCATAAGAATCATGCTCTTTTTTGGGGGTCTCCCAAGTCAATTTCGCACTCCATTTTCAAGCTTTGCTTAAAATCATCCCACTGCACAATAAAAATTCAACCAATTAGTTGCTAATTAAAGCCAACTAATTGAAGCTAATTGTACGAAATTATTAATACATCAATCAAATTATTTAGCAAACAAATTTTGAAGCAAACACACCCAGCATTGGGGGGAAAAAAAACACAAAGAAAAAACACCATACACACGAAAACTAAAAGCAAAAAGAGAACAACGGGTACGACAATTTTATGCGAAGTGCATGCATTGCCACTAGTCCTATTACATGGGAACGCTATCGATTTTATCAATTTTTACATGTGAGGGGTTTTTTTATTTTTATTTTTGTCTCGAGTGAATTATTTTGTTTTCTCATAATGATTTCTTTGGAAAACTTATACAACTAGGTGTGCAACACGCCACAAGCGAATAAACTATACTTACAATTTAGGATCTAATATGGCTCAATCTTAATTACAAAAACGAAGGCAAACATATAGTGATGTTTCTGATGGGTGTGAGAGTGATCGAAACAAAAATAATAATAAAAACAAAAACAAAAAAGAGAAAGAAAGTAGGGGTTTTGAGATGCACGCGCGAGAAGGCATGTGGAGCAGAATACACAAGAAGACAAAATTTATGGCTAACAGAATACACCCGAGGAGGGAATATTGTGCATGGCCAATAGAAATGGGAGAGGCGCATACATAACTAACTGCTCTACGTTTTTCTCATTCAACTTCTGAGAGAGAGAGAGAGAGAGAGAGAGAAGAAGAAGAAGAAGAAGAAGAAGAAGAAGACATAACTAACTGCTCTACGTTTTTCTCATTCAACTTCTGAGAGAGAGAGAGAGAGAGAGAGAGAAAGAAGAAGAAGAAGAAGAAGAAGAAGAAGAAGAGCTTCTTCAGCCATGATGCGATATCTAGCTCCGAAGCTTCACTCCTTCCAAAGGATTTCTGGAGTCTCATCTGAGGTCTCGGTGAGTTTTAATCCATTCCATTACCAGTGAGTTTTAATCCATTTTCAGTGAGTTTTTATCCATTAGCAGAAGTTTTAATCCATTGTCAGTTGGTTATAACCCATTCATTTAGAGAAGTATGACTAATTTGAAGTTTGAACATGTATATTCACACTATTTTGTACGCTCTGTTCTCCCATTTTACCTATAGTAGTTCTCAGAGTATCGATTTTGTGGTGTTCAGTGTATCATGGTTTTGCGATATAGACTGCGATGATATTTTTCTCTAGATTTTGTTGATATTTGTTGCCTCTTTTTGAAAATGGAATAGTCGGAACCCTCCTATATGGGATTCGGCATGCTTTTTGAGCAGTTACTTCAATTTGTCTGGATCGTGTAGGACATTAGTGGTGTTGATCTGATACATTTTTGCTTTTAGTTTCATTTTCTGGGCTTTTTTTCCCCCTTCCCATCTTTTTTTGCATGTGTACACATCGTGGAACATCAACATTCCATTTCGATTGAGGCCATGTCTACTCCGTCGGCTCGTTCTTGACGGAAGTTTTAATCCATTGTCAGTTAGTTATAACCCATTCATTTAGAGAAGTATGACTAATTTGAAGTTTGAACATGTATATTCGCACTATTTTGTGCGCTCTGTTCTCCCATTTTACCTATAGTAGTTCTCAGAGTATCGATTTTGTGGTGTTTAGTGTATCATGGTTTTGCGATATAGACTGCGATGATATTTTTCTCTAGATTTTGTTGATATTTGTTGCCTCTTTTTGAAAATGGAATAGTCGGAACCCTCCTATATGGGATTCGGCATGCTTTTTGAGCAGTTACTTCAATTTGTCTGGATCGTGTAGGAAATTAGTGGTGTTGATCTGATACATTTTTGCTTTTAGTTTCATTTTCTGGGCTTTTTTCCCCCTTCCCATCTTTTTTTGCATTTGTACACATCGTGGAACATCTACATTCCATTTCGATTGAGGCCATGTCTGCTCCGTCGGCTCGTTCTTGACGGAAGTTTTAATCCATTGTCAGTTAGTTATAACCCATTCATTTTGAGAAGTATGAGTAATTTGAAGTTTGAACATGTATATTCACACTATTTTGTGCGCTCTGTTCTCCCATTTTACCTATTGTAGTTCTCAGAGTATCGATTTTGTGGTGTTTAGTGTATCATGGTTTTGCGATATAGACTGCGATGATATTTTTCTCTAGATTTTGTTGATATTTGTTGCCTCTTTTTGAAAATGGAATAGTCGGAACCCTCCTATATGGGATTCGGCATGCTTTTTGAGCAGTTACTTCAATTTGTCTGGATCGTGTAGGAAATTAGTGGTGTTGATCTGATACATTTTTGCTTTTAGTTTCATTTTCTGGGCGTTTTTCCCCCTTCCCATCTTTTTTTGTATGTGTACACATCGTGGAACATCAACATTCCATTTCGATTGAGGCATGTCTTCTCCGTCAGCTCGTTCTTGACAGAAGTTTTAATCCATTGTTAGTTAGTTATAACCCATTCATTTAGAGAAGTATGAGTAATTTGAAGTTTGAACATGCATATTTACGCTTTTTTTTTTTTTTTGAAAAGCGTATTCACACTATTTGGCCCTCGGTTGGTCTGGTCTTTTTTCTTGTGTTTCTGAACCATAATGTGCAGTGTTCATATCATCATGACTATACCTCTTTTCAATAGCAAAACGGATCCAGAAAAGAGGCTAAAGAATTGAAATTTTGAATTGATGCTGTGGCCATGCCTTAGGCAATTCAAGCCTATGGTGGCAAAGTCGTAATTATGTGATTGTGAAATTTTACGGCCCACCCATGTTCGATTCGAAATGGCTCAATACCCATGGCATTGCCATGGCCTAAGTTGCTTTTCGGGGTCGCTCTATTTGGGCTCTCAAATGGCCAAATTTACCATTTTAAGAAAGATTTTACTTGTCCATTACTTGGGTAAGGGGAATCCAGTTTGAGCTACAATTTTTGGAGGAGTCTTAGAATTTTCTACATTCCTAGAACTATTATTATTGCAATTTTTCTGTTTTGATAAGTTTTGTAATTAGTTGATTTTATTGCCTTTTGGGGCGAGTCTTTTAGCAGGTTTTCTATCTAAGGAGTATTAAGCCTCCGTGTTTGTGATTGTCCTTGTCGCACCATTTATCAATTTAATTTCCTATATGCTTCCCATGGGGGATAAATCATGACACTGTACATCGTAGAGTCGTGTATCATTTTGGTTGAAAGAAGCATCATCTAACACATTGTTTTCTTATTGGATAATGCAGATACTTCGCCGACCGGGAGAGGCTCTGAGAGCTTTGAGCACCAGAGGAGGTGACTGGGTATGTAGGCTTTGCTTGTGTGATTTTTGGTTTCTTTCTTCTCCTAGAATTTGAGATTTGAGGCGACTATGTATGTTAGTGATTGTCCTTGTGGCACCGTTTATCAATTTAATTTCCTATATGCTTCCCCTGCGGGATGAACCATGACATTGTATATCGTAGAGTCATGTATCATTTTGGTTGAAAGACGCATCATCTAACACATTGTTTTCTTATTGGATAATGCAGATTCTTCGCCGACCGGGAGAGGCTCTGACAGCTTTGAGCACCAGAGGAGGTGACTGGGTACGTAGGCTTTGCTTGTGTGGTTTTTGGTTTCTTTCTTCTCCTAGAATTTGAGATTTGAGGCGATTATGCGTGCTTGTGATGTCCTTGTGGCACTGTTTATAAATTTAATTTTCTATATGCTTCCCCAGCGGGATGAACCATGACATTGTACATCGTAGAGTCGTGTATCATTTTGGTTGAAAGAAGCATCATCTAACACATTGTTTTCTTATTGGATAATGCAGATTCTTCGCCGACCGGGAGAGGCTCTGAGAGCTTTGAGCACCAGAGGAGGCGACTGGGTACGTAGGCTTTGCTTGTGTGGTTTTTGGTTTCTTTCTTCTCCTAGAATTCGAGATTTGAGGCGACTATCTGTGTTTTGCTTTGCTTTGAAAAAGTGCTGTCTTTGTTTGTATCTGCTCTCATGGTAATATATTCATGATCATAATGTATCTGTTCTCATGGTTTTTGTCAATTCATGCTCCTGCTCTCATCAAGTTGATTTCTGTTCCTCGTTTTGGTATTCTCGTTTGGGGTATTTTCATCCTTGTTTCATTTCTCTTAAGATAGGATTGACATGATATCTTTCCCAAAGTTATTGGAAGAAGTGATTTGTAGTTGGTAACAGATTGCCTAGCCTAGAATATATTAAATGCCAAGAGTTGTATGTTTCAAATAATGCACATAGTTATTCCTGCAGAAGGATTGCATCACTTGAGAGAGAACTTCTTCTTCTTCTTTTTTTTTTCTCTCTCTGATAAGCACTTTTCATTAAAGCACAAACAAGGATTTACAATACTCTTAGACCCCTGCTATGCTATACAAAGCCAATGGGCACAAAGAATCAAATCTATGACAAGCTAAGCAAAATGGAGAGCTGCTACTCCCCCCCCCCCTGACACACACCCCCCCCGGCCCCACCATCCTATTTCCCGGACTACCCCCTCCCCCCCTCTCTCTCTCTCTCTCCCTTTTCTTTCCCCCCTTTCTTTCTTTCTTTCTTTTTACAGTGTACGTTTCTTTTTCTTTTTTCCTTTTCTTTCTGATTTGGTTTTCTCTTTAATAATAGGTTCAAGTCTTTTTTTTTTGAAAGCGGGTTCAAGTCTAATTCTAGGCTTTATAAAGTAAAAGAAAAAAAAAGTATTTTAATTGATCATGTTTATCCGACTGTTTTATTTTTCTTTTTTTGTCCTTTATAGATTAAAAAATATAGTTATGAAAATAAGTATTTCAATTTTTAATCCGTTTGAACCAGTGCAAAGATGTTATTTTTCTGATCATTTCATCCTAAATGGTCGTAATAATTTTTTGGCTTCAAGGCCTTTCAATGGACACCCTAAGAGAGTCTTGAAACTAAATAATGAGTTTTAGTGTGTTTATTGAAAGACCTTAAACCAAAAAAACGATCTTTGCTCTGATTTAACTGAATTACAAATTAAAGCACTTAATTCTTGAATTATATTTAAAATTTTTAAATATACAAGGGGTGTATTTATGGAAATTAAATAAATGGTTGAAAAATTAAGTGCTCCAAATTTCAATCCGTTTGAATGGGTGAGAAGATTTTATTTTTCTGATCATTTAATTCTAAAGGGTCATAATTAAATTTTGACTATAGGACTCTCGTTGATTAGCCCTAAGAAAGTTGTAGAATCAAATATCTCTTAGGACTAACCAACGAGAGCCCTAGAATCAAAATTTAACTATGACCCTTTACAATTAAATGATCAGAAAAATAAAATCTTCTCACCCATTCAAACGGATTAAAATTTGGAACACTTAATTTTTCAACCTTTAGTTTATATATATTAAAAAAAGGTTAAAAAGTTAAGTACTCCAAATTTCAATCTGTTTGAACCGATAGAAAGATTTTATTTTTCTGATTATTTTATCCTAAATGGTCATAATTAAATTTTGACTCTAGAACTCTCGTTGATTAGCCCTAAGAAAGTTGTACAACCAAATATCTTAGAACTAACGAGAGTCCTAGAGTCAAAGTTTAATTTATGACCATTTTGGATAAAATGATCAGAAAACTAAATCTTTCTATCGGTTCCAACTGATTGAAATTTGGAGTACTTAATTTTTTAACCATTTTTTTAATATATAAATTAAATGTTGAAAAATTAAGTGTTCCAAATTTCAATCCGTTTACAATCCGTTTCGGTGAGAATATTTTATTTTTCTGATCATTTAATTCTAAAGGGTTAGAATTCTTTTTTTTTTCTCAATTATTTTACAAAGCGTATAATTAAACTTGAACTTATTATTAAGGAGAAAAAAATTCAAACCGGAAAGAAAGAAAAAAAAAAAACCAAACCGAAAAGAAAAGGAAAAAAAAGAAAGAAAAACAGACGGTAAAAGAAAGAAAGAAAAAAAGAAAGAAAGAAAAGGGAGAGAGAGGGGGGGGGGGGGAGGCGGGGCTAATTTCGGAAAAAGACTGAAAAAGGCGGTGGGGCCTGGGGGGGGTGTGTGTCAGGGGGGGGGGGAGTAGCAATTTGCAGCAAAATGCTCACTGGCACACAAGTTTTTCATTCTCTTCTTGAGAACCTTTTTCCTTTCCTGGAATATAATTAAGGATGCCCTTATGACAATACTATCTAAATAAACAAACACTTTTTACCTCAGTAGTGCAGAGGAGAGCAAGCCTAAAACCTTTATTAGAAGGAATGTGAATTGACACTCACATTCGCCCTCTTGACTTCTCTGAATATCTCTCTTGACTTCTCTCAATCTCTCTATATTCTATTTTTGTGTTTGGATGTAGGGAATACCTGGTGCCTTTGATTGGAGGGTGGACCGTGGAATTGTCACCCGGGTCAAAGATCAGGGATCACTAGGTAAGTTAAAGTTCATATTCACATGTTCTGAAAATGGTTGCTTCTTGCTTGCTGTTCTGCTTATTAGTTAGTGAAAGTTCACTAACTGTGTCTTTCTTGAACTAACTCTCCTTCTCAAACTTCAGCTCTTTTTTTTTTGAAATGAGCTTTACTAACTCAGTTTTCTATTTTTTCTTAACTCTTCCCCTACTTCTTTATATCTACATGTTTGCTAATAGATGACTTGTATTTTCAGATGCCTGCTATGCTTATGCGGCAACCACCGCGGTTGAGTACATTCATCAAATACGAAAAAAGGAATTCGTTCAAGTGTCAGTCAAGGAGATTCTAGATGTCGGTGTTGGCTCTGGCGATGACGGGGAAGGAGGCAAGTCCTTCCAAGTGTTGGACTGGATTGCAGACAACGGCATCTCACGTGAGCCAATGGATGATGGTCAGGTATATGAAGTGAAAATTTTACTTTTAATACAGCAAACCAACTAATTGTATTTAAACAGATAGGAACTGAAAAGTGGATTTCTTAATTTGGCAGGTTGGCGACATTGTCACTATTGACAATGTTGAATGCTTTGGATTGAAGTCTGATCTTCAACTTCAAAAAGCAATCTTGGAATGTGGTCCAGTAGTCGTTGAGTTTTCTACCACTGACTATTTCTGCGAGAACGAAGGGGACATCTACTTTACTACAGAGAAGAGCCTGCCGGGTCATGATCTTGTTTTCACCGGATGGGGTACAAGTGCAGATGGGATCCACTATTGGAATGCCCAAAACTCTTGGGGTTTGGAGTTTGGGGATGCTGGTTTTGTCCGCATAATGCGGATGGGCCGCCTTTGGTGGGGGCCCGAGCGCTCCCTTGTCCGTGCATGTGTTCCAGTGATACATTAGGTGTCACTCTCAAATTTAATTTGTCTTTCCTTCCTCACGTGTAATATTTTAGGGGTGTGACTCTCGAACTTGATTTGTCTTTCCTTTCTCACGTTTAACTAGTTGTTGGATATTGCAAGAACAGAGTATTTACCTTTACCTCACCTGTTGTTAATTAAAGTGCAGAATACCTGAAATCGTGGCTCCACTCTATGAAACTTCTCTAAGTCCTCCTTTATTGTTATTAGTGAAACTTGTGAAACATAAATCCCGCAAAGATGACCAAACCAAAAAAAGGAGCAAAATGATTTTCCGTGGAGCCAGAAATACAAAATACCACTAATATTCAACCTGTCAATTATATACCAGCAGTATTACTATTATTATTTTTTTGACTGTTAGCCAGAGGCGGCCCTACGTGTATGAGAGAGTGGTCTCTTGACAACATCAACAAATTTTTTTGGCTTATAAGTTATAATACATGTCAAATTTTAGGTTAGTCCTTTTTTAACACCCATTACAAATATGATTGAACACCCAGGTCCGGAATATGAATGAACATCCACCCAAAAAAAATGGGTAAAATGATGGTCCAAGATGTGTTTTGATAATTAATATCCGCCAAAGATACGCTGAAAATATTTGTTAATGCTGAAAATATTCTTGATAAGTATTAATTATCAAAACACATCTTTGTCCGTCATTTTCTAAAAAAAAAATGTCCACAAATCAATCCACTCTGAATAAGCCAATACAGCCCATTACAACCCAAATTAGCGATTGAAAAAAAGGTAGAGACAAAATGGAAAAAGGGTGTAATCGACTGCCTATGGTATAAATGTCCATATCCAATTAGGGATGGCAATAGGGCGGATCGGAGTCAGATTTAGCGTTCCCCAAACCTGCCCCGTTCTATATCGGATCGGAGTTGGAGCAGGGGAAATCGGGGAGGTGTCGGGGGAATATCGGGTCCCTATCCACCATAATAATTTGACTAGTTTTGTTCTTTTTAGAGTGTTTTGGAAAAAAACAAGATATTGATGATTGATAAGAGTTAAAAAAATAGAAATAAAAAAAACAAAGACACAAATTAGTCTTTTATTAGTTGGTATATTGCTCTTATTATATCAAAACAATAAAATTTATTTAGACATATACATACAAAAATATAAATATATATAGACTCTGGGTTCGGATCGGGTTAAAACGGGGCGAGAGAAGCAAATACCATACCCGCCTCATTTGCCTATCGGATTGGGGAATACCCGCTTGGATCGGGACGGGAAGGTCGGAGGCGGGGACGGATCGGAGGTAATTGTCATCCCTATATCCAGTGCTGATGGTATAAATATACTAAGGGAAAATGACAGTTAATGACGTGTTTTGATAATTAATACCCGCCAAGAACATTTTCAGCATTAACAAATGTTCTCAGCATATCCTTGGCATGTATTAATTATCAAAACACGTCCTGGGCCGTCATTTTCCCATGTACTGTACTAATATACAATCTGTCGGGCTCAGAATTTACCCTTGGCTAGGTCTCGCCCGTTTCCCTCCCCCTATTGGGGGAAGGAGCTGGATAAGTGATTCGTTTCCCTCCACGTGGTTTAGGAAAACGACCTTTTTTAGAAAGGGGAACGGTGGACCGCGCCTTGGTTAAAAGGTTGCCTACGTAATTTCAGAGCGGGATAATTCAGGTTCGCGTAATTGTAGATCTGAGAATGGGACAGCCTTCGGCGGGTTGCTTGAAATTAAAAGACTTATCCTAAGTCCAAAAAAAGTTTATTTTGGTTGAAAACGGGTCTATAGTGAGAAGTTAAAAAAAGGTCAACTCAGGCCCGAAAACAGTTGACCAGGGCCGAGAGGGGTAAAAAGGTAATTTGTTGGTTAAACAAAAACCAACTCCATGGGGGTAAAACATTGATTTGTCTAAGTTTTGGTAAAAAAGTGAGCTGAGGCTCGATAAAAGTTGACCGGGACCGGTGGGGTAAAACGGTAATTTTGTGCCAAGAATGGCTTTACGGGGTAAAACATTGTTTGAATGAAAATTTGAGAAAAAATCAATCGGGTTCCAGAGGGGTAAATCGGTGATCGAGGGATAAAAAATACCCTAGTTGTGTTAAAAATGATTTGGTGAAAATTTGAGGCAAAAAAGTCGACCCAGAGCCCAAAAAAGGTAATTTTGGCGATGGATTTGCTACCACGAAATTTTAACATGTTTTTTACTCCCTGCATCCCAAAATGAATGACAATTTTTGAAATTCGTGTCATTTTTCATCGCTTATATCTTTCAATCTATAATGTTTTTCATGAGTTTGAAAATTTTGTATAATAGAACTAATCGAAAACTATCAAACAAGATCCATATTGCATATTTTTTTGAAATCTATATTGAAAGATATAAGGAATTGAAATAGACGCGAATACCAAAAATTGACATCCTATTTGGGATGGAGTATGATTTTCTGGAAAAAGTCAACCCGAGGCTCGGAAAAAGTTAATCGGGGCTCGGGGAGGGCAAAAAGATAATTTGAAAAACGAGGCCGCTCTCGTTGGATTTTATTATCATTTTTGCAATGTTTTGTAAAAAGTCAACCCGGGGCCCAGAAAAAATCAACCGAGGCTCGAGAAGGGTAAAAAGGCAAATCAAGCAATGAGGCTGCCCTCGTTGAATTTTATTATCAATTTTGCGATTTTTTGGAAAAAGTCCACCCGGTGCAAAAAAAAAAAACCAACCGGGGCTCGAGAAGGGTAGAAAGGTAAAAAGGCAATAATAACGAATCAGTTTAAGGTGAGAAGTGTTTTATAGTCTTTTTAAAGATAGTATTTAAATATAACCCAGAAGAGGTAAAAAGATAAATGTAGACACCCCAATCTGAGCCTCCGGATAAAAATGCAAATGCAAGATAGAATTTTCATGCTCAAGATATGAATAGAGGTTGCTATTGGCTCTGTTCTACCTGAAAGTTTTGATGTGGTTTTGGCCAACAGTACTAAACTTTCCTATTAAAGTTTGGTATCAAAACCTGTGCATGGTATTTGGTCACAAGACCTGTGCAGATACTGTTAGAGCTGGTAATGACCACCCCAAGAACAAGACCCCAAGAACGAGGTTCGGGTGGTTAAAGAATGTTGTTAAGGCCCCGTTCTGTATTTCAAAATAAAAATCTATCTTTTAAGTTCAAAAATAATGGACTTACAAATATAATAGACCTGTGAGTGTTGCGCCGGATGGAGCTGTTGTTGCAGTGGTTCCTATTGTGGAGTCTCCTATGATTGCTAGTGAACCTACTCCTGTTTTTGAGCTAGTGGCTAGTCAGACTGCCAATAATGAGGGTCCTCAGATTGTTCAAGGTAAGGTTGCTCAGAATGCCAATATACATACCAATATACGCAGTCAACTTCAAACAAGAGTGCTCTTATTTTAGTTATTTGCGGACGTCAATTTTAGCTGTTTGACGGACAATTTATTCGTGCGAATAGATTGTCCGCGAATCCGGACCATCCAAAACATAAACCAACGGCTGAGATCGACGTCCGCAAATAACCCACTCTAAGGGTGTCCTTAGGAGAAGATTCGTGCCAATATACATACCTTCTCGTATTGCTAAAGCTTCTGTTATTCTTGGAGAGCTAATTCCTTCATGTACATTGACTGATATGCCCAGAATTTTCCCATTCTCCCCACGAGCTATAGCACCAGTTCCCACCATATTCAACTCCTTCGAAATCGCCGCATCAACATTGATTTTCACCACACCTTTATCTGGGCATTTCCAATTGGCAACATCAGTGTTTGAACTTCTCGGACTGGTTGAAGAACCTTTCTCGTTTGCATTAAGAAACTTGTAAAAATCTGCTTGGGCTTTCCCACTAACTGCTTTCACCGTCCATCTTGTTCCATCAAACACAACCATTTCTCGCACGCCAAATCCACCAACAATACACCAACCCCAAGCCCATGGCAGAAAAGGGAAAATTTGCTTGTTTTAGAAGTCCGTGAATGCAAGTCCACCAATCGGTAATGTAATTACATTCTTGAAGCTCCTCGGGTCTTAACCGAAAGGGGGAATCGATCCAGATTCTTGTAGCAAGGTCACACCGAAAAAGTAGAGTGGATTATGGATTCCTCTGCTTTCCCACTGAAAGAACACATGGGATGATCAGTCCTTATTTTCCTTCCAACGAGCAGAATTAGTAGCTAGAGCTTCGTTAAATTCCTTCCAATGATGATGATGTGGAAATTATAAATATTGCTTCCCTCACAATTCTGAAATTAATTCAGAATTTACCAAAACATATAACATAATACAAAAAAATGTCAAAACTCTCCCTTCATCTCTCTCGTATGTCTCAATAGACATCACCGAGAAATAATCCCCACATTAAGCACCCAATATCGATTAACTCTATACTCAAATTGATACGATTTTTATCTAACTGCACATTGCATTCTATGAATCTTTGCAGATTACTCTCCATAGCAAAAGGAATCTATACCACTTTATTTAAAAAGTATCTTGTGGGGCGTAATTATTTGAGTATTACCAAAACACTCAAGATTGATGAAGTGACAATATTCCAAATATTGATCTTCATGCCAAATAAAACGTAGCAAATCAACCTATTGGATCTATTGACATTGATTTTACAAAATCCAAAACATGATCTTACGCTTCCAAAGACCAACCAATTTGGCCCAAGTGATTCTGAGAAAGGTCATAGAATTTTTGACTTATTTACCAATGGTCACATCTCTTGGTATAAACACATCAGTCACATCCCTTAGTTCAAATATAAGGGTCACATTTTTTGATGTAAATTCAATGGTCACATCTTAAAGCGTTACATCTCTTCAAACCCTCGCTAGATTCAACGAAGTATTCCAGTAGAAACCCATCTGGCCTCAAGAGCCTATGACAAACATGTAAATTAATCATCGCCCCAAAGAAGCCATTGGAATATTAATGATTCAATCGTCATGGCAACACATGGACCGTTGCAACTCTTTGCCAACGGGTCAGTTCCAACGGATCAGTTTCAGTATGAATTCTCTTCATAATAAAAAAAATCACACAAAAGAATCAGTTCATTTCAATCTCTCGCACAGTTTAATATTTACCATGCGTAACATTGATTTCTCTTTACCACTCACAGTATGGGTAATCAACGAACAAGAGATTGGACGACTGGACGTCCTCCAATCTAACAAAAAAATCTGCATTAACCAATGGAGTCAAAACATGATAGGAGCTAGGCAGCACATCCCTATCTCTACGGTCTACGGCCATGTGTCCAAAGGCAACATAAGGTGATGTTTCGGTTTACCCCTTAAAAAAAATATTTATTTATAATTTTTAAGCTTAAAAATAATAGGCTTATTGAAATTAAAAAAAAAATGTAATATGAATCTTATTTAATAAATCTCAATGAGATCTATCAAACCCTGCAAAAAAAAATTAAAAAATTATTTTCATAAACCCATTATTTTTAAGTTTGAAAATAAATCCTTATTTTTTAAGTATTGTACTTATTTTGAAATGTGAAACGGAACCTAAAACTACATCAGGAACAAGGTTTCAACAATGAGGAAACTCAAGTATAACTGTAAGCTAGGTAGTCAAATATAGAAATAGTCAATGTGACAACTTGCTTAATTCAGAGAACCTGGGCATGAATTGAATGGCAATTATAATGCAAATGACAAGGCATCAATTATGATTCTCAACCTCCCCCTTGATGGTAATCGTAGATTTTGGCCACCGCTTCTTACGAGGAGAATAGAAAATGGTAACGTCAATAAATATTTAAGTCCTAAAAATGATTTTTCTGTATAGATTTATGGAGCAATCAAAACGTTTTAACAGGACACGCATCAAATGGAGTCCCATTCTACTATCCAACGAAACCACAACCATGGAAACGAGTTTGGCAAATCGGGAAAGAAACATTGTTGAGCTTAATCAGTTACTTCCATTGGTGTTTGGACTAATTAAGGTCCAAAACAAGAACTAGTGTGTTCCACTTGATTGTGTAACTAGCTAGACAAATCACAGTGTCCATTAATATGTTGGTCAGAAGACTTATACATCGATTCTACAAATTCATGAAAGCGTGGCCTAACGATCCTTTAGATCGTATTTTATTTTGTTTTTTTGAAGGGGAGTGAAAATCATTTCCCTTTTTGAACTAGAAAACAGTTTTTGGATCTCTGTAATTGAATTCTTTTTTTTCCCCCCTAAGATTACGCCAATTTGAAAAAGATTAGGGAAATGGACACGAGATTGAAATAATCAAAATATATGCAAGGCTTTTAGTTGCAAGACTTTCAAATTTAGAATAAAAGTCCAACCGCAGAATCTTTTTGTGTAATTCTCTTAAAATTAACTAATTAATTTGACATGTCCAAATACCATTATTATTATTTTCTTATCATTCCAAATACGATTATTAATACCCAAATCAAGAAGAGTGCGTTCCACTAACTAAATAAATACTTAATAGCAAATAATTAGTTTTTGAATTATAGGTAATGTATTATGAAAAAATGACATGTCTCGTAAAATAAATAATAAGTAATTAAATAATAAGAACCTTAGCGAAAATAAGACCTAAAGCGGGAATTCCATCAAAAAATTCAAAAAAATAAAACAAAACAAATAAATGCTGGAAACTATAAAGGCGCAATCGTTCAATGCAAAAATCAATCTCTCTCTCTCTCCCCCGATATTAACAGAGGAAGCCCATCCACGCGACAGCTCGTGAACCAGGAGACTCTTTTCCCACTTTTAAACACCTGAGATAACCTCAAATTCTAGGGTTTCTTTTCTCTCTCTAAAGCTGTTTTTCGTGCGTAGAATAGGATGGCTCAGAACGGGAAATTGATGCCGAATCTGGACCAGCAGAGCACCAAGCTCCTCAATTTGACCGTCCTTCAGCGCATCGATCCCTTCGTTGAAGAAATCCTCATCACTGCAGCTCACGTCACCTTCTACGAGTTCAACATCGACCTCAGCCAATGGGTATGCTATGCATATCTACGTGTATCTGTATGTTTACTTATATGTGTATATATAAAGATTGCAGATGTTTACTTTTTGTTCATTCGATTGTAGAGTCGCAAGGATGTAGAAGGATCTCTATTCGTTGTTAAGAGGTGAGATTTATATTGGGGGGGTGGGGGTGGGGGTTTCGAAAGGTTTAATTTTTAGTCTTTATGTAGCATGGTGTTAACATCCATTGTGGAATTTTGTTCTGAAAAGTTTGTTGATCACTTCAGGAATGCTCAACCCCGTTTCCAGTTTATTGTTATGAACCGGCGGAATACGGGTTAGTAGATTTGTTTTATATTGTTGTTATTATACTGTTGATGCTCAAATTTGTAGTGAATAAATGCAAGTTTGATTCTCTCTCAGTAGCTTATTCAACTTATATGTTATTTTACATCAGCATGGACTATAGCTCGATGTTACAAGTTATTAAGTTTCCTAAAACAGTATGGTGGACTGAAATTTGGTGACCAGAGACAAATAACTCAACCCGTTGCCCTGAATTATTATACATATAGTGGGCTAGGAGGAAGCCAGCACCAGAGAATAGGACGTAAAAGCTGCTAAAATTGATCTTTTGATGGACATTACATGACAGAACTTATAGCGAGTTTATTATTGATTAACTGGGAGAACGTAGATTTCATTAGTTGTAGTATGCTTGTTCTTTTTTCTTTTTCTTTTTTGATTGGGCGTATTAACTTCTTTTTTTTTCCTTCAGTATTATGTTTCTCTCAAGCAATATTATGAATTTCGGTTCTTGAGTTTGTGACCATTACAAAGGTCATGTGAATGAACTGTTAAACATTTATGAGCAGAGAATTTGGTGGAGAATCTCTTGGAAGATTTTGAATATGAAGTCCAAGGCCCATATTTGTTATATCGGAATGCTGCCCAAGAAGTAAATGGTATATGGTTTTATAATCGACGGGAATGCGAGGACATTGCTAATCTTTTTAGCAGGTATTGTCGTTTCCTTTGAAGTGCACATGTATGGAATGTTACTTTTAAATACCTTGTACTCATGGTATATATTCCTAGTACGTTTTGAGTGCGAGTGGTTTATTTATTCTTGAGCTGCATTTTTTTTTATTGGCGAGCTTCATATGCTCAGACGTGGGGTCCTAGACATAAATTCGTCAATCTCTCACTCATACTTATGCACACGCAAGTTCTGAGAGTGAAAAGTCTTTGGGCCTAAATTTTGTCGTGTTGGTTGGCTGACTAGAGGGGGGAGTGTGGTGGTAAAAGTTCTTGAATAGCCTAAAGTTGGTTGCTTATGTTACTACCCTGCTTCCATCTCTAGAAGGCCAGAGAAAGTTCAAAAACGTTCATATCTACGAGAATCTTCAGGTCCCAATAGCCCCCAATCCCATGCTTGGTTGATCTTTGTGATTCATTCAGTTGGTCATCTATGTTCTGTGGAGTGCTTAGTCGTTTTCCAAAAATCTAGTTTTCTTTCACTGTACCTAAGAACTATTTTTTGGTCCTTACAGCATTTCTACATCTTATAATTTATAGGAGAGCCATTTTTCGTCTAGTCTAGCAGAGGTTTCTTGTTCAGCGAAGGAGGTTTCTGTTAGGCATTCCTTTGTCCCTTGAGTACTCACCTTCAAGTTAAAACTTAAATGTCTTTGGAGGCATTTGAGTTGAGCGACTATCAAATAATATCTTTATTTTGGTAATTGACCATTTTATTGGAAACCAAAAGAAAGAATCCTCGAGAGGTACAAAGAATCCAACGCATGAGCCTATACCAGAACTGATTAAACTAAAGCCTATCAAAGAGGAACAACTAGAGAGAAATGTGCCAATTCTGGCCGAGCTGAGAGGATAAAGTGGTAGGCTTCAAATTCGTCCTTTGGGAATCTTTTATCCTGACTTCAAAGCTGACCTGCCCAATACAACTGAAGGAGACTTGTGAATTCCTCTAAAAATTCTTCCATTCCTCTCTTGCCATACAAAATAAACTGCAGCAGTTAAAGCAAGCCTCCTTAGAAGATTAGGGAAACCGTTCCCTTTGAAATTAGAGCAGAACTAGGCAATCTTACTCTTTGTGCTTGTGCATGTGCAGAATACTGAATGCATACTCCAAGGTGCCTCCAAAGTCGAAGATACCATCAGCGAAAAGGTAATGATCTCCACTGTTGCTCTGCGATTCTTCTCCTTTTGAGGTGCTCATTCATTGACTTCGTTTTTTGTTAGTCCTTCATTGGAATTCACCCAATTCCACTGAATTCGTCGACCTAGTTCATTAGATTGTCTGGGACCAGGTCTCACAGTTTGAAAGCTACTCTTTTTCTCGTAAAATTATGCCTTAATTCTGTGCTGTCATCTGCTTGAATATCAGTGTCTTAAATGACGTACTTTGCTCTGTGGCTGTAGCCATGACAATCTTACCTTCATTTTGAGATTTGTCAAAATTTTAATATGCAATTACTGTTTACCCTTTATTTATTTCCATTAATCCCTTGCTGCAGTGAGTTTGAAGAACTGGAAGCAGTCCCCACTATGGCGGTAATGGATGGTCCTCTTGAGCCATCTTCGTCAACTACATCCAATGTCACAGATGTTCCTGACGACCCTTTGTTTGTGAACTTCTTCAGTGTATGCAGTTGCTCTCTTCTTAGTTACATAACTAAGACCCATCAATTCTCCTTTTTCTTAAAATGGTGAATACTAGTTATAGGCATTGTTTTGGTCATGCATAACTTATAAGAGCACAATTTCTTGATAAAAATGTATTCTTCTCATTTTGGGCCCTTTCAAATGAAGATCATGGACGTCCCTATCTGTGTATGAGTGTATCTTACACTGTCTGGATCTTCCAATTATGTGTTTGCAGGCAGCTATGACTATAACAACTGCTTCAAATGCCACCATGACTGCACAACCCTACCAGAATTCTGCAGCAACCCTCCCCTCACATCCACCCAGTGTTTCTCCGTCTGTACCAACCATCCAGATGGCAGCAGCTCCTAAGTCAACAACCATTTCTTTAATGCCGCTCCTTGATGGCCCTGAAATCAGCAACAATAACAATCAAGCAACAAATCTCATAAAGCCATCTTCTTTTTTCAGTTCTCCTCCTTCCTCTTCTGCATTGGTGATGCCATCAGTCCCTTCATCTATGCCTGCTTCTGCTCCTCCACTTAACCCTTCAGGGAGTCTACAACGCCCCTACGGTGCTCCTTTGCTTGCTGCTCCTCCACTTAACCCTTCTGGGAGTCTACAACGCCCCTACGGTGCTCCTTTGCTTCAACCATTTCCTCCACCCACTCCCCCACCGTCCCTCACTCCAACTTCTGTCCCTGTCCCACACTATGGTCCTGTTATTAGCAGAGACAAAGTCCGCGATGCCCTTCTGGTGCTTGTTCAGGTATGTCTCTTCTGACCTTCATAATTACTTTTGGTGGCACGATTGTTTATAAGTATTACTTGCATCGCGGCAGGACACAGTTTTTCCGGCACAATTTGTTATAGTATTTCTTTCTGCAATTAGGCATGACAGAGAGGCAAATTGTTTGTTAGAAGTTCATTTCTTGTCTATGGATTGGGAGATAAGTACACTTATTGGACGTTGTGATCATATATGGTCCGTAAATGCTTTTCTGACGATAAAAGAAAAATGCTTCTGCTGGTATGCTTTGTGTTTTCTCAGAACAACCATTGGCTAAGAATGGGATGTTGCCATAATGTACAACACGGAGATTTAGAGATGGCTTCCTATGTAACTAGTGAGAAGCTGATCTCCACTCTAAGTTAATATAACATGTTGAAGCACGCATCTAAGAACAGTCCGCAGTTTTCTTGGAAAAAAAATCATTTCTACGGATTATGACGGTTCAGCTGGAAATCAAACATTATGCACTAGGTCTTCCTTCTTATCCTAGGATTTTAGGTGGAAAAAGAAGCAAAGACATGATGGACAGGACACAATATGCAAGTAAAAGGGCATTTTGGAGTTGGATGTCTTGGAGATCAGTTCTTTGTTATCTATTGATCCTATAACGTGAATCTGTGTCGTTTGGGGCATTGATTGTCGTACTAGAATGGTTAGAGCTCATGAAGCTTCTCTTGATAGCTAGAATAAAGAAACAAACAGAAGAATCAGATTATTTGAATATCTCAACTCAATCTTATTACCAGTCCACAGTTTTCTTTAATGCACATTGTATTGTTCTGATTGATCATCAGGTGAGGAATGCGGTAGTTTGGTATAGATCGCTAAGCGTACATGTATTCATGGTGGTAATCAATTCTCACTTTTCGTATTTCTCCAATCTAATTAGCTGTCTTTTATGTGGTAGGACAATCAATTCATTGACATGGTCTACCGGGCACTGCTGAATGCTCATCACTCCTGAAGACTTTGCAGAATCTATTTATTTGTTTGATTTTCTTCCGGAGAAGGGGAAAGTGGTTTTGTATTGTGTAGTTTTTGAACAAGCGTTCTTAGTAGCTATTAGTTTGTATATGGTTTCACTCACTATCATTGGCTTGGATGATGGGGAAATACCCATTTCTCATATATATAGTTTTGATGGAATTAATTTGTGGAGCTGGAAAATGCAATTGCTTTAGTTCTGCCTCTCTACTCGTCAGTTGTTTTGTAGCTCCTCATTCTGCTGCATTCAGGTTACATCTAATACTGAAGATGTAGGCCATCTTGTTTTGATTTCATCGACATTAAAATTTGTAATTTTCATCAAGTCAGTTAAGGCTTTGTTCGTTTGGGATTCCCAGAACCTACCCCCTCTTTCTCAACACGGTTTCCAAAAATCTTTCACCCCACTTTTATTACTTTCATTTCTCTGTCAATCTCTTCCCACTCATTATCTCAAAAATCTCGCTCAAAACATCTACCAAACAACCGTAGTTCCTTACAATTAACTGGAAAAGTAAACTTTCTGCAATTTGACAAGGCATACTTCTTCATCCAAGAAATCTGTACTTGACATTTAAAGTACCACGAAGTTAAATTTCATGCATCTGAAGTACATACCAAAATGGATAAACATTTGAAACCTCAACGTCCAGTTATTTCAGACTACCTGAACTTTCTGCATTGGTTTGCCAGTATTCTACTACAAAACATTAGGTCAACATATGTAATCTCAACTGGTGTTACTGCATACAAAGATGCATAAGTAAATGCGTAAATGATCATACAAAATGAAGATTACAATGCCAGCCAAAAAAAAGAGGGCCCAAAATTACAACGCTAATGAAGAAATATCTCAACAAAATTTTCCCGGGCAGCTTAATTGTTCTCTTTCCAGGAATGCAATAGAATATCTTCCTAGGGTGAAACACCAAAATAAAAACTGTGAGAATAAATTAACCTGCAGAAGGTAAGAGGGCATGTGGAACTCAGCCAAATACAATCCCAGTATAAGCTACATGGGATATCACTATCGGAACAAGAAAAGGCCTAAACATCCAGTACGGCAACCATCAAGTGCTTTTTACTTTACGCGAGTGAGGGCGGCGGAATAGACTGATAAGATCATCAAGACCCTGTTGAGCAACATGAGCATGTTTATTTTATGTGCACAGAATTGGGGGCCAATTCATCAAAAATTAGTGATTGAACCTGGCAATTTGAAAAATAAAGAAACAACTAATAATGTACTAGCAAGGTCAGAGTCATACCCTGGTTGTGATAACAAGAAAACTGAAGAGGATTATCAAGTACGATCCCAACACTAGTAGCAAAAGCAGGTCAAATGTAACACTGGCAACCTGCAACACGCATACAAACAATCAACTCCTTTTACCATGGACTGTTGTCTACTACTTTCTTCCAGTTTTATAGCAATATTTCCAAGGGTGACTCTAACGCCACAACATTCTTTAGGGCCATGGCATCTTCAGCTGGGGGACATTTTTACCATCTATGCAGGTGTTCTTCACTTTCTCTGCCCCTATCTACATTTTGTCTCTCTTCCTTCACACACTCCACTTTCTCTCCATCGTTCTCTCTCCACCTTGTTGACATAAACTACTTTATTCTCTTTCTAATCCTTTCCACTTCCACTTCTCTCTCGTCTAATTACCATTTGGTGTAGACTTCTAGAAAAGCCTAGGATCGGGTCTAATTACCATTTCATTTGGTGGAGACTTCTAGAAAAGCCAAGGATCGGGTCTGTTCTTAGGGCCTGGTTTAACTCTCATAACTATATCAGCGTTGCTGTTATTAGTCACAACAGTGACGGTGCTATACTCCATTAAAATCCAAGACCTGATCAATCAATCTTCTTTTATTTGAATCTGGATGTCACTCACATGAAAATGGGGACCTTGCAAAGAGGAAAAGAGAATTAAGATAGAAATGAGTAGTGGTGATGGTGGATTTCGTGAAAATTTATCATTGGAAGAGGTTTGTCGGTCCCAAAATTGAAAAGAGAAATGAGGTTTGCATCTGACTGTGAGTGCGGATGAATAGATTGTGGTTGAAGAGAAATGGATTGTTGGATGGGTAGCTATGTCCGTCTGCATGACATCTCTGCATCCCGCGAAGTCTTGTGTCACTATCACGCCTTTCCCTCTTTTCGCCAGGACTCCATTATCAATCAGTAGCAAGTTGACTTCATCCCCGGCCGCACCAACCGTGTACAGTGCACACAAGAGTTGCTGCCCACTCTGAAACAAGACCTCAAGGTGCCAGCTGCATCGTAACACAAGTCCTCCCACCAGGCCACAATTCATTTGACGGTCTGAACTCTTGACACCATACCCTAATCATAGATTCTCCGGTCTAAATGGGACGATGATGACATATTGGAGAGAGAGAGAGATAGATGCTCTCATTGAGGAGGAAATGGGTTGCTCAGTAGTAGCCGAAACAATAGTGAGAGAAAACAGAGAGAAAAGGAAAGCAAATTTGGGGGAGCATGACATGAGGGTAGCATTGTCAGACTGCATAAATTGTCGTGGCAGGATAAAATTGACTCGTGGCATTATCATTAACCTATTTCCAATGATACCCTACGCAGCTAACTATGACACTTCGGTTTTCATTTTTCTGAATGGATGGGTTAATGCCCCATCAGAAGAGAGTAAGTTGAATTGTAAATGGGCAGCATTCCCTTAATGCCATGTTGGTAATATAATCTTTTACTTATAAAAAAAAGAAGAGAGTAAGTTGTGGAGTGATGCAGAATGGATTTTAGGAAAATTAGTATTTTATTAGTATTTTATTTTACGGCTTTAGTTTTAGTATTTTGTTAGGAATCTTATAATTTAGGAGTGTTAACATAGAATTATTTAGTTTCTTAATTTAGGTTGATTCAGTTTCTTATTTTATGTTTTCTTGTTTTACAATAAGTAGGGTTGCTTCCTAATATTTTTATTCCTTTTTAGTTCTAGGGTGGCTAGTACTATATAATAAGATTGTAGCCATTAGGGCAAGAGAGCTGTTTTATGATTTGATTAATGAAAATTGAGATTATTCTCATTATTGTGTGTTCATAGAGGGAGTACCTCTAGTTCATGCTTATTCGTGATTGTCCTTGTTGCGCGTTTTCTATTTCGACACGCCTCCCTGCATCAGTTGGTATCAGAGCTTGCGCTCAATTCCGGATCATGGCGCGACAAGGAGTTCGTTATGGTCGTTATGCTGTTGCCGAAGATGTGTATGAACGAAGTAAAGTTGCACAAGAAGCACGAATGGAGGCGTGGTTCCAACAACTTGAGCAGCGTGTGATGGATGCGATTGGCGTCCTAACCGATCATGTGGCTGCCATGGCTGTTGGGGGGAACCCACCTTGCCGTCGTCCGGTTCAACCTCGGTTTCCGAAAGAGGAGGAGGTGTCGGATGCTATTTCTATCATCAAACCTTTGGCTGGTAACCATCAGTCGAGGGAGAGGACGAAAGTGGATGAAGCTACCATCGAATGGCCATTCACATCAAATATTATTCTAGATCCAGTAGTGGATTGGAATAAGCCACCAGTTTTTGACGAAAAACCAGTGGAGGAAATTCCAAAAAAAGAAAATCAGAAAATATTGAAAAAAGAAGTTACAAAGTTGGCGTTGTTGGAAACTGAATTTATTGATCCGTTTTGGGAGTTTATTGAGTACACTATATGCAAGCGTCCTTGTGTTTCGATCCAGGAGGAAGGTAGATGTGTTTTATTGATGGAAATTATTTTCTCACAATTTTCAGATTATTGTTTACAGTTTGGGTTGGAAAAAATAAATTTGAAGTACAAGATTGATGCAGACAAATTTCGGCGTATTCAACTTTATAAACTCGAAGACGAGTTTCTTCAAGACGAGGAGAATGATGCAGAATGAAAATTGAAATAATTTAATAAATAGCTTTTGCTAGTTTTCCTTCGTTTGATTTTAGTAATTTTGTTAGGGAGTTTCAATTTTAGGAATAAGTGTTCTAAGAAGTATTTAGTTTCCTAATTTGTTTTAATCTATCATTCCTATTTTATAGGATGCTTGGTCAAGAAGAATTAAGATTGATTTTATTTCCTTTTTAGTATTTTAGTAATACTCTACTATAAATTGAGATGTAAGCCTTAGGGCAAATTAGTTGTTTATGAATTGATTAATGAAAATTTGAGAAGTTTCTCAAAATCGTTTGTTCGTAGGGAGAGTATCTCTAGTTCAAACTTATTCGTGATTGTCCTCGAGGACGAGTTTCTTCAAGCTGGGGAGGATGATGCAGAATGGATTTTAGGAAAATTAGTATTTTATTAGTATTTTATTTTACGGCTTTAGTTTTAGTATTTTGTTAGGAATCTTATAATTTAGGAGTGTTAACATAGAATTATTTAGTTTCTTAATTTAGGTTGATTCAGTTTCTTATTTTATGTTTTCTTGTTTTACAATAAGTAGGGTTGCTTCCTAATATTTTTATTCCTTTTTAGTTCTAGGGTGGCTAGTACTATATAATAAGATTGTAGCCATTAGGGCAAGAGAGCTGTTTTATGATTTGATTAATGAAAATTGAGATTATTCTCATTATTGTGTGTTCATAGAGGGAGTACCTCTAGTTCATGCTTATTCGTGATTGTCCTTGTTGCGCGTTTTCTATTTCGACACGCCTCCCTGCATCATGGAGGGGTTTGGGGGGTTACATAAATAGAAGAACATCTGGATGATTTGGGTAAAATAAACTGAAAAAGTGACTGTTGTCTAGCTCAAGATTTTAAGTTCACAGAATTAAAAATCCAAGAAAGCCAGTTTTGACTTGGATCAGCAAGTTTTGCCTCAGAAAACTGGAAGAGATTAATCTTCCACAACAAAATAAGATGTGCTAAACCAGGTCAACATTCTTCAATCGACTATACTCAACTATGACAGACTGTAGACATTATGTCCATACATCTAGAGAAAAAAGAAGACACTGGAGAAAACAGCAACAGATAATAGAGTATCATTGGCACCTGATAGATGTTAAGCCTGCCTCTTGTTGAATCATAAAACGTGAACATCCCATCAAGCATCTCATTCTGTAAACTCACCTCAACTGTATGTTCGGCTAATTCCTGCCAACAGATTGATCAAACCGTGTCAAAATAATACTACTTTATTCATTTTCTTTCAACTTTTTTGTCTTTTGTCATATAAGTTTTCGCCTGTGTAGATACCACTATTACACAATCATAAAATAATGTTTTAAGGGTCTCTTGGGGCTCACAAATAATTTCATCCTGCAAATTGTTATGTGAGCAAACAAAGTATGTCGTTCATGGAAAATTTTGAAAAGTCTCTTGGATGCTCTAATAAGCATGAACATGTTATGTCAGTTGCCAGTGTAAAGCAACATTCTCGGATACTCCTAAAACGTTGCCCGACACTTATTCAACTTCTTTTTATCAAACCATCAATTTCACAAGGAAATATTATTTGACAAATATCAGCAAACATTGAATTTTAAGCATGTCACAGCACATCATGTCCTGCCGCTTTCAAATTTGCTTTGTAGGTGTGTTTGTGTAGTGTTATGTGTCGGCTACTAGGATAAAAACTAATTGATCAAGAAAGGAATTGGATAGGCTGCTCCTCTTGGCACTTGGTGAGGTAAGGAATACAGAGTGCTCCCCTGGGCCCTTTTTTGGATTTCTGGATGAAAGAATTGACACCATTTAAGTTATTTTGAAAGTTTTCATCACATAAGTTGAATGTACCAAGGCCACCTTCCAAAACCAATCCCGTGGTTGTCTTGGAAAACAAGTGAAAAAATCAACATAAAAGTACCAAGAAATACCCGAAGGAGGACATGACTGTTTGCCAGGCCTTAATAAACAGTAACAGTTTTCCCAAATATCCAATGGATCCATCAAATCCATGAGAAAATAGTATAAAAATACTATAACCTTTTCAGTGCGATGATGGTTGTGCCATGCAGAAATACAAGATATAAGCAGCATACAAATCACTAGTAACAACTAGTACAAATGATCATTCCACTGAATAAACAAGATACAGGAAATATACAAACACCAGTACCTTTTTCAATGCCGTGATTATTGGGTCATTCTTTGACAAAAATGGTGCCACTCGAGGAGTTCGTGACAAAAGATCCAACCAGGATGTTATGTAAGACGGATTGACAGCATAACTACTGTCGTCAGCAAATATCTTGAAGTTCTTTCCTTGGTGGCCATAGATGTGCCTCTACACATAAGAAAGTGATGCTAACATAAGAGAGTAGCATTTGCAAAATACTAATGGGGATATCTGGCAACAAGTTTTCAGATGCCTGCAATTTCATACTTGTCAAACATCAAAGTTCTGCTTACTATTTACATTTGTGTACGTGGTGCAGCAAATATAGGCACAGAAGTATTCGTGACAATTTCTTTGTAAATGAAAAAGAAAATGGGTGTGATATCAGGAATAATGACATTTCAGAAGGGGTCTAACAGCACAACTTCATCAAATGCTAGCCTTGTCATGTCCTACCAAGGCTATTACTACTTTCAATGCTAATAAGTATCATAGATTCTTACCCAACAATTAAAAAAGCAAATTCGAATTTTTCTAAAACTAAAAAAGAAGACGCATATTAATAATGGATTCAAACTTCCAGATGACATGGAGAAAAAAAACAGCAGCCAAAGAAAGTGTCAAGATCCACAATCCTAAAGAGATCCATATGGACAAGCATGTGCATAATTCTTTCGGTCTTGTGAAGTGTGACCGGAAAAAAAAATAAACAAATAAAAAGAAGCAGCAAAAAGTCATGAGAATTTCTGTCTCAACAAGATGTCAAAGTAGAACCCTTACCGCTAGACTCTCTGCAACCAACTTGACAGTTCTAGTAATCGCAGCTTCATTCACAAAATGTCTGTAAAAAATAAAAAAAGTGAAGTTCATAAAAACTAGAGAACTGGCAAAAAGGAAGCTCGAGGAGAAGGTAGTGTAGTTCCAAATAACTGACCTGTTATCGAACAGACCACCAGTGCTTTCTAGCAATTCAGGTGCAACAGACAGTTCAGAAAGGGTAGCTGCAGTAACTCTCAGCCTTGAGAACTGTTCGTGCTCCCAGGCTACCTACAGCAGGTTAACATATTTAGCATCTCAGCTAAAGAGTTGAATTTCAATGCACAAAATCATGATTATGGGCTTCTAACTACAGAAAGGGTGGCATTTTATATTCAAAACTACAATGGTTGTTACAAGCAAAAAGAAATAGTCCATGGTTGATAAATATATAGAAAGAACGTGCGTCGTCTTCCTATATCAATAGTACCAACAATGGAGGAAAACGCCAACCAACCAATAGTAATCTCTTGGTTATCTCCCATGCCAAACAGACCAAATATCAGACAAACTTTTTTTTTTTCTCTCGGAGATAAAATTACAGAGAACATGAACTCCAGTTAATGCACCAAGCATTTAGATAGTAGAGGTTTAAAAGTTTATGTTTTGCACAAGTTCCTCCAGAATCCATACCAAAAAAAAATCATACGAAGAATGCCACTAGACATGATAGGCCAAGAAGGGTGCAATGGCCAAAAGTAGGATAAGACCAAATGACCAATTTATCTGCAACGTTTATGCCTAATTTTTAATTGTTTGAGTGTTAGAATGACGCAAATTTATGTCAATGTGATGATTTACACACTCTATAATTTCAGGCATATCTCCTTACTCGAGGGTTAGAAATATTTATTTTCTTGTGCTTGAGACCAACTTTAAGCCCCAATTCTTCTGCTACGTTCGAGAAACCCTACACAAAATTCCATCTGTTACAACAGAGAACACTGCATTGCAACTTCATAAAATTGAGTAATGCCGCTATTTCTATGTGAAAACAAAATGTGATTACTTCAAATATCTGTTTTATGTAAGCATTTTCCGGAGGCTTAGACACATGAATCCACAAGTCCTTATCCAATGAGCCGACACTATTCAAGCAGATGGCATAATCAATACTCTCACGTAAACGTTGATCGAAACTTCGAAGCCACTGCACAAGGCAAAGTAATCAACAGAGTGGATGGGACAAAAAATCAAAAAATCAAAAAAATACGAAAATAAAGGTGAAAATTCTAGTTCAACAAAGAAGCAAGCACCTTATGAGTTCCATTATAGTTGTAAGGCCCACCAGATGTAAGACCAAAAAGCAAATTGTATCTTCCTCTTGTCTTAGGATTCGAGTATAGAAGGGAAAATAACCTAGCAATTTCAAGAAGCACCACAACACCACTTCCATTGCTATCGCTTCCCACTGATAAAGCCTGAAAACATTTGAAATTAAAAGAAAAACTCAGATATCTCCACACAAAAAACAAAAATTAGTTTGATATTGAAATAATCGACTTGGATACCGGTGCCGCCCCAAAGGTGTCATATGATGCCACTACAGCAATTGTTGGTAGTTGAGTGGAATCTCCATCTGTTTTCAACCCTGGCAACCATCCCTATCAGCACAACAGGAAAAATTAAACATACAAATAAATTCCAAGCCACAATTACTATCATTAATTCTTCCAAAGCAGCATGTGTATCAGTATCCATGCCACCAATCCCCTAATGTACCTAACGGCGGCTAACGCGAAGAAATGCATTATATGAGCTAAAATTGAGGATTCCCCAATTAAAATAGAAAAAATGAGCTAAAAACAACAGTAATGTGTGCCCAACAGCAAAAATTCAACATTTCCGCAACCTGCATATTTTTGGTGAAAGTTTATCAATGAGAAACCAACTCAAATACTCTGGTCATCTTAACGGGAGACTTGCTGCAAAGAGGCAGTATAACTTAAGTTCTAAAGAACATGATGATAAATGACTAAATCGCACAACTGTTCGCAAAGAACAAACACAACATGTATATTAAATGCTACCTGAACTTTGAGGTGAACAAAGATAAACTTCTTCACTAAAATTCTAATCACTTTGTGTATGTGTGTGGGTGATGGTTGTGGTGGGGGGTGGAATGAGAAGAGCGCACCTGAATATTTGTGATTGTCGGAGATGCAAGTTTCCTTGGTTCCGGTGCTGAAACTACAAGCTTGTATCTGCATCATTTTAAGAGCAAAGAAATGTCAGAGTGCAACCATCAGTGACGATGACCCACGACCCTAACATCTCCACGGGGGAAAACAGACACAAACCCACAACAAAAAAGTATGATGAGTAGGAAGACATCTACATACATGCTTTTTTGGGGTAAGTAGGCAAGTATAACAATATAAAAGATAAACAAGTACAGCTATGCAAGGATCATTCCAAAGGCGACTACAACGAAGGATGGAGACCATCTTAATCAAGGATAGATACGCGGCATCCTCACCACCAAATCTCTATGTAATGATAATTGCACATAAAAAGGGTAATAATTTGAATACACATCAATAATGGATTAATTTTTTTTGATAAGTAAATAAATATATTAATAAGAAGGCTTCAAGGGAAAGCCACCCAATTACACAAAAAAAGGTCACAAGACAAAAAGGCCCTATACAATCCCATGAGAATGAAAAAGCTCAAACCAATCCAAAAATTAGTCAAGAGAAGGAGAACATTCTCTTTTGTCCCAACTATACAAACTATTCACTAAAAAACTCTTGATCATAGACAAAGGCATTTCAACCCCTTCGAAGCATCTCAAATTCCTTTCTCGCCAAATAACCCACATCAAACAAAGCAGAATCAAAGCCCAAGTTTGCTTCCTTCTCTTTTCCCATTCTAACACCCCTCCAAGCAATTAAGAGTTCCATTACATTTTTTGACATGGCCCACATCACACCAACCCACATGAACACTAATGACCAAAGCTCCCCCGCAACCGGGCAATGAAGGAGAAGATGATCCACCGTCTCCGCATCTCTTTTGCACATACAACACCAATTAACAATGATTGCCCGTCTTCGAATCAAATTATCAATGGTAAGAATCTTGCCTTGTGCCGCACACCACAAAAAAACTCACTTTTACCGGCGCCTTCGTCTTCCAAATAGCTCGCCAAAGGAGGGAGGGGTTACCAGCTTACCGCCTCCACTAAGTGAGAAATAGTAAGACTTTCCCTGAAAAGCACCATTTTTGGAAAGATTCCATCGCATCTCATCCTCCCATTTCTCCTAAATTACGCGTACCATACACTCTTGCAAGCAAACTCAACAATGCCTCCTCCTCCCACTCCTTTACTCCTCTATGCAAACGAAGATCCCACCCCGAAGCCCCATCATGAAAATCGAGATAATGAAAGATGGTCGCATCTCTGTCAGAAGTCAGAACTTTACCATTCTCCCATCCCCAACCACCAGATGAGTATTCTTCGCAAAGGTCTCCCACCCCTTCATAATACCCCTCCAAAGTGACACCCCAGGTGGCAGTCTCACGAAAATAGATTAATAGCCATACGACAAAGCAATAATCCTGCTACGAACTTAAAAAAGAAACCCCTATTTTTTTTTTTTATAGAAAACCAGCAGCTGTTAGTGAAAAACATCACCACAAGCTAACCAACTGATGATCAATCTCTACTAAGGTTTCATAATTTCCATAAAATTCATCAAAATTTCAAGTCAGTCAAACTAGTTAAACTTCTTTGAAAACTCTCAATAGAAGTGGTTCAAATAGGGAAGATTCCAAAAAAATATCAGCAAAACTAAGATCCAGAATTTGAAAAGAACAGGCCTCAACATCTATTACTAGTTTGAACGCAATTCAGCTTATTGAAGTCAGTTGGAATACATGGGTACAGTTATAGTTTCCCCTTTTTGAGAGTTACTTTTAACTCTCGCCACAGTTTTCAATAAATTTCTCTCTCTATCTCTTTGCACTCATTACCACTCAACTCTCAAAAATAACTCTCAAAAAGGGGAACCAAACAGAGTAAGTGTTTTTCGTTTTCGGGGTGGGGGTTGTTTGTGACATTCAAGAATATTCAACCAGACTTTAAAAAACTTAAAGCTTCATAATTTTAAGTTTGGCTGCAAGCAGAAAAATGGGATCACAGATCCAGTTGGCAGTCGTAATCGACTGAAACCCGTGACTGTGAGTTATGTACTTAGAAGTCACAAGACTCACAACACTAGGAAACAAATTACTATAAATTCCACACAAATCATTCCCTACAGTGGCACCATATTCATAGCTTACCTATTTCTTCAAGTTTCTTCTCACTTCTATACTTCATAAACTTGATAACTCCAGCAATACTTATACTCTGCCCCATCGCCCAAACGAGATAGACAGGCTATCAAATTAGGAAATGAACCGGACACTCAAACACCTTAGGACAAATTCCCTATTGTTGATACTTAAGTTCGACTAAAAGTTACTTGTCAAAAAGGAACACCAAGATGGGGCAATTTGGAGACTAGGTAGAATGGTAGTATGGTACTTTCTGGGGCAGATTCAGATACTTTTATCTCCAACAATGAGTAACATGTACTACTACTAGTTTAATGAAGATATGTGCATCCGAAACTCTCATCCATCCTGAAAAATGTGAAAAGGGAATCAAATAAAGAGGAGGCACACAGACATATAAAATGGAACTTGAGATTTGATCCCTTGGAAAAAGAATAAACTAGGCAAGGAGGCAAGACAAACCTCCAATTCACAGGAGACATGTCCTACAAATGGAAAACTGGCCGAAATGGAAAAGATTTGAACGAAAGGCTATATTTCCACAAGGACAGAGACCTTCACCTTTACGAATTTTCTCTCAACGGAAGAGCCTTAGGCAAATGTGAGACTATGGGACTCTGGCAACAAAAGTACAAGTGCCCCGTTTTTAATTGAATGATCATGTCAGGAATATGCCATGTTCCCTTGATAAAGTACGTGTTACCCCACTTTGATGAAACAAGCCAAGATAAGTTGTAATGGAATCACTGAGATATTGCCAAGCTGGAAATTTAAGTTCTATAAAACCAGTACATGGACATACATCTTCCATGCGTGGTTGATGATAATGCCCAATCTCTGTCAAACACCATATAGCTTCATAAAATTTGAAACATAGGAGAACTAAATATTCGGTATCAAAATAATCATCATACTGCATCAAACTAGCAGATCCTTGTTTTAGATTACTCTAACATGCTGATAAGACTAACCCTCCAGTGGTTGCAGTGGCAGGCTGACCAGTAACATCATTCCTCTTGACATCAGCTAACACAGCGTTGATATTGTCATCCTCGAAAGCGAAATACACAGGATACTGTGACCAAAGATAGCATCATCAAGATGGTTTCCAATACAATCTCTAGAAATATAGAAAGTTCACAAAATAATTTGCCGCATTTCCTAAAGAAAAATTCATAATTTTCGGCGTGAAAAATATTGACTAATGAGTAGAACAACAAATTGGTACATGAGAGAAAGTTGAATATGTCCTAGACAAGCAACGGATTCCAAGAATGCTAGAGCTATGTAACAAATGTCTCCAGAATGCATCTGGAAGCCAGGAACAAACACAAGAATTTGACGTTGACATTCCGAATTTTTTCCCAAATATGCTTTTCAGATCAAAATGAGGTATCAACCACATACTACTCATTCATTCACAATTATGCAATCCAAGAGTGACAATTAGATATTCACGTCAGTGGAAAGAATTTGCGCTAGAGGGTGTTTCTTTCTCTTCAACACCACAAAGACAATCTGTACCCTTGGAACTTGAAGACTTGTCCTCTCCCTTGTAGAATATTAGGAAACACAAACTCAAGATTTGACATACTTCAATCAAATAAAAAATTAATAGAAATTATTTGGAGAAAAAACGAAGAAGAGAAAAGCAAGTAAACAAAAACAAAAACACCAGCAAAAAGAAACTACTGAAGTTCTATGAAAACGAATTTATGCAGTCAGCTAGGACGCCAAGGAGAAAAGTTTTTAGAAAGTAATGATATCATGGTTTTCATAGACATCACTTTTACTCGGTCAAGAGTCAAGAGACAGGAAAGAAGGAAAGTAAGGAATTGTAAAGCAGTTAGTGCTAGTGTTAAAGAGTGACAAACTCGGAATTACCAATCATAACAAATTAATAAACCAATACGAACCAGTAACAGCAGTGGTACAGCATGGGATCTGAAATGGATGGGTTGTTAGGTGGATTACTGGATTGGTTCTTACTATTGACTCAATGAAAACAAAAACGGACAAACAGAAAATAAAGGGGAAAAAAACAAGTAAAGTCCAGATGCAAAAACAGAGAACTAGACAACGGGAAAGGCATAACCAAAAGAGTTCAGAGTAAAAAGACTAATCTTTACTCACAGGAATGTTGGCATATAAAAGAAACCGCTCCAGTTCCACTAATATGTTCTTCATCAGCTCTTTACCAGGATCTTCATCACCTCCATACTTAACATCCTTGTTTTCAGGACTAAACATCCGAGGGAGTAAAAATATTAAGCCCCCTAATGGCTGTTTCTGTTCAATATACTCTGCGATACCATTGCCACATGCATCAAAATCCTGATCAAGTGCTAAAGAATAACAATAAAACTTAAGGTAGACAGAAAATGGGACGTAGTGAAGGAGGATTAGAAGACAATAGGCGCACCCACACGGGCCAAGTGTTATGAACACCGAAGAGTGAAAGAAGAACATAAAATGGCTGTACCATGTGCTCAGGTCTCTGGAAAATGTCATCAGCTAAGAAAGTTTCATGCCATGAACTCTTTTTCTATGGCTCACATAGGAAGGAGGAGAAGGAAAACATTGTATATCCTTAGATGAATCAAGGATTCAAGTTATTCTACTCCCTCCGTTCCATTTTGAGCGACCTTTTTGGGATAGCGTGTCATTTGCAATTGCATATATCTTTCAATATGAATGTTAAAAAATATGTAATATGGATCTTATTTGATAGATTTTAATTAGTTCTATTAAACAAAGTTTTCAAAATCATATAAAACTTCATAAATCGAAAGATATTAGCATTTAAAATGACACGTAGTCCCAAAAAAGTCACTCATTTTGAAACGGAAGGAGTAATCAAGTATAGCAATGAAAGAAAGCATATTAAGTTTGCAAAACACTATCTAAAACTAATATCAATATTTTACCTTTCTAAGTAACAGTGTGCCATAATTTACCACACATACTCAACATCAAATATCTATGCCAAAACTCTCTTCCTGGTGTGGGTCTTGAGAGCATCTCCTGCCCTTACCTTTTTTATTTACTCAAATTCAAAATCTGAGTAAAAACCCTCTTAAAATCCACTCCACTCCTCCACTCCAAACCTATACAGCTATAACAAATTGAGGTTTACTCAATCAAGGGAGACCCAAATTTTCATTCAAATTTCACAAGGCTAGTTTTTCCCTTCCAATATTTTTTTCCTGTCAATCGATAACCAATACAAGAAATAAGCCCATCATAGGAAGAAACAAAGAAAGAAAGAGCCTCTTTAAAGGAAGAACACCCACACGTTGCTAGGGAGATTCAAACTTCTAACCTCCTAGTGAGATACAAGAGTCCAGGCCATTAATCAAGGTTTTACCCAAATTTGTGCTTAGATTTAGGTTTGCCCATTGGAGTCATTCATACCATATAAAACTTTGCTTTGTTTGGAACCTAAGGAAAAAAAATTTCCTTCATTGTTTGGTTTGGAGAGAGAAAAAGAAGAAAATAACAACTTCAAGTTTTGGGAATAGTAAACTTTTCCTCCTATTTTCCTCCCATTTTCCCTAACTTCCAAACATAGCATTACTCAAATTTGAGTAAAATAAGAAAAAGACTAATGAAAGCTCAATGGCACAGTACCCGTTGCCATTTCAATGCTCGCCTGTTCTGCGTCATCTTTCTCAATTGCAGTTTTGGTGTCGTATGCCGGTTGTGCCTAGCTGGCAGGCAGGTATGGGGCGAAAATAGAGGTATGGGACGGGGAATCAAGGTATAGGCACTGGTGGCAAGCTCCTTCCTCATAAGGTTACTACACCAGCTTCCTATGAAAAGAGATTCGTTCTACAAAGGTATCAGAAGATATTGAGCGTAAATGTCTTTCCCACCCCATTCAAGGAAGACTTCTCAATTCTTGCGTACCTACACACGGACATATGCCCCTTGTAACTACAGAAAATCTACCACGTATTCTTCAGTCAGGCATCTCATCCGGTCATCCCTTACTCAAACTAAATTCCATAAAACTAACTTCATATATCAGATTGAGTTATAGTCAAAATGGAAGTATACCTCGAATGAAAGTGATGTTGAGTTCGGTGACGGGAATCATGACGACAGTGCGGGAGAGATCGGCGCCGGGAGTGAAGAGAGAGGAGCCGGCGTGGTGGTTGAGGGAGGCGAGGCGAGATCCGAAGGGGACGCCGGCGATGTCGTACTGGATGAGGCGGTAGACATCGACGACGGCTACGGCGTCGCAGAGCTCGACGCAGGTCACCAGTATGAACAACAGGGCCATCGCCGAGTACACCGACTCGTTCGTCGGAATCGCCATCGAAGCGAGAGAGTGAGAGAGAGAGAGAGAGTGATCTCTAGGGCTTCTGCTGGTAGTTGATTTGATCTTGAGTATTATTATATGATGATTATGGAATTAAGATTGAGTTTATGTGATGCAGTTTGTTAGACGGAGTTTCTACGGCGTTTCGGATTTCCATCCTTATTCCTCGCTCCGCTCAACCAATACTATTAATGGAATTCGTTAACTAAAGTATTACTCCTGTATAATTAGCATTGTGTCTGTTAAATACACGGGATAAAAAAAATCAATTCGGCCCCATGTATCGAATGATGCACGATAATATTGGTCTCATTTTATTTTATACACTAAAAGAATACCATATATGAAAAATAAATTTAAAATATCACATGACAATATCACAGGAGCACAAATTTCCTCTATATTCAACCCCCTCCTCCCATGTCTCTCCCTCCAGGGCCTCCACCCATGTTTCTCTCCCTCTGTCTCTCTCTCCCTTTCAATTTTAAAAAAAAAAAACTCAAAATTATAGAAATTTAGGATTAAAGGTTGAGACGCTTTCCGCTTCAAATACATTTTTATAAGATATTAATAGATAGATTTGATAAAACAGTAATTATATAGACAAATAAGCAAGGTTACTAACGCTCATTTTTTCTACTCCAATAGTATTTGGGAAAGTAGAAACATATGGATAACTTCATATCTTCGCACACATATTTAGTATAAACATATTCGGACACAGACTAACGAGTGGGCTCCGCAGACTAATGGGGGGCACAGGTAACTCGTATGATCCCAAAAATCTCTCCTAAATCTGTATACGAATCATCGATCTTTACATTATTAAAACATCTCTCACAAATAATGGTATAACCCACGTTCTTTAGTAAAAATGTTTGCACAATTCACAGCCATAACATAACAGCCCTTGATGAGGAAAAAAAAAAAAAATTACACGCTCACCAACTTAATCTTGTCAGTTAAAACACCAGGAGCTTTTATAAAACACACCTGGTTGGCTGGTCGAAACCAAATTGTTCTGTCCAAACTATGACATAACAGCCCTCGATGAGAAAAAATGACATGCTAAAATCAAGCAAGTGGAATGGCTAAAGTGCACACCAGCTTAGTCTTGCCAGTTAAACACCAGGAGCATTAAAACACACCTGGTTGGCCGGTCGAAACCAAATTGTTTTCTCCAAACTTTCAAAGCATACTTTGCAAAAAAATTATTTCACGATTGCACCGAAGAATTTTCTAGCTGATAAGAAATCGAGCACATCTTCTTTGTCGCAAGGACGAGGTTCAACTCTACAGCATAGCAAATGTGAGGCAATTGTTATTCACTTTACATCAGAGTATCTCATAGCAGGCTGAAGGGATTGGAGAGACTTGGATCTTGTTTAATGCCGAGAAACAGGCACACGGTCTGGACTATGGCGTGAAATCTGAGTTCTTTGCCTTTTGCCACCCAAGACTTGAATTCTTATTTCAGTTCAACATTCTATTCTGCTCCTGCAAAAAGAACAAACCTCTTGTGAAGTAGACGATATCAGGACATTATGAAAATCCAAGCCTAAAATCAATTAGATTAGTCGTATTTGAGTTATTTAGATTGGTATTGGTCGCGCCAGTTTTTAGCAATTAGTTTCTGGCTGTTTGAGTTGGTTTGGAATAAAAGTAATTGCAAATCAAAACTCCTTGTCCGGTTAAAGGGGTTTTTTCAAGACAGTACGAAAAGCTTAATTCATGGTCTCTCCTCTAACAGCTCAAGTATGCTCAATCAGAGAAAAAAGAAAGTTGAATGTATGACCTAAAAGACGAGTACTCTTCTGGGGGAACATCCACTTCCCCATTTTGAGGTCAAAAAACCGAATGAATCAAATTTGAGTAATTCTAAAATCGACCCTTCAGTCACTTGATTCTTCCCCATTGTCAGGGAAAATCAGTCGCAGGTCTTCATTGTCTCTATAAACCTGAACCAAAGCAGCAGCTTTGTAGGCAAACATCCCAACCATTGCTGGCACAAGCTGCAAAGAACAAAAACAGAAACACATACGTTACAAGAAGGAAAAAGTTAGTTTCTATTCGTAATGATTTTGCATGATATTTTCAAAATAGTTTTGAGAAAATGGGTAACCAGATAACCAGAATATGACAATTATCTTCTTGATGTGCTTTTAAAAATTGATTCACTTAAATGGAAGACCGTGTTGATCTCCAGTCTGTTGGACGGACGTAGGAGAGAACAGACAAGTTTCGAAAACCGTCGGCCAAATAAGTTTTCAATGCTTTTTTGGAAAATGAATCCAGAAAACAGATTCTGAAAGCTACTATGTTCCAAGCTCCCTACCACCTCTAAGAATTTGTACTTTCAAGACAGAATATAGCACCACCTGGAAATCAAATAAATCATTGGCAAAGTGTTGAGAAAGGCCCCAACATCCATATATTGCAGCTGGGATTACAAGCCTTGGAGATGAAAGAGCAATAACAGAACCTTGGACCAATCTTTCAAACGTATCCTCCAGGTCTTGGCTCCTTATACCAATTCTGATTTTGAGAAAATGGAGGCCACTTTTCAGAACAAGAAAATATTAAATTCATAGATTCAAAATTGGAACACACAAATTAGAGAAAATATTTGGAAGTACTTCTTCGACTTCTTTTGCCTGAAAATCTGTGGAACTCTTTCCTTGGAGAGGTTGTCCGCATGTTTGTACAAGAGCTGAACGTACAAGCAACTACATTGGGAACAAAAAAGAATGCCACAAAAGCAGTTTCAGCATCAACCAAAGGAGGTTTCAAAGAGAAAAAGTCAAGTCCCTACCCCTAACCCATGACCCTAAGGCCTCAGTTAATGATATCGCATCCAGGTGATGCATGTTTCACCAAGCGAAGAACTAACAATTTTGTGACTTCGATCTATGAGGAATGGAAATCATAAACTAACCTGAAAAGAACTCCTGCCGCATAACTCAAAGCAGCCTATGCAGTTCATAAGCTATGTCAGTCACCAAGTACATGAGCAAGGTACTTTCAGAAACATCTCTAACTCAAGTGGGGTGGGGGAAAAAAGAAGTGACATTTTCACACTACCTTACTTCACGGAAAAAAAAAAAAAAAAAAAAGCCTGATGAGTTGGGTTGAACAGAAGAGAGCAAAAAAGAAAAGTACCTTAAGGTTTTGTGATTGTTCTAAATTCACAATATTCAGTCGGATAATGAATTGTGCGTGGTGTAAAACAAAGACAACCTGATAAAGGCTGCCACTGGTATTTTTGTTGTTTGAGTTGTTTCTATGTTCTCTTTTCTTTCTAATCTCCCTGGCAATAAGCTTTCTCTTTGGACATGAAACAGTACATAGAGTTGAATCTTTTCCTTGTTTTTGTACGGAGTGACAAAAGCAAAAAGAAAAAGATACAAAAGGCCTGAAAGAAAATTTACGGCCCCAGGTTTTCCATATTTAACTGATCAAAAGGGCTATAACAGTTGCTATGATATACCTGTACAGAGAAAACTACCAAACAGTATCCACTGCATACAGTTCCAATGCCCGCTGTTAGAAGCATCATTTCCCTCTTGAGCTGCAAGTGGAAGAATAGAATGATACAATTGAAAGTCTGATAGACATAAATGGTTTATTGCAGTTTCCCTCTTAAGTTTTGTCATACTGTAAAATCAAAAGTTGCACCTTCATCAAAATATACTAGGTAATCCTTTTTCTAATACCTTCAAAATTGTTTTGACTTTAGCATTAATGGCCAGTATTAGATGCATAGTATTTCGACAACAAAATTAACATACTTATGCTTTGTTTGGTTTGTGATTTGAGTAGTGCTTTTGAAAAATGGGTGGAGAGAGAAATCAGAGTAATGATTGAGTTGAGATATATTTTTTGAAAAAAGTTGTGAAGTGAACGAGGCCTTGTGCATTTGAATTCATTTCATACAAGCTAATACTTTAGTAAAAAAAAATATCCACAAACTATCATAATAACTACTTTCTTGGGTTTTGTTATATCGTAATAGCCATACGATACATTATCTGTAGTCCGGATCCCAACCCATGCTTCCTCGCTCCTATCTATATCCCTTTTTCCCTATTTTATCAATTTTTTATGTAGTTGGATACATGAATAGCACAATTGAAGTTAATCCACCCACAATGAACATTCAGCGACACAAGTCAAAATGTTATTCTGTCACTACAAGCGCCTAAGTTACATGTCCATTCAAAATAATAGTAACAATCAACTATTAAGAGGAATCAAAACTGAAGAAAGCAAATGAGTCACCAGTCTAACAAGGAGGTATCATACAGCTTCATATCTAAGAAGGTTCAGCATTTTTGTTCTTTCTCTGTCATTTTGCAATTCCTGTCATTAGACGAATGAATAATTAAAGCTCATGCAAAGTATCATCTCCTAAAGATTTCCTTTTCTCGTCATTTATAAAGAGAAGCAAATGAGTGGATAGAGTAGCAAAAAATTAGGATCAAACGTGATGAAAGGAAAAAGAACAGGGATGGCCAAGCAAGGCATACCATAGCAGTCATTTTCTTATTAACGGGTGCAGAGTTGTCACCTGCAATCCACTCCAGGGTCCTTGTCAGTTTCAGAAACCCACCCTCATTTTCATCTTCCAAGACCTATCAAAGATTATAATTATCCACTAAATTGACAATTTTAATAGAATAAAAGGTTACTAGTATCTTCACCACAAAAATTAAAACCAAAACCACTGAAAACATTAACTGACTTTATACCGTCAAACCAGCATGATTGCTCAACCAGTTCAACAAGAAAGAGAGAGCCAACATCTATTTGTTGCACTAGTGACCTTAACATGACTGGGACAGAAAGAAATATACACCTAGTTAGTGTAGTAATTATCTTCTATTCATTTGTTGGTCTCATAATGCCTGTTTCTGAACCCAAAATTTGCAGCTGGTGATGCCAACAATCAGATTCCAATTTGCATCATTCAAAACAAAAGTGCTCTTTGCAAGAAAAGAACAACAGAATATACCTGAATACGAAATCCTTTCAAACGTAACCCTGATCATTTTCTTATACCAAAAGTATATACAAACTACTTTTTGTCGCAATAGTCACAAGTAGGTACAACCATACAAGGTCCAATCGGTGGCCTATGTCCACTCACAAGCCATTACGGAATACATTTTCTCCTTGATTGTAGTTTGTTTGCAACAATGACACCCATCTATGCTTTGGATACAGTACATCCGACATTTCTACGGCTGATTAAGGGCTAGAGATGTGGATTCAGCAAGACAAAGAATTTGACATTCCTAGACAATATAATAAACTCGTTCCAATACATTTCTGAATAAGTAACACTAAAGAAATTGGTTAGTTTGTGTTTAGAGTCTTTAGATGGTACCCTTCAATTTTTTTCTGAAGTTCACCAAAATACTTCGATTAGGATAAAAGGTTTTAGTTCCTAAATACTAGGAGCCATTACATTCTACCATCAATGAAACCCACATAATTAGGGGTTTGGAATCCAACTCTTTTGAAACAAATTTCGGATCTGCATGTTCAACATCTCAAAGAATAGAAATCGGTTTTGCCCTTTGTGCCTTCTGAACAGATGAAAATAATTAATCCAACAAAAAGAAGAAAACATAGATGGTTTTGGGGAGGCTAACTCATAAGTTAACTTCTGAAGATTTGAACTGTTACAGTTCTAATAAAGTCAAAAACTGATAGGCAAAAAGAAAAATATATATAAACATTAGTAAATAAAGACAATGATGCATATTAAGTTCAAATATTGATACCTCTTGTGGTTGTTGAGTAACATCAGCCTCTGCATCATCAAGTCTAATAGCATTCCTCAACCAAAGTATGTCAGAAACTTTCGATATGATGTCTCCATCCAACTCTCTCTCCTTCAAAAATGTTTGAAGAATATCCTCTTCTGCAAGTTCACTCACTGGGCAACGTAAAAGAAAAAGAACGATAGACTATCAGCCAACAATTTCTGAAGCTTCAGTTTTATTTGCGTAGACAGATTATGTTTGAATTCTCTGATACATTGGCAATGAATAAAAATGTTAAGGACTCACACATCATAGAAGAGTGATGTATACAGGGGATATTTAAAAAAAAAAAAAAAAAAAGGCATTTTCAACAAAAGTTCAAATGGAACTTTTACACAAGTACATGAATAGTACCATGATGAAGCACATTGGCATATCACCTAAGTGGGAGTGTGTGTATAAAATGCAAGGCCAACTAAAACATTGGGATGCATGACAGAGGAAAGGATGAGAGTGAATTTGCCTCTTGTACTAGTGCCAGCTCAAAACTAGTCTGAAAGCAAACCTTTACTCGCATTTGATTCCAAAAGTTTAATCCAAGTACCATGCTCAAGCCAATCTTAATTTAGTTTTCATGATCAAAATGGGTTCCATAAACACCTCGGTGAAGTTAAATGAATTCTATTACTTCGCATATTTTACATCTCTGGCTTGGACAAGACAACTTAATCTCCTTTACAACAAATCTTTCTGGCATTCCTTCAAAAATGCTTTCAGCAAATCCGTCCTTACCATTTCCTTATAAGTATTAACTCAATCCATTTCGTTAATTAACTCCCAAATTCAAACTCATATCATTCAATACCTTCCCAATTCCAAACAAATGCCATTGTGCTTTTTCCTCCAATTTTCGACCCAATACAATATATCCTGAAATTCTTCAAAACCCACTAAAATATGACAGTTAATTAACCAAATTTTAATGAGCAATGCCATGGTGACCACAATTTTTTATACCATGTGACTGTGTCATCACTGCATAGGTAGAGTACTTGACAACTGATTTACAATGGGGGCATATAAGGGTTTCCCATCATACTTCTATTGGGAATGGGAACCAAACGAAGAAGCTCACCTGGAGGAGGGCTTCTCAAGGCCGAGGCCACCGCTGTAGGGATTCTGGGATAAGGGAGTTGAGCACGACGACGTACTGGGGAGATTTTTGTGGGGAAAAGCAGGCAGTGATTGGGAGAGAATTGGAAACTGCTACAAGTAGCGAGCCACCATCGGATTGCTCTGGGTGAAGAACCCATTTCCAAAAATCTTCCGACTTTTTTCTCCTCCTTCAATCCTCTCTCTCTCTCTCTCTCTCTCTCTCTCTCTCGCTCTGTGATTCGCGAAGAGTGATGTGAAGTAGGCGGATAAATAATGAAGGGCCGGGCTATTCGCACCCACAAATTTACTCCCATACCCCACTATATTTCGGCAAGCGGTTGTTGAAAATCATAAATAACATTTCGGTAAATAGTTGTTTAAAATAAGATTATATTTCGGTAACTACATGTCGAAAATATATTCAATTTTCGGTAGACAATTGCCAAACATGCATTTTCGGTAAACAGCTGTTGAAAAAAACATCATATTTCGGTAATTGGATGCTGAAAATGTATCTCAATTTCGGTAACTAACTGTCGAGTCTATTTGAAAATTTTTAACGGGGTATGGGAGTAAATTTGTGGGTGCGAATAGCCCGGCCCATAATGAAAGGGCAAATTTCACTCAGACCCCCTGAGGTATCTGATAATGACATAAAGTACCCTTCAGTTTTCAAAAATGACAGAAACTTCCCTTATTTTACAGTTTGGGTTTCCTTCCGTTAGTTCCGTTAGTTAAATAGACGGAAATGTACGGAAAATGAAATCTTCAATTTTATTTAGTTCTACACCTATCTTAGGGCTCTCATTAAAAGTCCTAGAGTCAAAAATTAATTATGATCATTTAGGATAAAATGATTAAAAAAATAAATCTTCGCACCGATTCAAATGGATTAAAATTTGGAGCATTTAAAAATTTTGCTTTTCATTTGATTTTAGAGCTTTTAATGAAGATTAAATACTTAACTACTCCAATTTTCAATCCATTTGAATCGGTGCAGAGATCTTATTTTTTTGATTATTTTATCCTAAAGTGCAATAATTAATTTTTGGTTCTAAGATTTTCAATGAGAGCCCTAAGATAGTCGTAAAACTAAACGAAGAGGAGATACTTAAGTGCTCAAATTTTCAATCCATTAAATCGGTACGAAAATGTTATTTTTCTGATTATTTTATCTTAAAGGGTCATAATTAATTTTTCGCTTTAGGAGTTTCAATGAGAGCTTTAAGAAAACCATAGAACCAAATGAAGAGCAGGTACTTAAGTTCTTAAATGGTTTGGCCCCAAGGTTTTCAATGAGAGCCCTGAGAGAGTTATAGAACCAAATGAAAAGAAGATACTTAAGTGCTCCAATTTTTAATCAGTTTGAATTGGTGCGAAAATCTTATTTTTCTGATCATTTTATCCTGTAGAGTCATAATTAATTTTTAGCTCTAGGACTTTCAATAAGAGCCCTAAGATAGCTCTAGAACTAAATAAAATTGAAGATTTCATCTTCCGTACATTTCTGTACCTTTTCCGTCCATTTCACTAACAGAACTAACGGAATGAAACCCAAACTGTGAAATAGGGGAGGTTTCTGCCATTTTTAAAAATTAAGGGGTACTTTCTATCATTGTCAGATACCTCAGGGGGTCTGAGTGAAATTTGCCCATAATGAAATATCTCTGGGGGGCCGGCTATTCGCAGCCACGTTTTTTCTCCCGTACCCCGTTAAAAATTTTCAACTAATTACAACATAACCCCCTAATGCAAAATGACCTCCTTACCCTTATACCTATACATGAAATGACATACATGCCCTTATGACCAAAACCCATAAATTATGATCTTTCCCCTTCCCCTAAAAAATCACAGTCACGTTTTTTTAGGGGAAAAAAAAAAAACCAGACCAGAGGACCTCCTGTTCTTCATCTTCAGGCTTCCTGTTCTTCATCTTCAGGCTTCCCGTGTTCATCTTCTCTTCTCCTCTCTCTCTAAATCATCATTCTCTTTTCTCCTCTCTCTCAAATCCTTCCATTGATCCATTTTTTGACCCACTTGTAGGTTTGGATTTTGAAATTGAATCAAATTATATTGGCAACCATATGATGGCAGAGGAGAAGAAAGATGCTGTGATGGACATTGTACCCTGAAAGCCACGTGAGGAAGAAAGTTTTTCTGTTTACAATGGCCTCTGGTTTGTTGTTGTGGCATCTGAGTTTTGTAAACCGATTTTTTCGATATTTCTGGTTCGAACAGAGTAAAGTAAGTAATTTCGGTAGCTAACAACTGTAAATTATTACCATACTCGACAGTTAGTTACCGAAATTGAATTACATTTTCAGCATTCAATTGTCGAAATATATGTTTTTTATTTTTGTTGTATACATTTTTGACATATAGTTACCGAAATATAATCTTATTTTCAACATCTATTTACCGAAATGTATATATGATTTTCATATATAGTAGTTCGACAGTTATGTACCGAAAGTTGATTATATTTTCGACATATAGTTACCGAAATATAATATTTTTTTCAACAGTTATTTACCGAAATGTTATGTATGATTTTCATATATATAGTTCGGCAATTGGTTACCGAATTTTATAGATATTTTTGACATGTTGTTACCGAAAGTGATCTAATTGCTATTTTATATATATACATACATGTATGTATATACTCACAGAGTGAGAGAGACTGACGAACAAAGAGAGACTGACAAACAGGGAGAGAGAGAGAGAGAGAGAGAGAGAGAGAGAGGGAGAACGACACCTTGAAGGTGCGGCAGTGGTGCGGCAGTCGGACTGGCGGTGGTACGGTGGTGGCTATGGAGGTGGGAGGCGGCAATGGGGGTGGGAGGCATAATGGGGGGTGAGGGCTTAAGGTGGGAGTTAAAAGTGTAATTTTGAGAGGGGAAGGGTATAATAGGAAGATCAGGTACATTTAATGGGTTACATGGATAAAATTTTGAAAATGGGCTATGTGGAATAACGGGGTTCGGGAGAAAAAACGTGGCTGCGAATAGCTGGCCCCATCTCTGGTTTCACTGGTTGATTTTCGGTTGAAACGAATTGGATCAGGCTTCTCTGTAGTGGAACAGGAGCCTTTAGGGTATCCACAATACTATAATCAAAAATTGATAATCAAAAGGTATCACATCATCTTTTGATTATTCATTTAAGATATTGCTAAGATTAATAATATAGATGTCTACAATGGTATAATCAAAATTGGATAACCAAAACTTGTTATAACATCATTTTTTTAAACTACAAAAAACTAAAAACTGTTAAAAGTAGAAAATAGTTTTTCACGAAATAGTTTTGAAACTAATAATAACTATTTACTAGAAATTGAAAATAGTTTTTGAAAAAAAAATTTATTTAAAATAAAATTTCTTTAAAAAATTAGTAAAATATTTTTTTTTTGAAAAATATTTTTCAAAAGAAAGAGAGGAAAAAGGAAGAGAGATAGAATATGTGTATTTGATTGAGAATATGTGGGTCTATTAAATTTGGTTATTGTCAAAAGGTTGCTAGTTTTGGTTATCCAAAACTCAAAATTTGATTATTTCTAAGGAGGTTGTTAAATTTGATTATAGCATTGTGAGCCATATTTTACACCAACATTGTTAACTTTAAAAATCTTTTACATTTGATTATAGTATTGTGGATACTCTTATTTGCCCTCTCATCTCATCTGTTCATTTCAGCTAGTATTATCGTTCAAAAATTTATTTAAAAAAAAAAAAAAACCCTCACTTAAAGAAACATTCTTCTCACAAAGAGCCTTTCTACAAATTCTAACCATTAAATTTTTTTTAGACGGTTGAGATTATCCGGACGGCTCTTTACAGTCCAAACGTAAGTCACATTATGCGCAAGCGCGAGCGTAAATTCGTTTTTCAAACACCTAAAATTCCATTACGAACACTAAAGTAGGTCCTTTTAAAAAATGATGTGACTAAGGTCCAAATATAAACAGTTGCCATTTCCATACAAATTAGGGGGTGTTCCGGATTAAGAAAAAGAAGGTTTTTAAAAAGGAATGTAAATTTCAAGGTCAAAAATCATGGGTTTACGTAAATAATTTTCCTACCAATATGGATCTTGTTTGATAGATCTCATTGAGATCTTTTAAACGGTGCAAAAAAAATTGAAAAATTATTTTTCATTTTCGTTATATTTGAGTTTGAAATTACCTTCTTTTTGAAAAAGAAGGTTTTTTGAGAAAGCGGAACGGGGCCTTATTCTCCTAGCTACATTCCGATTTAACAATTTTTTTTGAAAGTTTGTGTCTTTTGTCAATTAATTATATATTATAATTTATTATGCTTTATGTGATTTTGAAAATACTATTTCACATAATTAATCGATATCTATCAAATAATATCTATATTGGATAAATCATTCTTGATTTAAAAATATACTAACTAGTTTAGGGAAAATTACAACGACAAAAAAAAAAAAGGAAGCCATAGTTTCATTCCCAAACAATTGAAACCCTGGAGTTTCCAATTGTTCAAAATAAACCCTAGAGTATTAAACTCGTTTAAATGAAAATTCAAAGTTGAGTGTCAATATGACTTAAAAAAAGCTCACATTAAAATAACCAAACTTAGCAATCTCTTAACAACTCATCAAATTTTGGCATTTGAATAATCAAAACTAACAACATTTTGCAAATAACCAAATTTAGTGATCCCCATATTTTCTTAATTAAGTACGTGCATCATTACACACAAACATTCTCTCTCTCTCTCTCAACAATGTTTTCAAAAAATAATTTTAAAAACTATTTTTTTAAGAAACTTTTAAAAAAAAACTGCATAAATTTTTTTTTCAATTTTTTAAAAATCATTTTGTTTTAAAAAAATTGTATTTACACAAAACTGTTTTTTTTTTTTACACAATTTTCTTTTCATAAACTATTTTACCACAACTAGTTTTAACTTAAACTGTTTTTTTTCTTCCAAAAACTGTTTTTTTTTTTTTTTTTTTTTTTTTATCATTTCTTCCAAAAATTGTTTAATAAACTGCTTTTTTTTTTCCAAAACCATATTTTTTTTAAAAAAATTTGTTTTGAACATAAACTATTTTTTAAAAACTAGGTTTTCAAAAACTATATGGAAAAATGAGGGGGAAAAGTTGGAGGAAACTTAGTGAATGAAGCAATGGCCCATTGTATTTGATTATGAGCAAAAAATAACCAATGTGGGACTTGACATTGTTAACTTTAGCAACCTCTAAATGGATAATCAAAATTTGATGTGGCATGTTTTGATTATCCATTTTTGCTTATTCCACTGTGGATACTCTTAGGCCATACACAGTGGTATAATCAAAAGCCAATTGTTTTTAAAGTTAACAATTTTTGTGTAAAAGTTGGCTCACAATGGTATAATCAAATTTAGCAACATTCTTAGAAATAATCAAATTTTAGGCTTTGGATAACCAAAACTAGCTACATTTTTCAATAATCAAAATTTGTCTACCCCATATTTTTCAATAATCAAAATTTGTCGACCCCACATCATATAAGTTAACTAGTTCCAAAATTTGAATACACACATGTTTCAATTGGTATTTTCTTCTTCTCTTCGCCAACTCTATATCTTCTCCACTTTACCCACAAACTATTTATTTTATTTTATTTTATTTTTTGTTAATTTTATATTAACTTTGTTCAGATTGTTTATTCTTCTCGAAGAAGGAAACCTTAAAAACAAAAGACTATGAATTTTCTGAACAAAATACAGAAACAATTAACATTCATTTTTTTATTTTGGTTATATTTTTCTGAACAAATGTTTTCTTTGTATTGGATTGCGAGTATTTTCATTAATTTATGCTCGAAAAGTGACCCATCTGTCTGAATTTTCTGGATCCGCCATTGTCCTGGACGGAAATATGTTATGTACGGCGGCCGATATAACTGAACCGCATTCTTAGTTCGATAGATCGATGGTGGACAATGGCGTGAGCGCGCAGTGGATGTACTCAACTACGTCGTTGCTAACCTCTGTTGGGTCCTTAATTTTTCATGTTTTATGAGTTTGGTAGTTTGGCCAATTAATTTCAGTGATATAGATTTAACATGAATTTTCTAATATAAATAAAGTCATATACATGCGCATTGCTCTCTATGGTAAAACAAAAGAAATCCTTTATTTTCCATGTCAAAACAAATATTGGTGCTACAGGGAGTCCATGTCATATTTTAACAACAAATAATTCACTTTATGTTATATTATTCACTTGATATGCTTGACAGAGTGTCCATTTACACTTGTGACTATGAAATGATCATGAGATGATACCTATTTTTGTCCTTATTATAATTAAAAATAAGTAGTTGAGTGTTATATGTTCTTGGTTTTTATTACAGTATTGTTTTATTTGGAGACGTAGAAATAAAAATATGTTGTCCCCCGATTTTACGCGTTTTTCCAAACACTAAACCAATTGGAAAGACGAATCCAACAACATTTGGTTGGTAAACGTGTGATGAACTTTTTCGTAAATTAATGATGGGCAATCTCAAAAGGAAATCAAGACAGCACCACGGCCCTGTATGTTCTTCCTGATCATATATAGATAAATACAAGGTTTTTTTTTTTTTTTTTGTTCAAGGGGCTCAATTCTTAATTGTTATGAAATTGGCAGCTGCCCAAATTACATCAATCCTCTTTTCAGTGGGTAGTTATCGAAAGCTATCTAGAGTATCACGTGATTATGTGGTACTCGCGCGTGACAGATCACGTAACAATTCGGCCTGACTTATTTATTAATTCTACTTTATTTTTTGTTAAATTTGTATTAATTTTGTTCAGATTGTTTATTCGTCTCGAAGAAATAAACTTTAAAAACAAAATACTATGACCAAAAGTATTAAAAATTACTTCACTGCAGAAAAAACCAATCTAACATAAATAGTCTTTTACGGAGTATAAATAATGTTTGTTTTCTTAAATTTTTTTCAAGTTTGATTCATGTTTGTTTATCTTTCAAAGTCCTCTCGTCAGACCAAGGGAATGATTTAAAGTAACGTAAATTTATATAACTAGAGGCATTAGCAAAAGGTCAACTTGCATCGTCTCGCTTCCCGGCCGCCGGCCGGCAAGTAAAAGAATGGGGGGTAATTCGCTGAAGACTTTTTCAAATTTCATCCGATTCAATTCGCAAAGGTTTTTTAGAGTATGTTCTATTAATTAAAATAAATATTTATTTTTCTTTTAAAGTAAATGTGATGTATTGTGAGACAGTAACATGTTTTATAAAGTCAAATGTAAGTATTTAACAAATAAAAACCTTAGCGAAACAGGGACCGTACTGTGCACCTTCGAGCCGTCGATTGTGCCTCCGACAGCTCGGACCTCATCTCAGATGAAGTTGAAAAACGTTCATATAATTCAATAAAAAAAAATCTGAAAGTCTATCAAAATTACTGGTAGTATATCATTTGTCTCGATGAAATTGGAAAAAAATTATACAACACGACAGGAAAAAAGGGCAAAAACACAGTATTTTGACTGCTAAATGATACTGTAAGAACTTATACAAGAAGACATTAGAGCATCCACAGTGGAATAAGCAAAATAAAAAATTGTTAAAGTTAACAACGTTTGTTCAAAAGAGTGCTCACATTGGAATAATCAAACTTAACAATCTCTTAGTAACTCATCAAATTTGGCTTTTGAATAATCAAAATTAGCAATCTTTTGCCAATAACCAAATTTAGTGATCCCTATATTTACTCAATCAAGTACACCCATCATTACACAAAAATCTTCTCTCTCTCAACAATGTTTTCAAAAAATAATTATAAAAAACTATTCTCACTACTTTTATTTTCAGAAACTTTTTCTAAACCAAAAAAACAGTCTTTATATGAACTTTTTATTTTTATTTTTATTTTATAAAAACCGTTTCTTCAATCTTTTTTAAGACTATTTTAAAAAAACTATATTTACACAAACTGTTTTTTTACACATTTTTTTTCATAAACTATTTTTTTATCTAATTGTTTTTAACTTAAACTGTTTTTTTTCAAGAACAAATATTTTTTTATAAAAACTGTTTTAACATAAACTAGTTTTTCAAAAATTAGTTTTTCAAAAGATTTACATGAAATAAAGGGGAAAAGTTTGGAGAAAACTCATGGAAGGAAGCAATAGTTCCATCAGTTTTGATTATGAGCAAAAATAACCAATGTGAGATTTGACATTGCTAACTTTAACAATCTCTAAATGGATAATCAAAATCTGATGTGGCATATTTTAATTATTCATTTTTGCTTATTCCACTGCTGATGCTCTTAAGGGCTCAAATACCCTGTATAATCATCACATGGGTTGACTGCTGATTTTCAACGCTGGTGGCCTTAGACAGTCCGGCTCCTCTCCAATCCATAAGGAATTGGAGGATCCTCCAAATCCAATCTGATGGTCAAGATTACCCTAATAACTCAAGCCCCAAAATTCATATGGTATTCTACTAGCACCCAATTACTCCCCAAATATTTTTCAATTACATAAGCGTCTTTTCTCCCCGTCTTTTTTGAAGGACAAAAAAAATTCATTAATCTTCGAAATTTATAAAAAATTCATTAAATTTTTTTGAACGGCGTCCTCTTCCTGTTAAACCTGCCTTTGAAAAACTTTTTATATAGCTCATAAGGATTTTTTCTACCGATATCATATAGTTCATGAGGATTTTTTTACTAATATTATATCAATAATTTTTTTATTTCAGCACGGTTTTTTTTTGATATTATCCTATTATGTAGCTCATGAGATTTTTTTACTGATACTAATGTATTTTCATTTGTGTTTCGTACTGTGTTGTGTGTTCATTGATGTAGTTGTTCTTGTATGTAAAAAAAGTAGCAATTAAAATTCAGTTATGAAAATTAGAAAGAAATTGTAAGAGTAAATAATTGAAAGTAATATAATTTTTATAGAAAAAATATTTTAAAAGAAATGCAAAAGGAGTCTTTGATTAATCCTGTGAATCTGATAGTTTTTTGAACTTGCACCAATTATTAAAGTTAAGAAATGAAATTTTAATAATGTTTGAAATTTGGTAAATTGGTACACGGAATATAATAATTGGGAAATATTTGGGAAGTAATTGGATACTCGTAGAATACCATATGAGTTTTGGGCTGGAAATACTAGAGTAATCCTGACCATTGCATTGAAATTGGAGAATCCTCCAATTCCCTATGGATTGGAGAGGAGCCGGACTCGGCCTTAGATACGTTCTCTTCAAACCCGAGCCATAGATGCCAAAATAATACAAGTGTAGTACATTGACGACTAAAACTTATTTATAGAGCTCTGTCAATAAATTTTTACAGAGGTAAATTCAGACCGTTTAAAAGTATTTTAGACTGTCTGAATTTTAATAAAAAATTTCGGAGAAAGAGGCTCTTTTCCAAAAAAATTTCTTTAAAATTTGAACAGTCTAAAATTAAAATGGACGAGCAAAATTGCGTGACTATGTGAATAAAAGAATTACGGTTCCTCCGCGAGTCAATCTCTTTGACATGCGTATATAACTGCTAGCGTGTATATTCATACATGCCTAAAACACTACTAACATCCTACCACATAGTAGTAATGGAGAAAGAAATGGGTGGGGACGATACTCCAACCACCCCCGCCCACGGCGATGCCACGACGATCTCCGCCGTCTACCCGGACATCCTCCAGACCCACATCCTCACCCGACTGGACGGCCCAACACTCGCCTCCGCCGCCTGTGCGTCGTCCCAACTCCACGCCCTCTCCAGCCAAGAAACCCTCTGGCAACAAATCTGCCACCGCACCTGGCCCTCCACCGCCGACCCACGCTTCCACCGCCTCATCTCTTCCTTCCCCTCCGGCCACCGCTCCTTCTACTCCGACTCTTTCCAATATCCCGACGGCCACCGCCGGTCAAGACCCAGTCGCCGTCCGCCGCCAGCCTACATAATCTCCGCTGTCGACATACGCTACCAAAACCAACTAATACTTTCCAAGGTCCACGTGGCGGAAACCGAGTCGGACCCATCGCTGCCGTTCCGGGTCGATTTGCTCGGCCCGAAGGAGGCCGCGCCAATGCCGGTGAATTTGGACATCAGGGACGACAAGTGCCTCTCTAATCTCGAAGAGAACTTGACTCTCAGCTGGATCCTGATCGACCCCACCCGAACCCGGGCGGCAGACGTGTCGAGCCGGCGGCCTGTCTTGGTCAGGCGGAACTGGTTGTCCAACGACGTGGAGCTCCGCTACGCGACCGTTCTCTCCGGCGGGGAGCTGGTGCAGTGTTTGGTGGCGGTCACGTGTGGGGAAGGGGGGACTGGGTTGGCGGTGGGTGAGGTGAGGCTAGACGTGGAGGATATGGAAAGGAAGAAGTTGGGGTGGAAGAGTTTGGGGGCGGCCGTGGAGGGTGGGAGGAAGAGGAGAGGGGGGAAGGGGGAGGAGAGAGAGAGGTACGAAGGGTGGTGGAGGGAGGAGAGAGAGAGGAGACGGAGGAAGCGGAGGAGAGAGAACAGGCGGGATACGGTGTTGTTTGCCACCACTGTTGTCATTCTATTGTCTGTTTTGGTGTCTCTTTTGATGTTTGTTGGGATTAAATTCGTGCAGTTAGTGGTTTCACCGTTCAATGGGTAAATACTGGATCCAAGTTTCTCCTTCAGTGTATCAATTCAAGTCTTTATAGCTGGTTGGTGAGATGAAACTTATTCCGGCTCCGGGGCTCGGGGAGCATGATGGGACTTTAGCTTCGACTAATAAATACGGTATTGAAATTTTTGTGTATATAATTATAGTAAAACATCTTTGTATCTCGATGGTAATGTTTGCATCTTTGTATGTCTATGGTCATCTTAAATGAAAGAAATTAACGAGAATGTGATTTCACATTCTCATGATGTAGTCCTATCTTTGAAGAGAAAAACTGGCCAAAAACAAAAAAACGTAATTTTAAGATTTGATGACATATATTATAGCTAACTAAGATTCACATTCTCAAATAAAGTGACAATCTAATCCCGATCCGCTGTGTGATAATCACAAATTCATAAATTCAATATTTGGAAATAGAAAATATTGATCTCATTAATTTTTCCAAATAAATAGTAGTATTATATGTCTATAAAATCGGTCAACTAATCCAACCATTTGAATGAAAAATGCATTTAATTTCCAAGGTACTTAATTTTTTATTCGGTGATAATCGGATAATCATTTCTACCCAAGATGCAAGCAATCAAGCATTGTGTAATTATGAAATTAGGTGATGATGATTCACGTCATTATTCCTACTCAAGATGTAGGCAATCAAGCATTGTCTTATGAAATTAGGTACGTTGAATAGTGTAAACTTTGATTAGTACTGCAGCAACAACGGAAACATCATGTGGGGTGTGGTTGGGGTGTGTGTATACAACATTCCTATAGAATATTTTTCGGTGAAATAAGGATCTACAAATTTTTAAAAGGATCAACACATATAATTTCTTTCTTAAAACAAACAACTTATTTCGTAACTAAGGTTTTTTCCTCTATCAAATCTATAGTTTTTGACAGTACTTTCTTACTTTCCAGTTTCCACCCTTAATATATATATATATGGTTATTTTGCATGTAAATTGATAAAATTATCCTTTCATATGCACGACTTTTCACACATAAACAGTTTTTACTTTAGATTTCATGGAAGAGGACGAAAAGTGAACGAGGTTATACAAAGGGCATGTAATTGTGAAAATCAATAACGAACCAAAAAAAATCACAATTGGTCACAGAAAAACACAAATCCTTAAAAAGTATTTTTCTTCAACAGTCAAAATATCCAGACCAGTTTACGAGTGCCTCAACTAATTCCCTTTCCGGTCAAGTCAAAGGCATGTCTTTCACGCCGAGACTAAAGGAATTCACAAGAAATTAGTACTTTTTTCCGACCTAACTCCAAGAATCAATTCCAAATCAATTGTGCAAGGAAGAAACCCGCCGACCAATCGAAGTGCCTATAAATCCTTAAAAGTATGTCGAATTAATCCTGCACATTCATGATATAACTACAACCACATGCCACAAACTCAAAGCCACATAACATCTTTACAAAGCCAGGATCACACAACTTATAGACAATTACAGTTTGAATCAATGTGTGGTTCCATCGGGGTCCCATCCGGATCCTACTTGTATGATCCAAGTCATCTATCCTTCATCCACCCCGTAACTTATCTTGATCTGTTATTCTTTTGAAGCATTTGATCTTGGCACATCGGTGTGGCACATTTGTGCCACACCCCTCTCACATACAGGTGGGACCCGTTCCACTGGGATCCACTTGTATGTGAGAGTGGTGTGGCACAAGTGTGCCACACCAATGTGCCTCTGTCATTTTAGAATATAAAATGCCGGAATTATGACCGTCTATTTTTTTCAAGACAAATGTGATTGTAGACCAAGTAGTACTAATTAGTAATATCCAATCTAAATTTTTTCCAGGATGGATCGAATTATTAAAGTTTTAGGATGCGACTGAAAAGAATATGCATTGTTGATACATCTGAAAAGAACGGATAGTCAACTTTCGAAAAGCTATTGATACATCTGAAAAGAATATTAGAAATTAAAATTTTTTTTCATAGCGTGTTAAAAGAATCTGCATTATTTTAATCTCCTCTTAATCCATTAGTCAGGGTATAGCTGCATCATCTTCTTTAGGGCCTGCTTGGATAGAGTAAAAACGGGGGAATAAGACGGGGTAAATGGGGTGGGGCTCATTGTTTTGTCCTTGCTTGGAAACCAAATTATTTTTGGGCACCTCTTGGCCTCCCCAAATTTAATCCGGCTATAGAGGGGAGAAATTTGGACGAAATCACCCCTGCTTATTCTCTTTCTCCAACCCGAAAGACTCCTTATTTAATTTCAGAGCTCTTTTATGGTACTCATTGAAAGGTCTTAGAACCAAAAAAATCCATTATGACCATTTAAGATAAAATGATCAAAAAAAATAAGATCTTTGCACCGGTTCAAACGGATTGAAAATTGAAACACTTATTTTTTTTACACCATTTATATATTAAAAATATAGTTAAAAAATAAAGTGTTCCAATTTTCAATCCGTTTGAACCAAAGCGAAGATCATATTTTTCTAATCATTTTATCTTAAATGGTCATAATGGATTTTTGGCTCTAAAGCCTTTCAACGAGCACCCGAAAACTCCTTATTTAGTTTCAGAGCTCTCTTAGGGTACTCATTGAAAGGCCTTAGAGCCAAAAATCCATAATGACCATTTAAGATGAAATTATCAGAAAAATAAAATTTTCGTACCAGTTCAAACGGATTGAAAATCGGAATACTTTATTTTTAACTATATTTTTTAATATATAAATGGTGTAAAAACGTTTTTTAATATAAAATTTTTAGAATAGACATTTTTTAATATTAATTTTTGAATTTATATACTTATTTAATACTGCACATGGACAAAATAGTCATTTGACAGCTTTTTCCACCATCCACCCCTTCTTATCCCCATATTCTATAAACCATCCAAAAAAGTCAAATTTTATCCCCTATTTAATACTCCATCCAAACCACATACTATTTTATCCCCCTTTCATAAATCATCAAAATTAATACCCCTATAACTATCTTATTCCCTTCATATTTTTTACTCTCAATTTTTTAATCCAACCAGGCCTTAAAAGTAGAATTTTAAGTGAGAGGAAGAGGTAGTGGAGAGCTTCTCTCTAGGAATAAAAAGAAAGCTCTAGCTCTTCCCCTTTTTTTTTCCTTTTTCTCCTGCGGCCGTCCCCTTTTTGTTCCCCTCCCCCAGGCGGCTCCCCCATCTCTTACCCTCCAATATATCTTCTTCCCTCCTCCTCCTCTTCTCCTCCCTCCATGGTTGTAAGATGGTTGAGGCTCTCTCTTTCGAGAGAGTAGGTCTCTCACTCTCCCCATTATATTTGGACTCGGAGACCTAGATCTGGAGTTCTAGATTTGGATGTTGACTCTGAATCAATCCGAGAGGCAGTGTTCTTGGGCTCTCCAGCAGCGACGATGAAGGCGTCAAAATGTAGACCCTGTGCAGATCCAATGGTGGGACCAGATTCAGTGGCGATCCTCCACCCACCTCCACGAGCGGAGTGTTGGGTCCAACATCGGAGCTGAACGGACTTTCCTTTTTGTGTTTTGTTCTTGTTGTTTCTATTTTTCTTTTTTGTTGTATTTGTTATTTTTCGGCCTATGGACCACCCAATTTGTATATGTTTTGTATCAATATAAATTGCGTTTTCTTTCCTGTCAAAAAAAGAGAGTAGAATTTAAAACCTTAATGCGTCTGAGTACATCTATCTGTTGATCCAAATGCCCATTTTTTTTTTTTTCTTGTGAGAGGCACTCATTAAATATCATGAGTGGTGTATTACATTACGTCAACTATACTAGGTTGTGTGATGGTTTCTTCATTTACAGAGAATTGGGCTAAGGTCTAAAGAAAAGTGGTCCAATAGGGCACGTAGCCCACATGCTAAGAAATTGTAACTTGTAAGGTGTACGGTCTATTAATAAATTAATTTTTAAAGTCTAAGGTCCTTGGATTGATAGAATTGTCCCCGTAAGACAACAATTACTATTTCTTTACTCTCTCCCCAAAATTGATTTGAACCTTCTCCTCTCCCTGGTCTCCGCTCTCTGATCTGTCGGTGACCGGAGTTCACCGCCTCTGCATCCCTGAAAACCAACCGAAGTGTCCGTACGTATTAGGTTGCTTATACCCGACCGAACAATCTTTCAGTGGCCCTAATATTTAAAATTCTTAGCTTTCATGATATTTAACACTACGATCTCGATTTTGAGTATAATACTACAGTAAACAGTTATAAGAGATTGGAGATCAATTTATGCTATATATAAATGTAGTTAGGTTCAAAAGTCCTGAAACTCCCCGGTCATTCTAAATTCTTACAATTTTGATTTTTTTTTTTTTTAAATTAAGAGAGAGGGGTGATCAGAAAAAAAGGGGATTGAGAGCTGAGCGAGGGAGGGAGAGAGAGAGACTTGGAGAGGGGGGAATTGAGAGAGATGCGTGATTATTTGGTGCTCATAGGGCATGTTAGATGGGTGCTTCAAATCCCTCCTCACCACACATTTGTAATAGTATGGGGAGGGGTGGTTCTTTTTTTTTTTGGATTGGTGTGTTAGTTTTTGTTGGTTTGCTCTGTTTATCCTATATTTTTTTTGTAATTGTAAATTAATTTTTTTTTACCCTTTGTAATTTTAATTCATAAAAAAGTAAATATAAGTCTTTCCGTGCATAAAACGTGGCAACGCTTTGGACCCAACTTTTATGCCCCGTTCATCGAATGGTTATGGTGCTAGTTTAATTTAACTACATGCATGGTAACTGGTAAGCGTCTACTATGAAAACTCTAGCAAGCTAGCAGTCCCTAAACCCCTTCTCTTTAATTAGTTATTATCTAAACAAGAATAAAAAAATGAAAAGGGAAAAAAAGAGACCATTTTTCTTTTTTTTTTTGAAACATGATTAAAATTCTAAGCAATTATCGGAAGCTCGGCATGAATCGAATCTTATTTTTCCGTGGCTTTGGGACATGGCGTGTAGAAGCAAAATATAACCTGTATAAAGAGGTTGAATTCCAAATTTCAATCCGTTTGAATAGGTGGAAAGATTTTAGTTTTCTGATAATTTTATCATCAATGGTCATAATTAAATTGGCACATATAATGTAATCTGGGATAATAAATACGTAGTATAGATTTGGATAGATAATCCTATTTTGGATAATAAAGAGTATTGGTATGGAAAGATGACCATATTTGTTGATTTTATTGTGATTATAAAAAGTACATATTTGGATAGATAACCCTATTTGGGATAATAAAGAGTATTAATTTGGACAGATAATCACATTTGCTTGTTTCATTGCGATAATACAGAGTTGCAGATATAAGCTTATTTGATGTTTTGGATAATAAATAACATAGATTTGGAAAAATAACTATTATTTGTTGGTATTTTTGGAGTATTTATGAGTATAGATTTGGATAGATAACCACATATGTTGGTTTAATTGCTATTATACAAATTATAGATTTTGCCTAGGTAACCTTTTATATGTTGGTGTTTTTCTGATAATAAATAGTATAGATTTGGACAACTAACCACATCTATTTATACAAAGTACAAAAATAGAGGAATTTTGAGGAAAAAATAAAAGAATTAAAGATGAAAATGTATTTTAGTTGGGTGCGGGGACATATAGGTTGGTTAACCAATTGATGCAAGCACCTTTCCACGCATAAAGAACATATATAAGATTATTTGTGTGCAACTAGCTTGCTCACCTGATTAAAAAAAAAAAAACCTAGCTTGCTCACCCCACCACGTGTTACCAAATCCCAAAGGATTCCTATTTCAGTTTTCCCCTTCGGCTCCGATCGTTGGACCGATGCCGGAAAAGCTTCACTGGAGGCCGCGCTGCATGCTGTTCAGCACGAAATTGCACAACACAGTTTCCAAGTCCGTATGATACACGCCTGTGTTGCATGTGTAGATGTAAAAACTAAAAAACATGTTTCCCTAAAAAAATGAGACTTTTTCTTCCCTTAATGACCTTTTTCCCATCTCTATAAAAAAGACATACCCTAGTTTCACTCCTCCTACTTCATTCTCATTATCATTACCAGCCAACTGTCCGACTTTCTTTCCAACTTCTAAATTCATTTATTTTATTTTTAATTAATCTTTTAGTATCTTTTAGCGAGGGTTTTTGAGTGTGTAAAATAAAACATACTCCCTCCGTCAAAGAATGTTTGGCACTTTCACTATTTCAGTATTATGAAAAAATTAACTATATCTTTTAATTCATAATATTTTTTATAAGTAATATGGATCTTGTTTGATAGAGTTTAATTTGTTCTATTAAACAAAGTTCAAAAAATCGCTTAAAACATTATGGACTGAAAGATATATGTAATTTAAAAATGACACGCATTCTCGAAAATGTCAAACATTATGGGACGAGAGAGTATTAAAGTAGGAGTTTTGATTTTCCCCTGCCTTATTTACCAGTCCGATGCATTCCCAAACGCCAGCCACTCGATCTCCGTCGTCAAAGGAGCTAGGATAATCCTCTGTGTTACGAAATTGGCAGCTGCCCAAATTACATCAATCCACTTTTTAGTGGATAGTTATCGAAAGCTATCCCGAGTATCATGTGATTATGTGATACTCGCGCGTGACAGATCACATAACAATTCGGTCTGACTGATATATTCTACTTTATTTTTTGTTAATTTTGTATTAACTTTATTCAAATTGTTTATTTGTCTCGAAGAAATAAACTTTAAAAAACAAAATACCATGACCAAAAGTATTAAAAAGTACTTCACTACAGAAAAAAACAATCCAACATAAATAGTCTTTTATAAATAATGTTTGTTCTCTTAAATTTTTTTTCAAGTTTGATTCATGTTTGTTTATCTTTCAAATTTCTCTCGTCAGACCAAGGGAACGATTTAAAATTTTAAAGTAACGTAAATTTATAAAACTAGAGACATTAGCAAAAGGTCAACTTGTATCGTCTCGCTTCCTGGCCGGCAATTAAAAGAAGGGGTAATTCGCCGAAGACTTGTTCAAATTTCATCCAATTCAAAGTCTTCTTTCGCAAAGTTTTTTTTAAGGTGTGTTCTACTAATTAAAATAAATATTTAATTTTCTTTTAAAGTAAATGTAATGTATTATGAGGGAATAACATGTTTTATGAAGTAAAATGTAAGTACTTAACAAATAAAAACCTTAGCGAAATAGGAATCGTGTTGTGCACCTTCGAGCCGTCGGATCGTGCATCCGACGGCTCGAAGCTCATCTCGGCAACCAACGATCGAAAACTGTTCATTGTTGAGATAAGATCCGAACCGTCAGATGCACGATCTGACAGCTCTCCGACAACTTGAAAGAGCGCAGGACAGTGCTGCGCACACCACTGCACAACACCATCCCCCAATTCCCTTAGGCCCCATTTGATAACGGGTTTGGGAGTTGGAATTGGAGTAATAATCCCATGGGATTATTAATACTTTGTTTGGTAACAAAAAAAGGTTCGGACTATTAGTCCGTTGGGATGCCGAATCCGGGGATTAGGGGGTATTAGCAATACCCCGTGGGACTTGGTATTCGTAATCCGATCCCAACCCATTCTCATTACTAATCCCTTTTCATTACCAATTTCTTCTATCAATCCAATTCCATCATCTAATCCCATCTCAAACGAACATGATATTAATAATCTCATCCCAAACAAACATACTCATTATCAATCCCTTCTCATTAATAATCCCATCTCATTTTCAATCTCAATCCTAATCGCATCTCCTTACGAATCCTATCTAGTTATCCTTGTTATCAAACGGGGCCTTAATTCATACTATTAGATTTGGATTAACGTTTACACACACTGTCACGCCCTCGATTTTCAACATAAATAAAGAATACTCTTTTGATAAATAAAGTCATCGCAATAATACAATTAATACCCAAAAGATCTTCCTTTCTCCTGTTCTCAAATAAGATTCAGATATTACATTTTTTTTTTCTTTTTTTTTCTTTGGCTCGATGGCCCTAGGTTATCGAAATGCCAATGACCGAAGAAAATAAACTTATAGTTGTAACAAATGTCTTTCCAAAACACTTCTTTCAAATCAAATGCAAGTAATCGCCTCTTTTATACCTTTGAAAGTCATGATCAACAAGCACGATATGCACGCCATGTCAACTTTCTTGTTTTTGCACCTGAAAATGATAGGGTTGAGCATACACGCGCCCAGTAGAGAAATCTATACGCAAGTTATAGGAAAATAAGATGAAATATGCACCAGAGATGAATAAGTTTCTATGAACAACACGAACAACAGGGATTTACAACAATAGGCAAATGGGTATCGACTTCTATCTTCTAAGCATCTTATCGTGATTCCTGTCAGACTCATGTCAAACTCAAAACTATACTAAGTTCACATCAAACCAAACAAACTTACAATATGTTCTCAACCACCTCATTTACTACATTAGTAACAAGACATTCTATCACAGTTTCACATTACGAAATATCAACTCTCTTGCCCTTAAAACTTTCATTTTTACTTCAAATGACTTGTGAAAAACCAAAACCAAACCAATACGGGTCAAGCTCCGTAATCCGAGCTTGAATACCGGAATCCGTTGACTCACACTAGAACCATTCCCACCTTTCATGTGTCCAACGCCATCTCATCGTGTGTGTCTTGAGCTGAAGCTCCTGCCGGGCTAATTATGGGACCCCGATATCCCCTGCCAAGCACTCACCTAGAAGGTTGGGCCTTGAGTGTTCAATATGAGCGTTAGCTCCTGCCAGGCTAATTATGGGACCCTGATATCCCCTGCCAAGCACCTACCTCGAAGGTTAAGCCTTGAGTGTTCAATATGAGCGTTAGCTCCTGCCAGGCTAATTATGGGACCCTGATATCCCCTGCCAAGCACCTACCTCGAAGGTTAGGCCTTGAGTGTGCAATATGAGCGTTAGCTCCTGCCAGGCTAATTATGGGACCCTGATATCCCCTGCCAAGCACCTACCTCGAAGGTTAGGCCTTGAGTGTTAAATATGAGCTTTTAGCTCCTGCCAGGCTAATTATGGGACCCTGATATCCCCTGCCAGGCACCCACCCGTCGATGGGCCCCGAATGTTCTCGTTGTGTCCGATTGTTATTCACATTTCAATGCGTATTTCCAAGTTACAAGCACCAAACCATCCAGTCATCTCTCAATTTAATCAAACAAGTACTTCTCTACTAATTACGCACGTCACGATATTTCTTATAGTCTACGATGCTCACGGACTCTTTTACGCTACTATAGCCTTTATGACGATACTCCAACTATGCTAACGAAACATCAATGGCACAGACACGTTCGACGAATCGTACGATACGATCTTTCGAACTTAGAAATGATTTTCAGATATTCTGATTTTCAGCAGAGCAGTCCGCATTCAAAAATTTATTAAAAATAGCATACTCAATATTTTTCAATAATTCCAACACCAAAACATCACCGACTTACCCATCTTTAAAACCTATCAAGACCCATAACCAATAGCATCGTTTTACCATAGCAAACGATGACAAACACAGCTCTGTATGCTGCCCAGATTTCCAGATTATAGGGTAATCTTCTAAAAATCACCATAAATCGAATTCTTAATACTTTTGAATGATTCCAGTCCCAAAAGTTGCACGAGTGAACGAAGCTTAAAAGGTATGAAGGAACCCTCGTCAAATCGGCACTCCAAAAATGGTTAAACAGGCATTTACCGAAGCGATATGAATCTGCGCAACAGATTGACGCACCTCCACTCAAATGAACATAACTTTCGGTGTACTAAGATTTTTAAGGCGATTCTAGTGGCAAATGAAAGCTAACTTCAAGACCTTCGAACCGATATAAGGTTTGCATAAAACGGACATCGGAAGAGAAAGTTATAGCCGTTCGAAGTGGGCTGAAACCCAGAAAACGAGACAGATTACAGACCAGTTTTCTAAAAATCACCGTAAATTTAATTCTCAACGGTTTCGAGTGATTCCAGCGGCATTAGAACGGGCTCTAAGTCTACTCTATTTCATATGAATGAACCAAAATTCAATCATGAGTTTAAGAAGGCGTAAAACCCCAAAAACAGAGGCCCTGTTTCTGCAGAATTTCGGAAATGGAATAGACAACCTCAAACAACGAAACAAGTACGATCTAAGTACATAAACACCGTATAAACGCATAACAAGAGTAAGAAATCCCTACCTCAAGGGTTTTGAGCAAAACCCGACCCTTTGACCAAGTCAACCGAGCCCCCACGCGGTCCAATCATAATTTTTCTTGGATATCCGGAAAGCCCATGCGACGTAGAACAACTTTAATTCTTGAACTTTGCTCGGGATCACGCTCTAAGTAGATGAAATCGAGGAGAGAAGAGAGGAGAAAATTTTCGGAGGAGAGGAAGAGAGAGAGGCTGCCGAGAGAGAGGGAGAGAAAAAGAGAAATGGGAGAAAGTTTGTCTCCTGGGGAAATAAAAGATGTGGGGGAGTAATCCCCTACTTCTCACACCACACACTCACACGTGCACCTCTTGCACAATTACCCTTATATCCTCCCATGAAGACGTTACACCAAATATCTGTACCGTCTATCTCGTCGAGCCGTTCATTAACAAAAGAAGAAAAATAATACAACCTAAAAAAAAAAATATACTGGTCTCTACACACACTGTTTGTCTCGATGAAGTTGAAAAATGTTCATATAATTCAATAAAAAAATCCGAAAGTCAATCAACATTACTAGTATATCATTTGTCTCGATGAAATTGGCAAAAAAAATTATACAACACGACAAAAAAAAAAAAGGGGGGGCAAAAACACAGTATTTTGACTGCTAAATGATACTGTAAGAACTTATACAAGAAGACATAAAGGGCCCAGTGCCGGCCCCGACATTTGGGTTGCCCAAGCCCGACCTCAAGCTTGGTTGCCCACTTAGTATTAAGTAAAAAAAAAAAAAATTCATACAAGGAAAAAAAACTTACAATAACAATAACAAAAACAAGATTATATATTGTGCCTTTAGCTTCAATTACATCCCAATTATTGTGCTTTATGATTAGCACAATCTGATTCAAAGAAAACAACTTCTCCTTGCATTTTTTAAAGCAAATTCTTCAATTAAATCATCATACTCTAACTTATCCAAGTACTCATTTTCAATTGAGATCATAGCTAATCCACTTAATCTCTCCTGTGACATGGTAGTCCGAAGATATGTTTTTATCAACTTCAACTTGGAAAAGCTCCTCTCCGCCGAAGCAACTGTGACCGGAATAGTCAACAAAATTCGATAAGCAACCCAAACCATTTGGAAACCGCCATCTTTCCAATAAGACTTTATAAAATCAAGGATGTCGATCGATTTTGTTACTTCTCTCGGCAATATTGTTTTCAAATGTCTAAGTTCTTGGAACAACTCATTCCCATAAATATCACCACGTTCTTTGTATTCCAAGAAACTTTCTAGTTTAGTACAATGCTCTATCAATTGCTCTTCACTAACACTCTTGAATTTCGCGTTAAACAAAAATCCAAAGATTGAGTCATAAAGTTCAAATTGCTTAAACCGGTCCTTAAGTGATGCAAGAGCTTGATCTATGATGAGGAGGAAATAAGAAGTTCTAAAATGCTCTTCCGGTGATTAACTTCCATGGGCATCATCTACCACATCCTCATCAAATTGCTTCTTTCTTTGAACAACTCTTTTTTTTGCAAAAACCGGTTCAAAACCAACAACATGAGCAAGTTCTTTGGCTTCCTTCATCAAGTCTTCAAAACCATCTTCTCTAAGCTCTTCAAAGAATAAAATCAACTCTTTTATCCTTGTAATTGCATCTTCAATATCCATCTCTTCTCGTTGAAGAATTTTGCTAACTTGATTAACTTTGTCTAAGATTTTGTACCAAATACATAAGCTAATCAAGAACTCAAAATCCTCCAAAGCATTCTTGCACAAGCCTTTAGCTTCCGAAAACACAATATCTTCTTTAGAAACATTTGCAATTTCGATCAATGCATCTCTTAATTCCGGTGCTTGATTTCTTATTGCTCTAACACTTTCAATATGACTTTCCCAACGAGTAACTGACAATGCCTTTGGTGTCAAACCCTTCACATATGCTCTAAGAATATCCCACCGTTGTGGTGAACCCGAAAACAAAGTATAAACTTTTTGCACATATCCAAAAAAGTCTCTTGCTTTCGCACTAGATTTTGCCATATCACATAGTGCAAGGTTTAAGCTATGGCAACCACATGGAATATAGAATGCTCTGGGATTTACATCAAGTAGCCTTTTTTGTACACCTTGATTTTTACCTTTCATATTTGAGCCATTGTCATAACCTTGTTCTCTTATATCATCAATGTTGAGTTTGAGATCAACCAAAGCTCCTTCAAGTCGTTTGAAAAGCCCAAGCCCCGACATGTCCTGAACCTTAATAAACCCAAGAAAGAATTCCTCCACTTTGACTTTACTTTCATCCTCAACATTCACACATCTTATAACAATCGACATTTGTTCATCATGACTAAGATCCGGAGTACAATCAAGAATAACCGAAAAGTACTTTGCTTTCAAAATCTTCTTCAAGATTTTATCTTTAATCTCTTTTGCCAACAAATTTATCAATTCATTTTGAATTTTGTGGCTAAGATAATGATTTTGAATCTCTTTATCTACCACACGTCGAAGGTGCTCTTGCATAATAGGATCAAATTCCGCAACAAATTCAATAAGTTGACAAAAAAGTCCATTATTCTTCTCATAAATCTTCTCATTAGTTCCACGGAATGGCAAACTATTTCGAGAAAGAGTCTTCACAACCCCAATTATTCGAACTAGTATCATCTTCCAACGAACTCTCTCTTTGTCGATTAGATCTTCCATTCTCTTGTCAATTGTTGCTTTTTGTTGGAGTCCCTTTTGCAAGTCCACCCATCTCACAACATTGGAGATATGTTCTACATTCCTTTCATGGTCTCTAAGCTTTGTAGGAAGGTTATGCCAATCACTAGTTCCCTCCCCGGCCAAACTAGTTGTCATTGTTTTATGCTTGAATAACTTGCAACAAAAACAAAAGACCTTATTCAACTCATTTGAATACACAAGCCACTTCCTTTCTTGCTTCTCACCATTTGGAAGATCACAAATGTAAAGATGGGAAGAAAAGTGTCTCCCACGAGTACCTTCTTTTGGAAATGCATCATTCTCTTTTACAATCTTAATAGGACCTCGTAGAACTAACATTATCCTCTTCGAATCATTTATGCTTCCCCACAATCCCGGATCATAGTTCACATCAACATCTTTCTCAAGGTCAAGCATACTTTCATATTCTTCATTCCCTACATTTTCATTCATAGGAGTAGCGTCTTCATTATGCCCCTCTCTAGATTCTTCATTTGCTACATCAATATCTTCACTCATAGGTTCCTCATAAACGTTACTCATATTTGCGCCACTAGCTTCTTCATTAACACCTTTATCTCTAAGATTATCATTCACATCATCTCCCTCAAATTCTTCATCACTTTCTTCTTCAACTTGACTCGAAAGAAGAGATTGTTGTTTTTTCGCATTAAATAGGCTAGATATTGAACCCACTAGTGATTTTTCCATTGCATCTTTTCGCTGCCTCACTTTTCTATTTTGAGCCCCGGATTTTTGTTTGCGCACTCTCACTCTATTCTTGTCATTCTCAATCTTCGTCATAGTACCTACTACCTATATTAGTACACGTCACCAATAAAAAACCCAATACAAGTAATCTGTATTCACAGTATTTTGTTATGCATAATAGCTATGAAAAAAACAAAAAAACAGTCACAATCCCCTGTGAATTTATTATGCTTTTATCAGTTTTATGCTCCACTACCACTGTTGTATTAGTTTATTATGCCTTTATGACTTATGCCCCACTCCTCCTCCACTAACGGCCTGTTTGGCAGCCTCCTTAGCACCCCGCATAACTCAATCCCGGATTAGGAGTCCAGGCCCCACTCTATCTCTAGGCTTTGGGAGAGGAAAAAACTTCCTCCGATTCTCCCGGATTTAGGCGACACCGGGACCACAACTCCCCCTCCTCCCGGATTTGTAACGACAGGGGGTACCCCCATCGTTGGATATGCGGGTTTGGTGAAAGACTGTGTTGCCCTTTTCTTTTGGTTTTGACGCTGGGTTTGGTCATTTTCGTTCAACCTAGCCAAAGCAGATTTGAGAGAGCGAAGAGAGAGAAAAGAGAAGGAGGTCGCCGATCCTCATTTCTGGTGACTCCACCGCCGTATTCCGACAGTTCCAGCTCTACTACATCGTCTTCCTCCTTCGTCAGGTATTGTGCGATCTCAACTGATTTTGTTTCGCGATTTGTGTTGGTGGTTTTGCAACCGCGATCTGGTTTTCTGTGGTGGTTTCATGATCTATTGGTCTAATTTCAGATTTTCGCATATTTGTTGCTCGATTTTCAGAGTTTAGCCCTAATTTATTGCTCGAATTTCAGCCCTAATCTGATTTTCCGAAGCTGGTGTGCATCATTAATTTATGATTTTCCCTAGGTTATGCCAGATTTGCCGTAATTTCAGATGTGCCATAATTTCGAGATTTTGCCTAAATCTGAGTTGTGCCCTAATTTGTGATTTGCCCTAAAATCGGAGTTGCGCTGTAATTTGAGATTTGCCCTAAAATCTGAGTTGTGTCCTAATTTTAGATTTGCCCTAAATTATTATTTTGTTAGTATATAATTCATTGCTAGTATATAATTCAACTTGTCGGGTAACAAATTGTGCCTTATAAAATCATTAGGGGAGAGTGCTGAAAGCCCTTCCACCTTAGTAGGAAATTGTTTGCACATTATTTGAATTCTTGGCTATGTACATGAGCCCACCTTGTCCCTTTCTGAAGTATATGTGATGTAAGATGTCTTTCTTGTATTAGAATATCTCTGTTGTTGACAGTAGTTTTTTATGAACTTGCATTTTATGATTGGCCTTGATCTGTTCGTATTTCGATTTCAGGAATGCATAGGATAGGACCATGTTTTCCATTTTTTGTCTCTAAGAATGTAGCCAACTGATAGAACCCCTACCTCCTCCTTTGGTTTCAAACACCCTATATAGTCATTTACATATCGAAACGGAAAATATTCTTGGATTGTCGTCCTTCTTTTGCATTTTTTTCTTCTTTTTCCTTCTATTTTTGCATGAGAACTGTATTTTCGTATACCTGTACCCCTAGTCATTCCACCCCCAATATGCAAGGCAAGGCGTGCTTAGAGTCTAGTTTGGTATTACGTAAATTTGGATATTAAATTCATGAGAAATGAGGTGCAGTAAAACATGGAGTATGAAATCAAAACACTTCTTTAGTTCTCTTACATTATGTGCCCAAAAGTAATTAGGACACGATGCGGATACGGACAAATCAAGCTTATAACTAGACATGGTATATGTATGTACACATGAAGTCAATTTTTTTTTTCTGGGTATTTAGTTGGCCTAATTTCATTTTTGACTCCATATAAATTGTGACCTTTATTTTATTTGGCCTAATATAAGTTGTGCCCTAAAACAGATGGCAAGAATAACAAAACGTGAACGAAGAAAGAAGGCAAAGCGTGAGGCATTGATAGCACTTCTATGTGTCATGAGAATGGTCAATAATGTTTTGAGCATGTATATGCTAATTACGGACTTGATTGGCGAAAGGGTTCGACAAAGGCCTCGTTTGCGTCTGAATCCTAATGTTTACCAACACCAAATAGACGCACTTAATAGGTTGGTACACGGGAGTGACACAGACTGTCACAATCAATTGAGGGTAAATAGGTATACCTTCATGACTTTGTGCCATTTACTTGAACAAAATGGACTAGAGGAGTCTAAGAATGTCACTCTTGTGGAGAGAGTTGCGATATTTTTGTGGATTCTTTCACACCATACAAAAAATAGGCGTACGACTTTCCAATTTTGGAGATCGGGGGAAACAATTAGTAGGCATTTCAATGCTGTTTTGCCGGTGGTGTTGCGCCTTCACAATGTCTTGTGGCATCATCCAGAAGCTATTCCTGCTAATGAGCCGGATGTTAGGTGGAAATGGTTTGAGGTACAAATTATCTAAAGTGTTCAATTATTGTAATACAGTTATTCATTCTAATAATCTAATTTAATAAAATAAATTGTTGGTCTCTCGTAGAATTGTCTAGGGGCTTTAGATGGTACCTTCATACCTGTCCTCCCCCCAATCGAAATGAAGGCACGGTTCAGGTCAAGGAAGGGTGAGTACGCGACAAATGTATTAGGAGTTTGTAGTCGAAACCTACAATTCATATATGCATTGTCTGGTTGGGAAGGCTCTGCCACAGACTCGAGAGTGCTTCGAAACGCCTTGGTGAGGCCTTACGGGTTGAAAATTCCACAGGGTATGTCACTTTGCCACCTTTCCATTAGTCAACATACGTCCACATTTGTGTAAACATACTCACCTACACCTATGTATGTCATTTGTAGGTCGTTACTACCTCGTCGATGCCGGTTACACTAATGGACCGGGCTTATTAGCACCATTCAGGGGTCAACGATACCACATAAACATTTGGAGGCAAGGACACGTGCCCCAGAGCCGAGAAGAGTGCTTCAACATGAAGCACTCTGCCGCACGCAATGTTGTGGAGAGATGCTTTGGGGTGCTTAAGATGAGATGGGGAATCTTGAGATCCTACTCTTTCTATCCCATTAGGACTCAATGTCGCATCGTCACAGCATGTTGCCTCCTCCACAATCTCATTAAGCGTACAATGGCAGTGGATCCTGTTGAGGCTGAATACACGGCGTGGGAGCTGCAAAACCTACATAATGTGCCACCTGAAGAGTACATTACAACCGTTGAAACATCGAATGAATGGACCCAAATGAGGGAAAACTTGGCAACTGAAATGTACAATGATTGGTTAGCTCATCATGGGGCTGGCCAATAGGATATCTTTCAATTGTATTGTTTCTTTGTTTTAAGTGGATTTGTTTTATAGACTTGTTGAACAATTCAGTCCAATGTTGGAGCATGTCAACTATTTCCATGTAATAACAAACTATTTCGTGAGTGTTTGCCCTATTTCAAATTGTTATTGTCATTGAAATCAGGTTAGCTAACATAATGGAAGGTCAAGGAACTTCCAAATCAAAACGAACCAAGGCCAAGGAGGGACAAGAAAAACAATCGCGTAGGCTATGGACTCCTAAGGAAGAGGAGGCCCTACTTGCGTGCATGTTGGACACGGTTATAGAAAAAGAAATGTGGAAAGCCCATAATGGTTTCAAGTCGGGCTTTTACGTTGAAATTGAGAAAGGCTTGCAAAAGCTATTGCCCGGGACCACTCTCAAAGCTCAACCAAACATAGAGTCGAAGGTCAAATATTGGAAGGAAAAATATGGTCAAATTGCCGACATGATACGACTACGTGGCTTTGCGTGGAATCATGAAACTAACTCCATTGAGGTGGATTCAGAGGATGTGTGGAAGGAATATGAGAAGGTAACTTCTCTATTCATTCATTTAAATCCACCTTGACATTGTTGTTATCCTTCAAAATTTGTTTTAACTACCGCCCTCCCATGTAATGCATGCCATTGAATATGTGCAGTTCAATCCCAAAGTGAAAGGCATGAATGGGAAGGCTTTCCCTATGTATGAAAGTTGGCAAATTTTGTTTGGGATTGATAGGGCAACGGGTGATTTCGCGGAGGATGCAGCGGAATTAGACAATTGTGACCCCATTCAAAGCCCAAACCCTGATGAAATCCCAAACATGGATGAGTACTTTGAAGAGTGCTATACACCTAGGTTTGCAGATGGTGAGGCAATATGGACAGGTGATACTTTTGTTGAGCAATCGTATGGTTCTACAACCGCAAATCCAACAACTCCAATAAATAATGCCAACACTCCTACAAGCATTTCCAATGCAAATGCGAATGCCAATGCCACTGGCCGTGCCAATGCCAATGCTCGTGCCAAAGCCAATCCTAATGCTCGTGCCAATGCCAATGCCAATGCCAATCCCAATGTGCGTGCCAAAGCCAATGCCATGCCAATGCCGATGCCGCCAAAGAAGAAGGCCAAAAAAGAAGTGGCCATACCTGAGGCATTGGGGAATTACCTAAGTCAAAGTGCTACGGTAATGGATAAGATCGCGGATGCCATAGGCTATGACAAGCAACTATCTGCTAGAAGGGAGAGGGTGTTTGATGACTTGCTTAAGCTGGACATGGATGAGGATGATAGGTATATCGTCAACGCCATCATCGTCAAGGAGGAAGATAGGGTGGACACGTTCTATGGCATACCCGCTGATCGCAAACAAAGATGGGTGGAGTTGGTATTGGCGGGAAAGTTTTATGGGAACGACAAGTAGGGGAAGTTTATGGGCCATTTGTGGAGGATGTCATTCCTTCTTTTTGTGAATTCTAGTAGCCCTTAAAAACTAGATTTTGTGAAGGGATTAGGTCTTTTGAAAACTTTCTTTATGGAGGATGTAATCCCTTTTTGTACTACGATCTTTTAATTGCATGTAATTGGTACATTATAGGGCAACGATGATGATCTACGAATAGGGCAAATGTTAGGCCAACAATGATGTATTTTGTAGGGCAATGATGATGCTATGACAATTGTGACAAAACTTGTATATTTTGGTACTCCTTTTGGCAACTATGAATCTGCATCTCTTGAATTGATGGCTATGCTTTTATTATTTTGCAATACATGCATGACAGTTATTATTGTTTCAATTACAGGTGGCTATGTTGGTATTTATCGATGGCTATGATGTATTTTTACCTGAGCCAAATCTGATTGCTATGTTGACATACTTTAAGTGGCAATGATGACATTTTTCTGAGCCAAATGGGATAGGCTTCCTCTTGATACAATCTGAAATTAGAGCAACATCTCAAATATGTTTTTCTTATCCAGTGTGCAAGTTGCAGTCTCATTTATGGGTTTTGCCAGTCACTGGACTCTGTGTGTGTGCAGTATCATTTATTGGCTGGTTTGTTGGGAGTTTTACTGGTGGGGGTTGTGGCTGGTTTCATTGCTGGTTTGGTGCAGATTTTGGTTGCTGTATTGCTACCGGGTTGTGGCTGGTTTAATTCCTGGTTTGGTACAGTTTATGGTGGAGGTTTTGGATAAAAATTTGCTAGTTTGTGGATGGTTTTTGCAGGTTTCTGGCTGGTGAGTTTATGATGGTTTCTGCTGGGTTTTTTGGCTGGGTTCTCGCTGGTTTTGTGTGGCAGTTTTGGTGGAGGTTTTGGATAGTTTTTTGGCTGGTTTGTGAATGGTTTTTTTTTGCAAGTTTTTAGGTGGTTATTTGTTGGTTTCAGCTTGGTTTTTTGGCAGGGTTCTGGCTGGTTTATTTTTGGTTTGTGCTTGGTTTTTGGCAGGTTTCGAGCTTGATTTTTTGCAAAGTTTCTAGCTGGTTTTTTTACAGGTTTCTGGCTGGTTTTTTTTTCTCTAATTTTCCTTGGTTTTCTGGCTAGTTTCTGGCTGGTTTTTTGCTAGTTTTTGCTAGCTTTTTTGGCTGGTTTTTGGTTGGTTTTATTTCTTTTTTGGTGCTGGTTTGTTAAGAGTTTTGCTGCTGCGTTTTGGTTGGTTTTATTGCTGATTTTGGTGAATAGCTATGATGATATTACAAATTCGAAGGCGAAACACTCGTCTTGGCGGGACAACTTATGAGGGCCAATGGTTAATCACCGTTCGGCAACATAAATTGTAGCCAAATGAGTGTCCAATGTGCCGCTTAAGCAAATATCTGAGCCAAAGAATCCAAGCATAGTTGGGGCTTCTACTGCTGCTATTGAGCTTTGAACTACTAAACTCTAGTTTTGTGCTACTGGATTACATTGGAACTTGCTGATATTTGTTTGTGAAGAGTGATGCTATTGATTTTTTGATGCTGCTACTGCTATAGCTTGATGCTGCCACTGCTATTGCTGATTTAGAAGCCTTATGCTACCATTGTCATGATTATCCAGCTTATTAATGCAACGGTTGAATACTGAGGCTTTTATAATTTGCTGACCTACCAGCCTAGTGGGGAAGCTTCAGCTTCTAATTCGTACTTTGATAGCCTTTTCTAGGTGTTTATCTTGTAATCTGTTTGGGTTGATGTACTACATTATCGTGATTAATAAAATTTCTTTTTTCGCCATTCAAAAAAAAGCTTGTTGATTATGTATAGAGTCATGAGATTTTTTAACGTCTCCTCCTCCTCCTCGTTCCACTCCCGGCGTGCCATTGAAACGATGAAAAAAAATTAGAATGTCAAACTAAAAATTAAAATGGAGATGATATGTGGGATGAGATGAAGAAAAAAAATGAAACCTATTTATAGAAATTTTTTGTATATGTTGGTTTGTTGAACCTTACTATCCACATGGTTAAATTACCACTCACATGATCCAACCACTGTCTACCCCCATTCAAGTATGAAGATTTAAAAAAAAAAAAACGTAATCTGTTTTTTAAAATAATTTTCATAATAATCGAATTATTTTACAAATATTACATCATATAATCCATTTTTTTAAAGATAAAAACAAAATATAAATTAAGGTTAAACATTTTAAAGATAAATTGATTTATTTCTATCCAAATTTTTTTGATAAATATGTATTTATTTTAATTTTAATTAATTTAACCTATATTATCCATTAAATTAATAAACTGGGGGCAATAAAGTCATTTCACATCTTATTCCATCATATCCACCCTCCAAATCCCTCTTCTAAAAAACTCATCCAAACACTGGATTACAAATCCACCCTTCTTAAGAGGTGGGTCCACCCTTCTTACATATCCACCCTCCTTACATATCCACCCTCATATCCACCCTCCTTCTATATCCACCCAAAATCATATCCTCCATTCAAACGGGCCGTAACGTGACTAACCAGTAACCAATTCAATCGAATAAAGAAAAGATTCAAATCAAGATTGAAGAACAGAAGGGCACTTACTATTGTCTATTGTTTGTCGTTACTACCGAGGCGAGAAAGAGAAACAAAATCCCAGTCCCTTGAATCTGCTCTTGCCTCTTTCAATTTGCAAATGAAGACTTCGATCAGGCGTCGGCGCCGAGTCGGCGTTGAAGAAGAACAGGAATTGAAGGACAATAGAATTATAGAAAGGTGACCAGGTATTTCTTTCTTCTTCAAAGTTAGGTTTAGACCAGGTATGGAAAATTTGGGGGCAAATGAAGCAATCCCGTTTCCCGTCCTTTCTAATTTCCGTCCCGTCCCTTCTCTGTTTTTTTTCTCCTTTTTATCTGGTATATGCCCTTCTAATTTGTCTTCTTAATTTTTGCCTTCCTAAATTCTTTTTATCTCCTATTTACCCCAAGCATAGAAAACCCTTTGTTTGCCCTCCTTATTTTTCCAAGTATCATAATTTTTTTGAAGTGGGTGGAAACTATACATCTTCACAATTTTTTTTGAATTTGTAAAAAAAAATTTGGACCATGCCCCTAAAATTTTTTCCGTTGGATTTCTATATATATATATACAAAATTTTTTTTTTTTTTGTTGCCCCTTGCCGGGGGGTTGCCCGAGCCGGCGGGCTTGCGGGGCTTACCCCCGGCCGGCCCTGAAAGGGCCCAAATACCCTGTATAATCATCATATGGGTTGACTGTTGATTATCAACGCTGGTGGCCTTAGATACGTTCTCTTCAAACCCGAGCCATGGATGCCCAAATAATACAAGTGTAATACATTGACGACTAAAACTTATTTATGGAGCTCTGTCAATAAATTTTTACAGAGGTAAATTCGGATTGTTTAAAAATACTTTAGATGGTCCGAATTTTAATACTTCTTCCGTCACAAATTTTTTGTCCAGTTTGTAAAACGAAGTGTTAAAAATCATTGTAATATTTTCAAGAAAAAAATTTAAACTTTTTTCATAAATTAAAAATACTTATTGATATTTAGTAAGTTGTTGAAAATTTTTTGATCTTTTTTTACAAAAATTGTATTATTTTTAACACTTCGTCTTGCGGATCAGACAAAAAATTTGGGACGGAGGGAGTAAAAAATTTTGAAGAAAAAGACTTTCTAGAAAAAAAAATTTAAAATTTAAACCGTCCAACATCGAAACAATGAGCAAAATCGTGTGGTTCCGTGAATAAGAGAATGGCGATTCCTCCATGAATAGTCAATCTCTTTGACATGTGTATATAACTGCATGCGTGTATATTCATACGTGCCCAAAACACTACTAACATCCTACCACATAGTAGTAATGGAGAAAGAAATGGGTGGGGACGATACTCCAACCACCCCCGCCCACGGCGATGCCACGACGATCTCCGCCGTCCACCCGGACATCCTCCAGACCCACATCCGCACCCGACTGGACGGCTCAACACTCGCCTCCGCGGCCTGCGCGTCGTCCCAACTCCACGCCCTCTCCACCCAAGAAACCCTCTGGCAACAAATCTGCCACCGCACCTGGCCCTCCACCGCCGACCCACGCGTCCACCGCCTCATCTCTTCCTTCCCCTCCGGCCACCGCTCCTTCTACTCCGACTCATTCCAATATCTCGACGGCCACCGCCGGTCAAGACCCAGTCGCCGTCCACCGCCAGCCTACATAATCTCCGCCGTCGACATACGCTACCAAAACCAACTACTAACTAGTACTTTCCAAGGTCCACGTGGCGGAAACCGAGTCGGACCCATCGCTGCCGTTCCGGGTCGATTTGCTAGGGCCGAAAGAGGCCGCGCCAATGCCGGTGAATTTGAACATCAGGGAGGACAAGTGCCTCTCTAATCTCGAAGAGAACTTGACTCTCAGCTGGATCCTGATCGACCCCACCCGAACCCGGGCGGCAGACGTGTCAAGCCAGCGGCCCATCTTGGTCAGGCGGAACTGGTTGTCCAACGACGTGGAGCTCTGCTACGCGACGGTTCTCTCCGGCGGGGAGCTGGTGCAGTGTTTGGTGGCGGTCACGTGCGGGGGAGGGGGGACTGGGTTGGCGGTGGGTGAGGTGAGGTTAAACGTGGAGGATATGGAAAGGAAGAAGTTGGGGTGGAAGAGTTTGGGGGCGGCCGTGGAGGGTGGGAGGAAGAGGAGAGGGGGGAAGGGGGAGGAGAGAGAGAGGTACGAGGGGTGGTGGAGGGAGGAGAGAGAGAGGAGACGGAGGAAGCGGAGGATAGAGAACAGGCGGGTTACGGTGTTGTTTGCTACCGCTGTTGTCATTCTATTGTCTGTTTTGGTGTCTGTTTTGGTGTTTGTTGGGATTAAATTCTTGCAGTTAGTGGTTTCACCGTTCAATGGGTAAGTACTCCATCCAAGCTTCTCCTTCAGTGTATCAGTTCAAGTCTTTATAGCTGGTTGGTGAGATGAAACTTGTCCTGTAACATTCCTAAATTTTTGAATAAATATAAAAATTTGAAATGTTAATTTTTAATTTAATAATTAATTAGGTTCACTAATCTAAATTCATGATTAGGTACTTAATAATATTAGTTATAAGAGTAGAGAAAACAAATCAAAACAGTGCTTGTATCCCGTGCATTTATATTATCCTTATACCTTAGAATTAGATATATACTTATATGTATAGTAGTTATCCTTACTTAATTTCCCTTTACTATGCATACCTGGCCATATACATTATGGGATTCAAAGTGATCAGTAAAAGAAAATTTTAGGCTTTTGTTCTTTTTACTCTTGCATTCACGGCACCCCACTCTCTCATCTCTTCCTTAGCGCTCTCTCTCTCTCTCTCTCTCTCTCTCTCTCTCTCTCTCTCTCCCTCACTTCCCTTCTACATTCCACCACCTTTTACACTTATCCTCTCACACTCCCATCTCCTCCAAACTTGTACTCTCTCCCTCTCACCTTCTTTATATAAATACATCTCCTTTAGACTCCGAAAATTTGTTACCCATATCATTGCTTTAACTGCAAAAACAGTAGAGAGAAAAGAAAAACGAGAAAGCTTCCGCGATTCCCCGCTGCCGCCGTCTTCTTCATTTTGCCGAATCTGTCCGGAATTTATTTTTCACTTTTCGACCGAATTCAAAGTAGATTAATCTCTTTCCTACCATCTCCTAAGTATATTAAGTGCTTATGTATTTGTTTTTAATCTTCCGGAGTAAAAGAAACAGATCCCGGAGTCATGCGGCCGGAACCGGTAATTCTCGAGTTTCATCGGTGTGAACAGTAGACCCACGAAGTGGGATATAAAATGTTTTGTTAAAATAACACTTTAGTCCTCCTATTATTTTGTGTACTGACTTCGTCCCAAATGTATTAATTACATATTACATTTAATCCTATGAGTTATTGAACTATATGATTTCGGCCCAAATGTTAAGCGCAGTTTATTAATAAATTACAGTTAGTACCTCTAGATTTATTTAAGTTTATGGTACAACCCTAATAAGATGTTCTTCCTCAAGATTAATGCACTTTATGTTACAGATTGTTATAGATAAAATTTTATGGTAGATAATAAATATTAAACTTGACTAGTTATGAATGAAACAAAAGATAGGCACTTTTATAACTTAAACATTATGTATAATATTATTTTTAATGCACAACAAGGAGGCCAGTAGGTATGAAAGAATAAAAGAAAAATAGTGTTAACTAGTAAAGAAGATGCATTCCTATAAAACTGATAAAATTGCACTATGGACAAATAAATTAGTAGCCCTAGGTTTCACCAACTACAAGGTCACAATAGAAATTATTAAAGTACAATTGGACCCTAAGGAAATTTGTACGTACAACCTAAGTCCTAAAATATTTTCATTACTGATAATACCTTAACACCTACCTAAATACTCAACGAGATATAACAGTTTACTAAGTTACCAAGTTATCCTAAGGTGTACGAAATTGCTATTGGACAATCTAAGTTAATAAAATTTCTAAGGAACATATTTGTTCGATATGAAAATTTGAACAATCCAAAAGGCTTCGGCCCAATCCAAATTCTTTACTTGTTTGATTATTCGCATACGTTGATTGTTATATTTGTTATCTCATTGAAATGTATCATGTTATGAGTTGAACTGTTATCGAATGTATTATGTTGTACGTGTTAGAATGGACTTAGGTTCACCGGGGTGGTTACGAGTAGAGAATCATGTAAACGATGTTAAGTAAATGGAAAATGGTAAAGTGTTGAAAGTGTGAGTGTGTGGATTGTGATTTGAGTCATGGTGATGGCAAGGGTAACCTATGGGGCCCTGTGTTGAAATGGGTTACCTGCGGGGCCCAGTGATGAGATATGTTGTGACGCTAATGTATGATACGTCATGGGAAGTTTCTCTTGGGAAAGAGAATGGGTCCCATGAGACGATTATAGTTAGTGAGACGTTCATGTATGATACGTTATGGGAAGTTTCTCTTGGGAAAGAGAATGGATCCCATGAGACGGTTATAGTTAGCGTGGGGTAGTGGTTGTCCGGCCCTAATGTACGATACGTCATGGTATGATTCGATCCTCCTGTTATGGTCTTAAGTGAGAACATGCTTGGTACATAACTTAGGTGCGCTCACCTAGGACCCTGGTGCAGGATAAGCAAGAGTAAGGGTGGACCCATGAGACGGTTGTAGTTAGTGGAAGTGGAAGGAAAGGATTTCGTGGAGACGATCCTTAGATTTCATGTAAGATGATGGATAGTAAAGAAAAAACGATGTGTTATTATTCTGTATTTTCTGTGTATTGGGAATTATTATATTATTGTTGATCTTCTAATTGTAAGGTAAGGGGTTAGTAGGGTTGGGATTATCTACTGAGTTTCAAAACTCATTAAGTGCCGTTGGGCTGGTGTTTCATGCCAGGAAATCAAGAGACCGAAGAGCAGAATCCGCTGCAAGATGATCCGTATCAGGGTGAAGACCTCCCAGCAGAGGAAGGGGAGTTTGTTGAGCCTTGGAGGCCATGCCCTTAGAAGCTCTGTCATTTCAACATGCTTTTAATTAAATTTTCATAAGTGTTATCACATTTGTTAAACTCTATTTCATTTTGTTGGTTTGTAAAACAATTAAGTAGGTTTGAATTTGGTATTTGAGGTTTCCTTTGCTAAACTCTGTTTAATAAAATTTCATTTCTTATATATCAATTTTATGAATTGTTAAATTAATTGAAAATGATTTAATTAACGTGTCCGAAAATCGGGGCGTTACATGTCCCGGCTCCAGGGCTCGGGGAGCATGATGGGACTTTAGCTTCGACTAATAAAATGCGGTGTTGAAATTTTCGTGTATATGATTATAGTAAAACATCTTTGTAGCTCGATGGTAATGTTTGCATCTTTGTATGTCTATAATTTGAAGAAATGGTCATTTTAAATGAAAGAAATTAACGAGAATGTGATTTCACATTCCCATGATGTGGTCCTATATCTTTAAAGCGAAAAACTATCACAAAAAAGGAAGAAGGTAATTTTAAGTTTTGATGACATATATTATAGCTAACTAAGATTCACATTCTCAAATAAAGTGAGAATCTAATCAATCCCGTTCCGCTGTGTGATAATCGCAAATTCATAAATTTAATATTTGGAAATAGAAAATATTGATCTCATTAATTTTTCCAAATAAGTAGTAGTATTATATGTCGATAAAATCGGTCAACTAATACAACCATTTGAATGAAAAATGCATTTAATTTCCAAGGTACTTAATTTTTATTTGGTGATCATCCGATAATCATTTCTACCCAAGATGCAAGCAATCAAGCATTGTGTAATTATGAAATTAGGTGATGATGATCCACGTCATCATTCCTACCCAAGATGCAGGCAATCAATAAGCATTGTCTTGTAAAATTAGGTGATGATGATCCACATTCTTATAGACAATTACCGTTCGAATCAATGTGTGGTTCCACACCATAACTATGATAACTTATGTTGATCTGTTATTCTGAAGCATTTGATCTTGAAAAATAAAAAATGCCGGAATTATGTATGACCATCTATTGTTTTCAACACAAATGTCATTATATATAGACCAAGTGATGCAGGTGTGAATTCATGAAGAATATAGTAATTGTTTAAATAGCGCTTGATTAGAAAATTTTGTGATTTCATATTCTTAGTGTAGAATTATTTGTTTCCGTTCTTGCAGTAGGTTGATGTGATTTTCCTTTTATTTAATATCTTGGTTAACAAGGAAGTAGTTTCTTAATTCTAGACTAAGAATTGGAAACTGCTACAAGTAGCGAGCCACCATCGATATCGGATTGCTCTGGGTGAAGAACCCATTTCCAAAAAAATTTCAACTTTTTTCCTCTCTCTCTCTCTCTCTCTCTCTCTCTCTCTCTCTCTCCTCACTCTGTGATTCGCGAAGAGTGATGTGAAGTAGGCGGATAAATAATGAAATATCTCTGGTTTCCCTGGTTGATTTTCGGTTGAAACGAATTGGATCAGGCTTCTCTGGAATGGAACTGCAGAGGAGCCTTTATTTGCCCTCTCATCTCATCTGTTCATTTCAGCTAGTATTATCGTTCAAAAATTTATTTAAAAAAAAAAAAACCTCACTTAAAGAAACATTCTTCTCACAAACAGCCTTTCTACAGATTCTAACCATTAAAATTTTTTTAGACGGTGAGATTATCCGGACGGCTCTTTGCAGTCCAAACGTAAGTCACATTATGCGCGAGCATGAGCGTAAAATCGTTTTTCAAACACCTAAAATTCCCAAGTGCGAAGATTAAGAACACTAAAGCATGTCCTTTTAAAAGATGATGCGACTAAGGTCCAAATATAAACAGCAGCCATTTTCATACAAATTATACTCCTACCTACATTCTGATTTAACGGTTTTTTTTGAAAGTTTGTGTCTTTTGTCAATTAATTATATATTATAATTTATTATGCTTTATGTGTTTTGAAAGCATTATTTTACATAATTAATTGATATCTATCAAATAATATCTATGTTGGATAAATCATTCCTGATTTAAAGATATACTAACTAGTTTAGGGAAATTACAACGACAAAAAAAACCCCCATAGTTTCATTCCCAAACAATTGGAACCTGGAGTTTCCAATTGTTCAAAACAAACCCTGGACTATTAAACTCGTTTAAATGAAAATTCAGAGTTGAGTGTCAATATGACTTATATACGGTAAGTTGAATTGATTGAATTACATTACTCACTATGACTTATTAGGTCATCCACAGTGTTATAATCAAAAGCCAATTATTTTTAAAGTTAACAATGTTTGTGCAAAAGTTGGCTCACAATGATATAATCAAATTTAGCAACATTTTTAGAAATAATCAAATTTTAGGATTTGGATAACCAAAACTAGCAACATTTTTCAATAATCAAAATTTGTCTACCTCACATTTTTCAATAATAAAAATTTGTCGACCCCACATAACATAAGTTAACTAGTTCCAAAATTTGAATACACACATGTTTCAATTGGTATTTTTTTTCCTCTTCTTTGCCAACTCTATATCTTCTCCACTTTGCCCAGAAACTATTTATTTTATTTTATTTTTTGTTAATTTTGTATTAACTTTGTTTAGATTGTTTATTCTTCTCGAAGAAAGAAACTTTAAAAACAAAATACTATGAATTTTCTGAACAAAATACAGAAACACTTAACATTCATTTTTTTATTTTGGTTATATTTTTCTGAACAAATGTTCTCTTTGTATTGGATTGTGAGTATTTTCATTAATTTATGCTCAAAAAGTGACCCATTGTCTGAATTTTCTGGATCCGCCATTGCCCTGGACGGGAATATGTTATGTTCTGCGGCCAATATAACTGAACCGCATTCTTAGTTCGATAGATCGATGGTGGAAAATGGCGTGATCGCACAGTGGATGTACTCAACTACTTCGTTGCTAACCTCTGTTGGGTCCTTAATTTTTCGCGTTTTATGAGTTTGGTAGTTTGGCCAATTAATTTCAGTGATATAGATTTAACATGAATTTTCTAATATAAATAAAGTCATATACATGCGCATTGCTCTCTATGGTAAAACAAAAGAAATCTTTTATTTTCCATGTCAAAACATATATTGGTGCTACAGAGAGTACGTCTATGTCATATTTTAACAACAAATAATTCACTTTATGTTATATTATTCACTTGATATGGTTGACAGAGTGTCCATTTACACTTGTGACTATGAAATGATCATGAGATGATACCTATTTTTGTCCTTATTATTATTAAAAATAAGTAGTTGAGTGTTATATGTTCTTGGTTTTTATTTCAGTATTGTTTTATTTGAAGACCTAGAAATAAAAATATGTTGTCCCCTACCGTGTATGTTCTTCCTGATCATATATAGATAGACGGGTGGTTTCGGGACCCTTAAAAAAAACCCCAAGTTCCTGATCAAATTTCAATGATCCGATCCGTTCAATATAATCAGAACGTGATTTTATAATTACTTGATAGAAATCAACAAAAAAAAAATGACCAGGAAGGGCTTCATCCGAACAATTTTTTACTAAATTTTATTGATTGGTTCAATAAAAAACTGCTCAAATCAAGCCCTTCCCGATTATGTTTTTTGCCGATTTTATGCGAGCACCCTTAAAATCACGTTCTGAACACATTGAGCTGCTCGGCTCATCAAAATTTGATCGGGAACAATGAGATTAAGATTTGAAGGGTTTTTTTAGAGGTTTTTTTATGGGTTCTCGGAACCGCCCCAATAGATAAATACAAGGTCTTTTTTGGTTCACTGGGACACAAGGGACTCAATTCTTAATTGTTACGAAATTGGCAGCTGCCCAAATTACATCAATCCACTTTTTAGTGGGTAGTTGTCGAAAGCTATCCAGAGTATCATGTGATTATATATGTGGTACTCGTGCGTGACAAATCACGTAACAATTCGGCCTGACTTATTTATTCTACTTTATTTATTGTTAATTTTAATTTAACTTTGTTCAGATTGTTTATTCGTCTCGAAAAAAATAAACTTTAAAAACAAAGTACTATGACCAAAAGTATTTAAAAGTACTTCACTAAAGAAAAAAACAATCCAACATAAATAGTCTTTTATAAATTATGTTTGTTTTCTTAAATTTTTTTCAAGTTTGATTCATGTTTGTTTATCTTTCAAAGTCCTCTCGTCAGACCAAGGGAATGATTTAAAAGTAACGTAAATTTATAAAACTAGAGACATTAGCACAAGGTCAACTTGTATCGTCTCGCTTCCCGGCCGGGCCAGCAATTAAAAGAAGGGGGTAATTCGCAGAAGACTTTTTCAAATTTCATCCGATTCAAAGCCTTCTTTCGCAAAGTTTTTTTAGGATTTGTTCTACTAATTAAAATAAATATTTATTTTTCTTTTAAAGTAAATGTGATGTGTTATGAGAGAATAACATGTTTTAAAAGTAAAATGTAAGTACTTAACAAATAAAAACTTTAGCCAAACAGGGGCCGGGCGCGCACCTTCAAGCCGTCGGATCGTGCATCGACGGTGGCCTTAGAGCATCACATGGGTTGACTGCTGATTTTCAACGCCGGTGGCCTTAGAGCATCTCCAACAGCCGGCAACAGGAGAGTTCAAAAATGAAGATGTCAAATTATTTTTAAGGTTTATCTAGTAATTCGACATCACGCTCCTCTCTTTAACTCTTATGTCAAATTATTTTGAAAGTTTACGGTCAATTTTTGAAAATTGACAGTTTAGAGATTTATGTCAAAGTTGATATATTGGGACTTTCCTTCAAAACCACGTCACCTTACTTAAAATCATGTCACTTTTGGCATGATAGAAGACATCATAATTGGATGGCAACTTAATGTCAAAAGTAACCGTATGATTGTCCACTTCAGCTTTGACATCTCCCGTTGAAGATACTCTTAGATACGTTATCTTCAGACCTGAGCCATAGATGCCCAAATAATACAATTGTATATATACATTGACGAATAAAACTTATTCATGGAGCTTTGTCAATAAATTTTTACGGAGGTAAATTCGGATTGTCTAAAAGTATTTTAAACTGTCCAAATTTTAATAAAAATTTCGAAGAAAGAGACTCTTTTCCAACAAAAAAAAATTTATTAAAATTAAACCATTCAAAATAGAAATGGACGAGCAAAATTGCGTGACTCCGTAAACGAGACTCATGAGAGAATCACGGTTCCTCCGTATATAACTTCGTGCGTGTATATTCATACATGCCAAAAGCCTACTAACATCCTGCCACATAGTAGTAATGGAGAAGGAAATGGGTGGGGACGATACTCCAACCACCCCCGCCCACGGCGATGCCACGACGATCTCCGCCGTCCACCCGGACATCCTCCAGACCCACATCGTCACCCGCCTGGACGGCCCAACACTCGCCTCCGCCGCCTGCGCGTCGTCCCGACTCCACGCCCTCTCCACCCAAGAAACCCTCTGGCAACAAATCTGCCACCGCACCTGGCCCTCCACCGCCGACCCACGCGTCCGCCGCCTCATCTCTTCCTTCCCCTCCGGCCACCGCTCCTTCTACTCCGACTCATTCCAATATCTCGACGGCCACCGCCGGTCAAGACCCAGTCGCCGTCCGCCGCCATCCTACATAATCTCCGCCGTCGACATACGCTACCAAAACCAACTAATACTTTCCAAGGTCCACGTGGCGGAAACCGAGTCGGACCCATCGCTGCCGTTCCGGGTCGATTTGCTCGGCCCGATGGAGGCCGCGCCAATGCCGGTGAATTTGGACATCAGGGAGGACAAGTGCCTCTCTAATCTCGCAGAGAACTTGACTCTCAGCTGGATCCTGATCGACCCCACCCGAACCCGGGCGGCGGACGTGTCGAGCCGGCGGCCCGTCTTGGTCAGGCGGAACTGGTTGTCCAACGACGTGGAGCTCTGCTACGCGACGGTTCTCTCCGGCGGGGAGCTGGTGCAGTGTTTGGTGGCGGTCACGTGCGGGGGAGAGGGGACTGGGTTGGCGGTGGGTGAGGTGAGGTTAGACGTGGAGGATATGGAAAGGAAGAAGTTGGGGTGGAAGACTTTGGGGGCGGCCGTGGAGGGTGGGAGGAAGAGGAGAGGGGGGAAGGGGGAGGAGAGAGAGAGGTACGAGGGGTGGTGGAGGGAGGAGAGAGAGAGGAGACGGAGGAAGCGGAGGAGAGAGAACAGGCGGGTTACGGTGTTGTTTGCTACCGCTGTTGTCATTCTATTGTCTGTTTTGGTGTCTGTTTTGGTGTTTGTTGGGATTAAATTCTTGCAGTTAGTGGTTTCACCGTTCAATGGGTAAGTACTCCATCCAAGCTTCTCCTTCAGTGTATCAGTCAAGTCTTTATAGCTGGTTGGTGAGACGAAACTTATTCCAGCTCCGGGGCTCGGGGAGCATGATGGCACTATAGCTTCAACTAATAAATTGCGGTATTGAAATTCTCGTGTATATGATTATAGTAAAACATCTTTGTATCTCGATGGTAATACATGTTTGCATCTTTGTATGCTATAAATTGAAGAAATGGTCTTCTTAAATGAAAGAAATTAACGAGAATGTGATTTCACATTCTCATGATGTCGTCCTATCTTTGAACCGAAAAACTGGCCAAGAAAAAATGTAATTTTAAGTTTTGATGACATATATTATACTAGCTAACTAGGATTCATATTCTCAATATTTGGAAATAGAAAATATTAAATTTTCCAAATAAGTAGTAGTATTATATGTCGATAAAATGGGTCAACTAATCCAACCATTTTAATGAAAAATGCATTTAATTTCAAGGTACTTATTTATTTGGTGATCATCCGATAATCATTTCTACCCAAGATGCAAGCAATCAAGCATTGTGTGAGTATGAAATTAGGTGATGATGATCCACATCATTATTAATTCCTACCCAAGATGCAGGCAATCAAGCATTGTCTTATGAAATTAGGTGATGATGATCCACATTAGAGCCCATTCCGCAACGCAAAAAAAGGTCCTTATTTTTTAAGAAGGAAATTTTAAACTCAAAAATTATAAACTTATTGAAATCTAAAAATATGCAATATGAATCTTGTTTGAAAGATCTCGTCTAGATCTTTTATACGATACAAAAAAAATTTACAAAAATTATTTTTCATTTACATTATTTTTGAATTTGAAAATATGAAATAAACTGCTTTTTAAGAAGATTTCTGGAACGGACTTAGTCTTCTACGTTGAATAGTGTAAACTTTGATTAGTACTACAGCAGCAACAACGGAAACATCATGTGGGGTGTAGTTGGGGTGTGTGTATACAGCATTCTTGTAGAATATTTTTCGGTAAAATAAGGATCTAAAAATCTTTAAAAGGATCAACACATACAATTTCTTTCTTAGAACAAACGACTTATTCGTAACTAAGTTTTTTTCTCTATCAAATCTATAGACCAAGTACGACTGTCTATTTTTTTCATGACAAATGTGCATGATTATAGACCAAGTACTACTTAGCAATATCCAATCTAAATTTAATTTTTTCCAGGATGGATCGAATTATTACAGTTTTAGGATGCGACTGATGTGCTCGAATTGCTAGGTCTAGAACGGATAGTCAACTTTCGAAAAACTATTGATACATCTGAAAAGAATATTAGAAATTAAAAAAAAAATTTCATAGCGTGTTAAAAGAATCTACATTATTTTAATCTCCTCTCAATCCATTAGCAAGGGTATAGCTTGCTCTTCTTAAAAGTATAATTTTAAGTGAGAGGAGGAGGTTCTGAAGAGCTCTTCTCTCTCTAAGAATGGAAAGAAAGCTCTCTTTCCCTTTTTTTTCTTTTCCTTCTGCAGCCATCCCCCTTCTTGTTCCCCTCCACCCAGGCGGCTCCCCCATCTCTTATCCTCCCATCTTCTTCCCTCCTCCTCCTCCTCCTCCTCCTCTCCTCCCTTCATGGTTGTAGGATGATTAAGGCTCTCTCTTTTGGGAGAGTAGCTCTCCCATTCTCCCCATTATATTTGGACTCAGAGGTCCAGATTTGGAGTTCTAAATCTAGGTGTTGGCTCTTGAATCGATCCGGAAGACGGTGTTCTTGGGCTCTCCAGCGGTGACGATGAAGGCGTCAAAGACGCAGTCCCTATGCAGATCCAGTGGCGATCCTCCACAAGCAGAGTGTTGGGTTCAACATCGAAGCTGAGCGACCTTTCCTTTTTGTTTTTTGTTCTTGTTGTTTCCTTTTTTTTTTGTTCTTATTTTGTTGTTTTTCGACCTATGAGCTGCGCAATTTGTATCAATATAAATTGCGTTTTCTTTCCGGTCAAAAAAAAGAGAGTACAATTTAAAACCTTAATGCGTCTGAGTACATCTGTTGATCCAAATGCCTTCTTCTTCTTTTTTCTTTTCTTGTGAGAGGCACTCATTAAATATCATGAGTGGAGTATTACATTACGTCAACTATACTAGGTTGTGTGATGGTTTCTTCATTAACAGAGAATTGGGCTAAGGTCTAAAGAAAGTGGACCAACAGGGCGCGTGCCCCACACGCTAAGTAGTTGTAAGGTGAATGGTCTATTAACAAATTTATGTTTTTTAAAGTCTCGGGTCCTTGAATTGACAGAATTGTTCCCGTGATGTACAACAATTACTATTTCTTTACTCTTTCCCCAAAATTGATTTCAACCTTCTCCTCTCCCTCTGGTCTCCGCTCTCTGATCCGTCGGTGGTCAGAGTTCACCGCCTCTACATCCCGGAAAACCAACCGAAGTGTCCGTATGTATTAGGTTGCTTATACCCAACTAATTCTAAAATCTAAAACTTAACGACCCAACAATCTTTCAGTGGCCCCAATATTTAAAATTCTTGGCTTTCATGAGATTTAACACTACGACCTCGATCTTGAGTATAATACTACAGTAAACAGTTATAAGAGATTGGAGATCAATTTATGCTATATACAAATGTAGTTAGGTTCAAAAGTCTTGAAACTCCCCGGCCATTCTAAATTCTTACATACAATTTTGATTTTTGTATCTTTTTTAAATTAAGAGAGAGGGGAGATCAGAAAAAAAAGGCAATTGAGAGCTGAGTGAGGGAGGGGGGAATTGAGAGAGATGCGTGATTATTCGGTGTTCATAGGGCATGGTAGATGGGTGCTTCAAATCCCTCCTCACCACACATTTGTAATAGTATGGGGAGGGGTGGTTTTTGTTTTTGGATTGGTGCGTTAGTTTTTGTTGGTTTGCTCTGTTTATCCTATATTTTTTTTTTGCAATTGTAAATTAAATTTTTTTACCCTTTGTAATTTTAATTCATAAAAAATGTAAATATAATTCTTTCTGTGCATAAAACGTGGCAACGCTTTGCACCCAACTTGTATGCCCCGTGTATCGAATGTTTGCGGTGTTAGTTTAATTTAACTACATGCATGGTAAGCGTCTACTATGAAAACTCTAGCAGGCTAGCAGTCCCTAAACCCCTTCTCTTTAATTAGTTATTATCCAAACAAGAATAAAAAAATGAAAAAGGGAAAAAAAAAAAAAAAAAAAAGACCATTTTTTTTTTTTGGAAAATGATTAAAGTTCAAAGCAAATATCGGAAGCTCGACATGAATCGAATCTTATTTTTTCCGTGGCTTTGGGACATGGCGTGTAGAAGCATAATTTTGTTTGGCACATGCTTACACGTTTGTACCACTATGAATTAATCACTTTGAATTTTCTCACATATATGGTTGCCCAAATACTGAAAAATCTTTCCATTTGGAAGTTGGGACCATTTCTTTTAGTCCGTACGAGGAGACGTAACTCGATCCCATGCCGCATAATTGTTGCAGAAAGTCTTTTGTTTGTTTACTTAAAGAAAGAAAGAAGATAGAAAAGGGTTTTCTTGTTAATCAAACTTCAGTTGTCTAGAAAAGGTTTGTCGATCTTTGTGCGTTACTCCATCTTGCAGGTAACAAACTGACATTGAGTCCGTGGCAGAGAAAGACTCGGCATTGAGGCGTTCGCCTCCGTCGCCTGGTGGTTCGGTACTATTTTCCACAAAAACGTGCAAAACCAAATCGGCTAGTGTTGCGAGTATGCCAGAACTGAATTTCAGTCCAATTTCGTATCAAGGCTTGGATGCCTCATGCCAGGACTGGATTGCAGTTAAAATTCGTGCCAAGGCCTGAATGCCTCAGATCTGACTTCGTATTGAGCGATTGCGTACGACCTGTGGGGTGAAGCCGTATGTGGTTCATGGTTTGCCTTGTCGGGATAAGGACTTAGAATTTTCCAACTGTTCTTGAAAATGGAAAGAAAAAAGAAAACAGGAGATAAGGTAAACGAACTTCATTTACGGTTTTAACAAAGCTTAGGTACAAAGATATGAAAGGAAATAAAATCTAGGTTGGGCTATATTGGATTTGAAAGATAAAATACTTTGCAAAAAAGTAAAGATAATTTACATAAGTGCTGGGCTTGATGGTACAGGGACCCTTGCCAAGGCCTTCAATTCTGATATTTATAGCCAAAGGTTCCAGGTGTTAAGCTGCTTCTGAATGCTCCAATGGGAAGCTGCCACTTGTCCAAGCCTTGCTCTCTACTCCAAAAAAATAGCTGCAAGTCTGAAAAGCTTCTTTTTTGCTTAAAAACTAATTAAAGCAAAAGGAATTTGCAATAACACAGCATCCCTAAGCCCTTGGAGCTGCTTGTGAGCAACTTGTGTGCATGAGATGCTTGTAAAAAAGGATATTTGGACCCATCAAGGCCAAAAACGAGACCTTTATGTGCCTTTTGGCCATTCTAGATTCTTCCCCCACTTACTATTTTAAGTATTCATATAGCAGGCCTGGTTGAGCTGCTTGTGTTGGCAGCTTTGCATGCATACCAAACGTTCTTGGCCTGATTGAGCTGCTTGGGCCACATGGGTTACATGAATGCCATGTGTCCTTACTTCATGCTAAAGGAAAATGGCTGCAGGCCACAAACAGCTTGGTTGGAGAGAACCTGCTAGGCCTTTGAGTTGTTTGTGAGCAGTTTGCTTCTCAAGTATAACTAAGCAGCTTATGGCCTTTTTGACTTCTCTACTTTCAGGCCTGATTGGGCTAAATAGGCCTGAAAAACTAGTCTGAGATTTGATTAGTTAGGCCAAGGCTTGAAACTAATTTGGACTTTAACTCAATTGAGCCGAACAAACCTAAGAATAGGCTCACTCCATGATAAACACCCGATATGTCAATATAGGGTGCGCTAGTGTGTAGTTTTAGTTTAATTTATTTGATAATTAGTTGTTTTTAAATATGTTTGCTCGTAGAGTGTTCTAGTTCTGTTTTGTAGGTAAATCGCCAAATAAGGGAGCTTTTGAGGCCGAAGGCATGTCATGGCCTGAGAATGACCAGCCAGCCAAGGCAACGCCAAGGCAGAAGTAGAACAGCTCAGGCAGAAGTTGCCCGACGACAAGGCTGCGCGGGAATGCCAAGGCAGTGCAGTGCAAGGCAGAGCCAAGGCAAGGCGTGGCCAAGGACGTTGGAAGTCAAGCCGGAGGTCAGAAGCTGAAAAGCTAGCATTTGAAAGCGGTATCGATACGCCGTTTCTAGTATCGATACCATTTAAAAACAAAAAGATTGGAAACTCGCATTATGATTGGGTATCGATACCTAGTTCCTTGTATCGATACCGGTTGGCTTGAGCGGCCGAGGGAAACTTTTCAAAGTGGTTCGGTATCGATACCCAGTTCCTTGTATTGATACCGAGGGCCTACGTGGCAGAGTTTTAGGGCGTTTTCTGAGATATTTTGTGGAAAAATGAGGGCTTGTATAAATACCCTATTATGTTATCATATCCAGATATAGATAATTTTTATTGCATTTTTTAGATCTAGGAAAGTAGATTCCTTTCTTATTGCTCACTCTTATTAGTATTCTTCATTGTTCTTGATTAGAACCTTCCTTTTTGCAGTAATTTGTTGTTATTTTCTTACTTCGGTCTTAATTAAAGTTGTAGTTTATCTCTCGATCTACCTTAATCTCTAGTTTATTTCAAATCTTGCTTTTCAATTATGTTAAGTAGATTTTTGTTTGCTCTTATCTTCATAGATGTGTGTGAGTAGTTTTAAGGGTTAGGTCATGGGATGATTAGCAGACCATGGCTCAGGCGAAAATTGCATTTTGCACCCAAGAAAGCTTTAATCTTTGATTTGAAAATTGATGTGGGGTTCGGGTTCGTTTGACAAATTGCCGAGGTGTTAACCTCTTTGATCATGTGTAGGTGAGAGCATCGCCTACTCACCACACGTGATGCTTGGAGCTCTGTCGCTCGAGGTGTTTGCCAAATGAATTCTAGAGCTAGCTTGATAATCAAATCATTTTATCTTCCGATTTGAGAACTTTATCTTAAATTGCGTAATTGGGTGAAAAGTGTGATCTAGCTCGAGTAGTGGGTGTTATTAATTTCTAGACCTAGCCTATCTTTTCTCTAGTTAATTTGCTTTTAATTTAGCCCTTTATTTCTACCGTTCAAAGTAAAACAAAGTTGGCTGTCTAAAAGCCGAAATCCTTACTTGCATCTACAAATCCGATCAAGCCATATAATTATTCCCTTGGATACGATCCCGATCTTCTGGATTATTTTGCTTCAACCGACATATTAAACCCTACGCTTGGGGTATTATTCCATTATCTCGGAAGGAATGAAACACTCCATATTCAACCAAAGCCTAAATCAATTGAGGCCTAATTCAACCAACGCCCAAATAGCTAAAAGACAAATCTCTTACAGTAACCAACTGGAGGCCCATTAATTTATCTGAACCAAGGACATCACGAATCCAGTACGTGTTTGTTTAATGCTCCGTCTGGAACTCGAACGTAACGGAAGAATAGAAGATAAAGGGAAATGAAAGGAACATTTTTTCATTTTCTCTCAAAACCAAACAATGGGTCTGAGAAATTTTTTAGTCTCCCATTCATTTCTCTTCTTTTCCACAAATTCCAAGCAAAGCATAAGTGTTTTATAATCCCGCCTAATTGTATGTACGTAGATATCTATATAATATGGAACTACAATCCTGTCAAATAAAGAGGCTTTTAAATTAATGACTAACACAAGAAATTAAAATAGGTATCACTTTCTTTGGTTCTCCTCTTAGAAATAATTTTTTCAAAATTTTTGACAATTTTGTCATTCGTGGTTTTTCGTCTTTAGTGATTTTTTTTCAATTATTTTGCTTGTTTTATATTTTTTGAATGTACATAGCGTATCTCTATTCAAAAAATAAAAAAATTTGTCAAAATATTAAAAAAAATTAGTACTTGACAACTGATTTACAAATTACAATGCGGGCATCTAAGGGTTTCCCATCATACTTCTAATGGGAACCAAACGAAGAAGCTCACCTGGAGGAGGGCTTCTCAAGGCCGAGGCCACCGTTGTAGGGATTCTGGGATAAGGGAGTTGAGCACGACGACGTACTGGGGAGATTTTTGTGGGGAAAAGCAGGCAGTGATTGGGAGAGAATTGGAAACTGCTACAAGTAGCGAGCCACCATCGGATTGCTCTGGGTGAAGAACCCATTCCCAAAAATCTTTCAACTTTTTTCCCCTCCTTCAATCCTCTCTCTCTCTCTCTCTCTCTCTCTCCTCACTCTGTGATTCGCAAAAAGTGATGTGAATTAGGCGGATAAATAATGAAACAGAAAAGCTATGTGCACAGTTTGCTGTGCACAGCAGCCCTTTTCTCCCGCCTCGGGTCGAACAAAGATGATCGGAGCCGCTCATTTTGTTCAAAATATGTCGTTTAAGGCCCCTGTAAAAAATGAGTTTCGTTCGATATCGTTAGAGGCATTAACAAAACACCCAAAATCACTTTGTATTAACTTTGTTCAGATTGTTTATTCGTCTCGAAGAAATGAACTTTAAAAACAAAATACTATGACCAAATGTAACGCCCCAAATTTTGGGAACATTAAATATAACAATTTTATTCAAACTTTAACGTTTAATAAATTAAAGTAGCATAATAAGTCATTACATTCCAACTAAATCTCAAATCAAGTTTTCAATTATTTAATAATAAGGAGGGGTACTACGGAAATTTCTATTCTCCAAGGTAGTTGTCTTCCTCGGCGATATTCTGCTCAGCTCCGTACTGCTCCAGATTATAGTACGCCTCCTGTTCGCCTTCTAAGTCTGGCATAAGATGCCAGGATCACAAAAGTAACACCGTGAGCTTTTAAGCTCAGTAGCTAACTCTTACCTCTATGTTCCATACTTTAGCAAAAATCAAATAAACAACAAAGTAACATTTATCTTACAGGGCATCAAACAAATCTTTAACAATCAAATAATATAAACATGGTACGAAAAAGTGTCAAGTGTCGGGTTCAAAATAGTGTATCGTACTTCGTGTCAAAACGTCAATTTCACTTATTATCAATTCTTTTCTTTTAGCACTGGTTCCGTTTACTCCCTCTTTCAGAATGACGGTCGACCATGCATTAACAAACTCTGGTTTCATCGTTCCGGTCTCCCAGGTTTACTCACGCACCCAAACTCTGGTTTCGCCGTTCCGGTCTCCCAGGTTTACACATGTCAAAATTTCTCTTTTGCTTTTTCGTTTTCGAATATCATTTTCTCGTTTCTCGTGTCTCGTACACATGCATCATTTTCTCGCGAACACATTATTCTTTCAAAGCTTGCTAATAATCATGCAGAACTAAATCCTATCCTCGAGATCGTTTACCTTTTTCACTAATTACAATTAACTGGCACATGTTACAAATTCATCAATTCTAACAGTAAAGATTGTCGTGCATTAATATTCAAACACTAAATTTATTCCCTAAGACCTTAACATGCTTTCCTAGTACTAGCAATAGTATAACAGTAACTAATGTGTTTCTTTTCTTTTTCTTTTTTTTTTCCGTGACTTCCATTATTTTTTATAACTTTCCAGTGGGTACATTTCCATACATTGATCATTGCAAGTTATCTTTTTCTATCAACATTAATACAACAGTAAAAAGATAAAACGTAATTAATTAACTCTTCTAGATTTTTCCAGTAATTAAGCATACTAGTAGTGTTTCTCTTTCATATATTCATTAATAAAGCTCCTTTTCGGCATTTTAACAAAAATTCTAACGATGATATATTTAGGTGAGTAGGCAGGAGGTTTCTACCTTACTTCTTGGTGGTAGCGTGTTGATTATGACAGCGTCGAGTCGGGGCGGGTAGCAAATGGACACTTAGCTTTGCTCTTCTTTTTTTTTCTCTCACAATTTTCTTGCCCCAAAAGAGGAAAAAGTATGCAGAGGGTTGGTGGTCCTTTACTGGAAAGAAGGGGTATTAAGAGCATCTGTAGTAGAATCTCTACTTCCCTCGTTACTGCAAAGTAACGAGCCAAAACCCTTAAAATACATCTTTATCAGCTTCGGCATTGGCTGGGTAATTTTATTGTTTGTACAGTGTCTAGTTATAATAAGCGTGGAACTGTTCACTCATTTACGAAAAAATATTAGTTTTTGGCAATCAATCGTTCTAGCAACAGTAAAACGTACAACTGGTCATCTAACGTTTAATATTTATTTGGACTCATTACGGATCCTATAAAGATGATTCAAACTGCAAGTCATTCTTAAAATATTTTTTTATAGGTTCCTTAAAAAAATTAGCTCAATCCAATATGGGTAGGGCTCTCTTAGGATACTTATTGAAAGGCCTTAGAGCCAAAAAATCATTATGACTATTTAGGATAAAATGATCAGAAAAACAAGATCTTCGCACCGGTTCAAACAGATTGAAAATTGGAACACTTTTTTTAATCATATTTTTTAATATATAAAAAAATATGGTTAAAAAATTAAGTACTCTATTTTTTAATTCATTTGAACCGGTGCGAAAATTTTATTTTTTTATCATTTTATTCTATCTACAAATATTTAATTAAGAAGAGAGTGAGAGTGAAGAGTCTGATGCAGTGGACATTGTAAAAATGACTAGCTAAAGTAATAAAGTGAGTTTTTAAGGTATAATTTGATCCAAAATTTAGAGTGTCTGATGCGGATGCTCTTATAGGGTTGTGACTTCTCTTTCCTCCCCCCTCATCCGGTCTCCCTCTCTTGGACTAAAAGCTACCATCTACATATAGGTGGTCATAGGTTGTCATAGCCTACAGTCCTCACTGATGGATAAGGAGATAAAAATCCCAATTTTCCTCCTCATCCGGTCTCCCACATTAACACTCTCTCCCTCTCTCTCTTTCCATGGTACACACATTTTTTCTCAGATTTAAAAATTCCTAGCCCTGGAAAGCTACTATCAAAGTTGATTTAATAGGGTGGGATGATGGTGCAGTAGAAGTGGAAAGGAAAATCTGATAGACAATCTACTCTCTTTCTTCCTCTTCTCTCTCGGTAAATCTTCCCCTCCATTATCTCCTCTTATAAAAATATATACATTATAGGCTGTCATATATAAACCTGACTGATGGGAAATTTGGATCAAATCCCAACTTCCCCATTTTCCATTTTCGGCAAACTCTCTCTCTCGTCCGAATTGCCCCCCTCCCTATCTGCTCATAAGGCTAGGATACATAGGGTGGAAGAAATGAGGTGGTGCAGATATGATTTGATTCTTTGAGATAGAATCCCATTTGGTTCTCTCTCTCTCTCACTCTCCATAAATACGCATGTATATATGTACATTAAGGCCTCCAGGTTAAGTTAATAGTTAAAGATTTATTTTTTTTTAACAACACACAAATAAATAAATAAAACAATCGAGTAAAAGAAATTTTATTAAACTTATAATTTTATTGACAAAAATTAGGGTCGTTACACCAAAAGTATTAAAAAGTACTTTCACTACAGGAAAAAAAAAAACAATCCAACATATATAGTCTTTTATAAATAATGTTTGTTTTCTTAAATCTTTTTCAAGTTTCATTCATGTTTGTTTATCTTTCAAAGTCCTCTCGTCAGGACCAAGGGAATGATTTAAAGTAACGTAAATTTATAAAACTAGAGACATTAGCAAAAGGTCAACTTGCATCGTCTCGCTTCCCGGCCGCTGGCCAGCAATTAGGGATGGCAATCTCGGCCGACCCGTTCGAACCCTCCTCGTTCCCCGTCCGAAAAATCCCCGAACTTCGGGGATTCGTTTGGGGATCGGGTAGGGTATGGGGAATTTTTTAAAAAAAATTCGGGGATCGGGTAGGGGACGGGGATAGGTCTGTCCCCGCCCCGAATCCTACCCGTCCCCGTTCCCCATTCGTTCCCCGCCCCGCCTCGTCCCCGAATCCCCAAAATATATACTTATATATATAAATAAATAAATATATACTATATTATATATCAGTCCTGTTTTGGTAATATTGGAAAAACTATGGAACTATGAAATTAGTGCTGGCTGGAATTAACTTAATGTTGGAAAAACAATGTTGTAGATTAACTTATGTGTTGGAATTAGTTATTATGTGCTGAAAATTGATAGTACTTGCTAAAACAGTGAATAACATTTGTTGTTATGCGCTGAAAATTGGTAGTATATGCTAAAATTGTGAAATACAGGTGTAGGAAATGGAGGTACTATTATGTGCCGCAAATACAAATCCCCGAATCCCCGTTTTGGATCCCCGTTCCCCGTTTGGGTTGGGGATGGAGGAAAAAAACAAATCCCCATTGGGGATCGGGTCGGGGATGGAGATGGGGTAGGGGGTAATGGGTAGGGGGTGGAGGTAGTACCCTCCATCCCCGACCCGTCCCCATTGCCATCCCTACCAGCAATTAAAAGAATGGGGGGTAATTCGCTGAAGACTTTTTCAAATTTCATCCGATTCAAAGCCTTCTTTCGCAAAGGTTTTTTAAGTATGTTTTACTAATTAAAATAAATATTTATTTTTTTAAAAGTAAATGGGATGTGTTGTGAGAGAATAACATGTTTTATAAAGTCAAATGTAAGTACTTAACAAATAAAACCCTTTGCGAAACAGGGACCGTGCTGCGCATCTTTGAGTTGCCGGATCGTGCATCCGATGACTCAGACCTCATCTTGAATGAAGTTGAAAAAAGTTCATATAATTCAATAAAAAAATCCGAAAGTTAATCAACATTACTAGTATATCATTTGTCTCGATGAAATTGGAAAAAAATTATACAGTACGACAGGAAAAAAGGGCAAAAACACAGTATTTTGACTGCTAAATGATACTGTAAGAACCTATACTAGAAGGAGAATGACTTCGGTGTTCCCGGTCATTTTGGGGACACCATAACTTTTGGCATAACCAAACCATTATAAGCATAACCAAAACCATAACAAAGCATAACCAGGTTGGTTATGCCTTGGTTGATTTTGGTTATGCCTAGATTGGTTTTTGGTTATGCCTTGGTTATGTCATGTTATGGTTCTATTACACTTGTAATAATTTTTGTTATGCTTGTAAGGATTCTGTTATGCCAAAAATTACGATGTCCCCGAAAGGACCGGGGACACCATAGCATCACCCATTACAAGAAGACATAAAGGACTCAAACACCCTGTATAATCATCACATGGGTTGACTGCTGATTTTCAACGCTGGTGGCCTTAGGGCTTGTTCGGCTTAAAAAGTCATTGGCTTTCCCTCAAAAAATGAGCCAAATAAAGCCACAAAAAAATGAAAATAAGCCATTTGTTTCGTCTTTATTCAAAAAAAATAAAAAATTGGATTTCGGTCAAAAAATTTTACTTTTTAGATTCCTCTTGTCATGAAGATGCAATAATCCCCCAAAAATTGACAATAAGCCAAGTAATACGAAAAAAATTTGAATAAGGACAAAAAATAAGTCACTTTGGCTTATTTATCTGAACAACCCCTTAGATACGTTCTCTTCAAACCCGAGCCATAGATCCCCAAATAATACAAGTGCAATACATTGACGACTAAAACTTATTTATGGAGCTCTGTCAATAAATTTTGACAGAGGTAAATTCATACTGTTTAAAAGTATTTTGGATGGTCTGAATTTTAATAAAAAAATTCTGAGAAAGTGACTCTTTCTCAAAAAATTTTTAATAAAATTGGAACCGTCTAAAATCGAAACGGACGAGCAAAATCACGTGACTCCGTGAATAAGAGAATCACGGTTCCTCCGTGAATAGTAGATCTCTTTGACATGAGTATATAACTGCGTGCGTGTATATTCATACATGCCCAAAACCAAAACCCACTAACATCCTACCACATAGTAGTAATGGAGAAGGAAATGGGTGGGGACGATACTCCAACCACCCCCGCCCACGGCGACGCCACGACGATCTCCGCCGTCCACCCGGACATCCTCCAGACCCACATCGTCACCCGACTGGACGGCCCAACACTCGCCTCCGCCGCCTGCGCGTCATCCCAACTCCACGCCCTCTCCACCCAAGAAACCCTCTGGCAACAAATCTGCCACCGCACCTGGCCTTCCACCGCCGACCCACGCGTCCACCGCCTCATCTCTTTCTTCCCCTCCGGCCACCGCTCCTTCTACTCCGACTCATTCCAATATCTCGACGGCCACCGCCGGTCAAGACCCAGTCGCCGTCCACCGCCAGCCTACATAATCTCCGCCGTCGACATACGCTACCAAAACCAACTAGTACTTTCCAAGGTCCACGTGGCGGAAACCGAGTCGGACCCATCGCTGCCGTTCCGGGTCGATTTGCTAGGGCCGAAGGAGGCCGCGCCAATGCCGGTGAATTTGAACATCAGGGAGGACAAGTGCCTCTCTAATCTCGAAGAGAACTTGACTCTCAGCTGGATCCTGATCGACCCCACCCGAACCCGGGCGGCAGACGTGTCAAGCCGGCGGCCCGTCTTGGTCAGGCGGAACTGGTTGTCCAACGACGTGGAGCTCTGCTACGCGACGGTTCTCTCCGGCGGGGAGCTGGTGCAGTGTTTGGTGGCGGTCACGTGCGGGGGAGGGGGGACTGGGTTGGCGGTGGGTGAGGTGAGGTTAGACGTGGAGGATATGGAAAGGAAGAAGTTGGGGTGGAAGAGTTTGGGGGCGGCCGTGGAGGGTGGGAGGAAGAGGAGAGGGGGGAAGGGGGAGGAGAGAGAGAGGTACGAGGGGTGGTGGAGGGAGGAGAGAGAGAGGAGACGGAGGAAGCGGAGGAGAGAGAACAGGCGGGTTACGGTGTTGTTTGCTACCGCTGTTGTCATTCTATTGTCTGTTTTGGTGTCTGTTTTGGTGTTTGTTGGGATTAAATTCTTGCAGTTAGTGGTTTCACCGTTCAATGGGTAAGTACTCCATCCAAGCTTCTCCTTCAGTGTATCTGTTCAAGTCTTCATAGCTGGTTGGTGAGATGAAACTTATTCCGGCTCCGGGAGCGTGATGTGATGAGACTTTAGCTTCGACGAATAAAGTGTAAGTGTGGTATAGGAATTCTCCAATATATGATTATCGTAAAACATCTTTATATCTCGATGGTAATGTTTGCATCTTTGTATGTCTATAAATTGAAGAAATGGTCATCTTAAATGAAAGAAATTAACGAGAATGTGATTTCACATTCTCATGATGTAGTCCTATCTTTGAAGTGAAAAACTGGCCCAAAAAAAAATGTAATTTTAAGTTTTGATGACATATATTATAGCTAACTAGGATTCATATTTTCAAATAAAGTGATAATCTAATCCCGTTTTGCTGTGTGATAATCACAAATTCATAAATTCAATATTTGGAAATAGAAAATATTGATCTCATTAATTTTTCTAAATAAGTAGTAGTATTATATGTCGATAAAATCGGTCAACTAATCTAACCATTTGAATGAAAAATGCATTTAAAATCAAGGTACTTATTTGTTTGGTGATCATCCGATAATCATTTCTATCCAAGATGCAAGCAATCAAGCATTGTGTAATTATGAAATTGGGTGATGATGATCCACGTCATCATTCCTACCCAAGATGCAGGCAATCAAGCATTGTCTTAAGAAATTAGGTACGTTGAATAGTGTAAACTTTGATTAGTACTACAGCAACAACGGAAACATCATGTGGGGTGTGGTTGGGGTGTATGTATACAACATTCCTGTAGAATATTTTTCGGTGAAATAAGGATCTACAAATCTTTAAAAGGATAAACACATAGGTCATGTTTGGTAACCATTTTATTTTCTGTTTTCATTTTCAGAATTTTTAAAAATTATTTTTGAAAGTTTGTTTGGTGCTTACTTCACTTTCAAATTCTGGAAATCACTTTCATTATTTTTCAAAATTTGAGGAAGTAACAAAACTCAATTTTCACTATTTTCAAAAGCAAAAAACAGGCTACCAAAAACGCTCCATTACAATTCCTTAAAGGTTTTTTTTTATTTCCTCTTCTTCTTCTTCTTTCCTTTCTCTCTCTCTCTCTCTCTCTCTCTCTCTCTCAAACTTTCACCCCTCTCTCTCTCTCTCTCTCTCTCTCTCTCAAACTTTCACCCCTCTCTCTCTCTCTCTCTCTCTCTCTCTCTCCACCCACTCAGTCACCGAGATACAATAGAACCATCATTTTTTCTTCTATTACATAATTTGGATTTATGGTTGAATCTGATGTTTTCATATATGAATCTTGGGCCAAGACTTGCTGAGAGAAAAAGCTCTGCTCCTATATCTCGTAATAGTAATCTTTTATGTTGTTAAAATGACGAGAATGTTCTCAAATACTTGCGTTTGATTCCCATGACATTCCAAAATAGCGTTGAGAATTGTAACTATTCAAGAATCATATCGTTGAAAATAGTTGATTGTAGCACAAAAAGATGTTACTCAAAGCAAGGCAATTGAAACTTCTTATTTTTTTAAAACTAAAAGATTGTATTTTTTGGAGCCTTCTTTGGGCTAAAAAATTGATGGCTGGAAGCGACAGCTTTTTTGGCTTTTCCTCTAAGCTGGCTCTGCCTGGTCTATCTACCCGGCCCTTTCTTTCAGAATGTCAAGTATGAAATTTGTTTCTAATGTGATTGTAAAGGCTAGGATGATTCTCTCTCTCTCTCCAGAATCGTTTGGGAACTAGTAGAGAAATTTGCAAGAGAGACCATTTTCGAAAAAGTAAAAACTGATTTCAGAAAATGAAATTTTCTTTTTGAAAACAAGTTGACACAAATATGTTTTCCGCTTTCACTTTTTTTTAGGAAAAGTAAAAATTGATTTTAGCAAATCAAAAATAGGAAACAGAAAAGTGGCAGTATTATCAAACATAGCCATATAATTTCTCTTTCTTAAAACAAACAACTTATTTCGTAACTAAGCTTTTTTCCTCTATCAAATCTATAGTTTTTCACAGTACTTTCTTACTTTCCTGTTTCCACCCCTAATATTATTATTATTATTTGGTTATTTTGCATGTAAATTGATAAAATTATCCTTTCATATGCACGACTTTTCACACATAAATAGTTATTACTTTAGATTTCATGGAAAAGGACGAAAAGTGAACGTGGTTATACAAAGGGCAGGTAATTGTGAAAATCAATTACGAACCAAAAAAAAATCACAATTGGTCACAGAAAAACACAAATCCTTAAAAAGTATTTTTCTTCAACAGTCAAGAATATCCGGACCAGTTTACGTGTACCTCAATTAATTCCCTTTCCGGTCCAGTCAAAGGCAGGTCTTTCACGCCGAGACTAAAGGAATTCACAAGAAATTAGTACTTTTTTCCGATCTAATTCCAAGAATCGATTCCAAATCAATTATGCAGGAAGGAAACCCGCCGACCAACTGAAGTGCATATAAATCCTTAAAAGTATGTCGGAATCCTGCACATTCATAATATAACTACAATCACATGCCACAAACTCAAAGCCACATAACATCTGCACAAGGCCAGGATCACACAGCTTATAGACAATTACAGTTTGAATCAATGTGTGGTTCCATCGGGGTCCCATCCGGATCCTACTTGTATGATCCAAGTCATCTATCCTTCATCCACCCCGTAACTTATCTTGATCGATCTGTTATTCTTTTGAAGCATTTGATCTTGAAAAATAAAAAATGCCGGACTTATGACCATCTATTTTTTTCCAGACAAATGTGATTATAGACCAAGTAGTACTAATTAGCAAAATCAAATCTAAATTTTTTCCAGGATGGATCGAATTATTACAGTTTTAGGATGCGACTGATGTGCTCGAATTGCTAGGTCTTGAACGGATAGTCAACTTTCGAAAAACTATTGATACATCTGAAAAGAATATTAGAAATTAAAATTTTTTTTCGTAGCGTGTTGAAAGAATCTGCATTATTTTAATCTCCTCTTAATCCATTAGTCAGGGTATAGCTGCATCATCTTCTTTAGGGCCTGCTTGGATGGAGTAAAAACAGGAGGAATAAGAGGGGGTAAAATGGGGTGGGGCTCACTGTTTTGTTCTTGTTTGGGAATCAAATTATTTTTGGGTCTTGGCCTCCCCAAATTTAATCCGCCTATTGAGGGGAGAAATTTGGACGAAGTGCTTATCCTCTTTCTCCAACCCGAAAGACTCCTTATTTAATTTCAGAACTCTCTTAAGGTACTCATTGAAAGGTTTTAGAACCAAAAATCCATTATGACCATTTAAGATAAAATAATCAAAAAAAATAAGATCTGCGCACCGGTTCAAACAGATTAAAAATTAAAACACTTATTTTTTTTACACCATTTATATATTAAAAATATAGTTAAAAAATAATTAATTTTCAATCCGTTTGTACCGATGCAAAGATCATGGTAGTGTTTGGTTAAGCATTTAGTTTAGTTTAGTTTGGTAATGGGTAGAGAGAGAAATAGAGTAATGAATGAAAATAGGGGTAATGATTGGAGAGAGATAGAAAGAGATGAGAAAGTAATAATTGGAGAAATAGGGTAATAATTGGAGAAAGAAGTAGGGTAATGATTGAAAACAAATTAAACTAAAACTAAAACTAAATTGGAAGCCGAACAAAGCCATTTTTCTAATCATTTTATCTTAAATAGTCATAATGGATTCTTGGCTCTAAGGCCTTTCAACAAGCACCCGAAAACTCCTTATTTAGTTTCAGGGCTCTTTTAGGATACTCATTGAAAGGCCTTAGAGCCAAAAATCCATTATGACCATTTAAAATAAAATTATGAGAAAAATAAGATTTTCGTACCGGTTCAAACGGATTGAAAATCGGAATACTTTATTTTTTAACTATATTTTTTAATATATAAATGGTGTAAAAACGTTTTTTAATATAAAATTTTTAGAATAGATATTTTTTAATATTAATTTTTGAATTTATATACTTATTTTAATATATAATCAAATTTAACACTGCACATGGACAAAATAGTCATTTGACAGCTTTTCCCACCATCCACCCCTTTTTATCCCCCCATTCTATAAACCATCCAAACAAAGTCAAATTTTATCCCCTTATTTAATACTTCATCCAAACCACATACGATTTTATTCCCCTTTCATAAATCATCAAAATTAATACCCCTATAACTATCTTATCCCCCTTCGTATCTTGTACTCCCAATGTTTTACCTGCATCCAAGCAGGCCCTAAAAGTAGAATTTTAAGTGAGAGGAGGAGGTAGTGGAGACCCTCTCTCTCTCTCTCTCTCTCTCTCTCTACGAATAAAAAGAAACCTCTAGCTCTTCCCCTTTTTTTTCTTTTTCTCCTGCCGCCATCCCCTTTTTTGTTCCCCTCCCCCCGGGCGGCTACCCCATCTCTTACCCTCCCATATATCTTCTTCCTTCTCCTCCTCATCCTCTCCTCCCTCCATGCTTGTAAGATGGTTGAGGCTCTCTCTTTCGGGAGAGTAATTCTCCCACTCTCCCCATTATATTTGGACTCGGAGACCTAGATCTGGAGTTCTAGATTTGGAAGTTGACTCTTGAATCAATCCGAGAGGCGGTGTTCTTGGGCTCTCCAGCAGCGACGATGTAGGCGTCAAAATGTAGACCTGTAGACACCCTATTTTGAATTTTTCAAATTAATTTACTTATGGTTTTCGATTCCCCGATGATGAAAAGGATCAAGAACACCCCAGAAATGTTAGTGTGTTTAAGTTTTGGGCATTCCAAAAAAACCCTTTCAGATCCATCTCAAACCCTTCAAACTAGAACCAAAAGGCCTCAACAAAACCCAACTTGCATACGCTGGTATTCACCTGGCATGCGTTGGTCCTCTGCCACGTGTCAGTCATCGGTCAACTTTGACCGTTGATCAGATTTGACCTTGCGTACGTCAGGTATCTAGTGGCGTACGCCAAGTCAAACTTGTGTTTTTAAGCATGCAGAAGCCATGGGTAGGGGTCTACAATACATGGGAACCTTCCGATCCATCGAAAAAGCAATCTCGGCTGGGGGACACTTCTTACACATATCCCATCATCATATTCCCTCTCATCCAATGAGAGAAGAGACTTAAGGGCTAAGGCTTCAGTCACTTTAACTGGCCTCAGCCCCTCTATCTCCCTCTTCCCCTATATATACCCCCTCCATTAGTCTAACAAAGGGTTGGTTCCCTAAGCTTCAAGCCTTTTTCTTTCTCTTTTCTTGGTTTTTCTTGTATGCTCTTCTTTCATTCATTGAAAGAGTAAATAAGAGACCCCTCCATACACCTCTCACAGTCAAACATCCACCACCGTCCGTCATCCAACCCTCAAGTTCAAAGTTCAAAGCTCAAACATCTCTAAAATCTCAAAGCCAAAGGTATACATCTTTGTACTGCTTTCTGTTCTGATCCCTGAGGGGAGCTAACAGGGTTAAGGCTGGTAATCAATACCAGTCCTGGCCCTAAAGCTGTCAAGGTTTCAAAAACAAAAAAAATACGTTTCTGACTATAAATGGCGTGCGCCGGTCATAGGCCGCGTACGCCGGTCCGTGGCAGTACGTACAGTTTTAAAATTTGATCTGTCTGGACCCTGCGTACGCCACTAAATAGGTGGCGTACCGCAGGTCCGAGCCCTCCGAACTGGCGTACTCCAGTTGTGAAATGGGACCCAGATCTTTGCTTTGTGCTTCATTTCTTATCTATTCATCACCTTATTGCATGCTAAAAACTAGTTTACTGCTTTCTGTATTTAGAACCGTTTAGTTGTAGCATTCAATATTTCTTCACATCTGCTTTAGAAGGCCTCTGGGATGTTTCTGGTCATGTTCCAGAGCCCAGATGATGTAAAGCCAAACACTGGGTAACATGCAAGCATGGCGTACGGGCTCTCAAGAGTGGCGTACGGCATGTCTGCTAGGGTCCAGTGCCTGGCCCTTGCATCACAGTTCAGTCCTGGCCTCTTGTTGTTCCCCCACACTGTTTATGGGGTTGCTTGTCTGTTTTCCTGGCTCTTAGCCATTTCTTACATCTGCTTGTCTGTAATATGTACATAAACTGCTTATAAACTGTGTGGTTTGTCCTGAGTTTGCGCTGGTCCATTCCAGAGCCCAGAGGGTTAAGAACAAAGACTGTAAGCAATCAAGAGGATAGTGTACGCCAGCTTCTAGGTGGCGTGCGCAGGGTATGGTGGCGTGCAGTGGCTCGGCCATTGCGTGCCAGCATGCTGCCTGCTCACGTGCCCGAAAAGCAGTGTACACCATCCTGGCAAAGCTGTTCACAGTGCTTGTTCTCAATCTATGTTTTTACGTTAATTCAATTCAAGCAAATCATCATTCATAAATATTTTGTCATCTAAACTGCAACTTGTTACAGTATTAATCCCCATTAACTGTTCCCCCGCCCTAACTGGCTAAAAAAAATGATCAAATGAGAGAAAAATGCAAACATTTTACAAACACTACTACAAAAACCTTAAAAGATGACACTCAAAAAATTGAAACAATGACAGTTTTTGTAAAACTGTCATCGAAAATATGATGGTAGACTTTTGATGACAGTCCATCTTACAAACTGTCATCTTTGCGATATAAGATGACGGTTTAGAATAAAAGTGACATAATTATCTTTTTCTTTAATGTCAGTTTTTGCTTAAAACTGACATTAAAACATGCGCTTCCGGAAGCCCATATAGGAAACCTTTTAATGACAGTTTTCCTTAAAAGCGACATTGAAACTAAGCCCTTTTAATGACAGTTTTAGTTAGAACTGACATTGCAGTTGATCATAAAAGATGACAGTCAGAAAGTGTCATAAAAACATATAAGATGATAGTTTAAAATTGTCATCTCATACTTTCAATGTCTACGATGACAGTTTCATCCAAAACTGACATTAAAAGTGCTCATCTTAAAATTTTCGAAAATATACTATACATGTTTTTGTTTGTCTTTTGTTAACAATAAGCGTGCCAGCTCAGATGGTAATACGCGCGCGAGGAACTGAAGTTCTTGAGTTCAAGTCCTGGGGCAAGCAAATATTTGCTGGCCACACAAGTGCTAAGTAGGCGACACACAAGTGCCACTGGGCGGCCATGCGAGAGGCACGTGGGTGCCACGTGGGCGGCCACGCATTCGAAAGAGAATTGATTTTTTTTTTTTCTTGAATGGAAAACAGATAAGATGATAGTTTAAATCCGTCATCTTTGCGATTAAAGATGACAGATTAAGACTATCATCTTTTATCACAAAGATGACAGATTTAAACTGTCATTTTATATGTTTAATGACAGTTTTTTATTGTCATAACAAATCTAGACTTTTAATGACAGCTCCATAGATGACAGTTTCAAAACTGTCATCTTTCACGTTTAATGACACTTTTAAACTGTCATTTTTTACGATTATTGTAGTAGTGAAAATGCCTGTGTAGAGACTGATCTCCGGATTAGGCGAGAGGGGTGTCATAAAACCCTTCCCCTCTCGTAACCTGGCTCCCGAACCTCAGATATCGAAGGTGACGACGGACCAGTCTGCACCTCTTCAAATCAAATCAAACTTTTCCAAATCAAACAAACGTAGCAAAGCGTTTTCGAGTTCGGTTCCTTGGGTATTCTTTCGCTAAAACCCGAGTGGCGATTCTGAATTGAAGCATTTCGCCGCGCTATTTTCAAAGAGGGCCGCACCCCAATTTCAAACAACAAAATCCGGAATTTTGGGGCGTGTGCCCACAAGACCCTGTGCAGATCCAATGGCGAGACCAGATCCAGTGGCGATCCTCCGTCCTCCTCCACGAGCGGAGTAGTGTTGGGTCCAACATCGGAGCTGAACAAACTTTCCTTTTCGTGTTTTTTTCTTGTTATTTCTATTTTTTTTTTTTTTGTATTTGTTGTTTTTCGGCCTAAGGCCACGCAATTTGTATATGATTTGTATCAATATAAATTACGTTTTCTTTCCGGTCAAAAAAAGAGAGTAGAATTTAAAACCTTAATGCGTCTGAGTACATCGATCTGTTGATCCAAATGCCTCTTTTTTTTTCTTTTTTTTTTTTCCCTTGTGAGAGGCACTCATTAAATATCATGAGTGGAGTCTTACATTACGTCAACTATACTAGGTTGTGTGATGGTTTATTCATTAACAGAGAATTGGGCTAAGGTCTAAAGAAAGTGGTCCAATAGGGCACGTGCCCACGCGCTAAGTAGTTGTAAGGTGTATGGTCTATTAATAAATTAATTTTTTAAAGTCTAAGGTCCTTGGATTGAGAGAATTGTCCCCGTAACGTACAACAATTACTATTTCTTTACTCTCTCCCCGAAATTGATTTCAACCTTGTCCTCTCCCTCTGGTCTCTGCTCTCTGATCCGTCGGTGACCGGAGTTCACCGCCTTTGTATTCCGGAAAACCAACAGAAGTGTCTGTACGTATTAAGTTGCTTATACCCGGCCCAACAATCTTTCAGTGGCTCCAATATTTAAAATTCTTGTTTTGTTTGGTTGGTGTTTTGAAAAAAATTTTGAAAAATTGTAGGGGTAATGAGTGGAGAGAGATAGAGAGAGAAATGTTAGAAGTATGGGGAATCTAGGGGGAATTTTTTGAAAAATTCTTTTTGAGTTTGGAAGAGAACAAGGCATGCTTTCATGATATTTAACACTTTTTTTTTTTTGAAAATATATGATATTTAACACTATGACCTTAATTTTGAGCATAATGCTACAGTAAACACTAACTGTATACAAATGTAGTTAGGCTCAAAAGTCCTGAAACTCCCCGGCCATTCTAAATTCTTACAATTTTGATTTTTGTTTTTTTTAAATTAAGAGAGAGGGGTGATCAGAAAAAGAGGGGATCGAGAGCTGAGTGAGGGAGGGAATTGAGAGAGATGCGTGATTATTTAGTGCTCATAGGGCATGGTAGATGGGTGCTTTAAATCCCTCCTCACCACACATTTGTAATAGTATGGGGAGGGCCGGGTGGTTCTTTTTTTTTTTTTTTGGATTGGTGTGTTAGTTTTTGTTGGTTTGCTCTGTTTATCCTATATTTTTTTGTAATTTTAAATTAATTTTTTTTACCCTTTGTAATTTTAATTCATAAAAAAAGTAAATATAAGTCTTTTCGTGCATAAAAAGTGGCAACGCTTTGAACCCAACTTTTATGCCCCTGCATCATTGAATGGTTGCGGTGCTAGTTTAATTTAACTACATGCACGGTAAGCGTCTACTATGAAAACTCTAGCAAGCTAGCAGTCCCTAAACCCCTTCTCTTTAATTAGTTATTATCTAAACAAAAATAGAAAAAGGAAAAAGGAAAAAAATAGACCATTTTTTTTTTTTTGAAAAATGATTAAAGTTCAAAGCAATTAACGAGAATGTAATTTCACATTCTCATCATGTAGTCCTATCTTTGAAGTGAAAAACTGGCCAAAAAAAAAACGTAATTTTAAGTTTTGATGACATATATTATAGCTAACTAAGATTCACATTCTCAAATAAAGTGAGAATCTAATCCCGTTCCGCTGTGTGATAATCACAAATTCATAAATTCAATATTTGGAAATAGAAAATATTGATCTCATTAATTTTTCCAAATAAGTAGTAGTATTATATGTCGATAAAATCGGTCAACTAATCTAACCATTTGAATGAAAAATGCATTTAATTTCCAAGGTACTTAATTTTTTATTTGGTGATCATCCGATAATCTTCTACCCAAGATGCAAGCATTGTGTAATTATGAAATTAGGTGATGATGATCCACGTCATTATTCCTACCCAAGATGCAGGCAATCAAGCATTGTCTTATGAAATTAGGTACGTTGACTAGTGTAAACTTTGATTAGTACTGCAGCAACAACAGAAACATCATGTGCGGTGCGGTTGGGGTGTGTGTATACAACATTCCTGTAGAATATTTTTCGGTGAAATAAGGATCTACAAATCTTTAAAAGGATCAACACATATAATTTCTTTCTTAAAACAAACAACTTACTTCGTAACTAAGTTTTTTTCCTCTATCAAATCTATAGTTTTTCACAGTACTTTCTTACTTTCCAGTTTCCACCCCTAATATTATTATTTTTTTGGTTATTTTGCATGTAAATTGATAAAATTACCCTTTCATATGCACGACTTTTCACACATAAATAGTTATTACTTTAGATTTCATGGAAAAGGACGAAAAGTGAACGTGGTTATACAAAGGGCAGGTAATTGTGAAAATCAATTACGAACCAAAAAAAAATCACAATTGGTCACAGAAAAACACAAATCCTTAAAAAGTATTTTTCTTCAATAGTCAAGAATATCAGGACCAGTTTATGTGTACCTCAACTAATTCCCTTTCCGGTCCAGTCAAAGGCAGGTCTTTCATGCCGAGACTAAAGGAATTCACAAGAAATTAGTACTTTATTCCGATCTAATTCCAAGAATCGATTCCAAATCAATTGTGCAGGAAGAAAACCCGCCGACCAACCGAAGTGTGTATAAATCCTTAAAAGTATGTCGGAATCCTGCACATTCATAATATAACTACAACCACATGCCACAAATTCAAAGCCACATAACATCTGCACAAGGCCAGGATCACACAGCTTATAGACAATTACAGTTTGAATCAATGTGTGGTTCCATTGGGGTCCCATCCGGATCCTGCTTGTATGATCCAAGTCTTCTATCCTTCATCCATCCCGTAACTTATCTTGATCTGTTATTCTTTTGAAGCATTTGATCTTGAAAAATATAAAATGCCGGAATTATGACCGTCTATTTTTTTCAAGACAAATGTGATTATAGACCAAGTAATACTTAGACCTGGGTAACGGGTTGTGTCGAGTCGTGTTCGTGTCGTGTCAGTCGTGTTCGTGTCGCAAATCACCCAACCCTAACCCGACCCATTTAAAATTCGTGTTTCTCGAGTCGTGTCATTTTCGTGTTTCGTGTCAGAAATGCTCAACCCTAACCCGTTAACTTCGTGTCCTGTTCGTGTCGTGTTATCGTGTTTGTTGCCTAACTCTATATAGAATTATAGATATACCATATATTATGTATATATGTTCGTGAAAATGGGTGACACAGATTAGTAACCGTGTTAGTCGTGTCAATTTCGTGTGTCGCGTGTTCAACCCGAACCCAACCCATTTAGAATTCGTGTTCTCGAGTCGTGTCATTTTCGTGTTTCGTGTCCGAAATGTTCAACCCTAATCCGCTAACTTCGTGTCCGGTTCGTGTCGTGTTATCGTGTCTCGTGTCTGTTGCCCAGCTCTAGTAATACTAATTAGCAATATCCAATCTAAATTTTTTCCAGGATGGATCGAATTATTACAGTTTTAGGATGCGACTGAAAAGAATATGCATTATTGATACGTCTGAAAAGAACGGATAGTCAACTTTCGAAAAACTATTGATACATCTGAAAAGAATATTAGAAATTAAATTTTTTTTTCATAGCGTGTTAAAAGAATCTGCATTATTTTAATCTCCTCTTAATCCATTAGTCAGGGTATAGCTGCATCATCTTCTTTAGGGCCTACTTGGATAGAGTAAAAACGGGAGAATAAGAGGGGGTAAATGAGGTGGGGCTCACTGTTTTGTCCTTGTTTGGGAACCAAATTATTTTTGGGCACCTCTTGGCCTCCCTAAATTTAATCCGGCTATAGAGGGGAGAAATTTGGACGAAATCACCCTGCTTATCCTCTTTCTCCAACCCGAAAGACTCTTTATTTAATTTCAGAGCTCTCTTAGGGTATCATTGAAAGGTTTTAGAGCCAAAAATTCATTATGACCATTTAAGATAAAATGATTTAAAAAATAAGATCTTCGCACTGGTTCAAACGGATTGAAAATTGGAACACTTATTTTTTTTACACCATTTATATATTAAAAATATAGTTAAAAAATAAAGTATTCCAATTTTTAATCCATTTGAACAAATGCGAAGATCATATTTTTTTGATAATTTTATCTTAAATGATCATAATGGATTTTTGGTTCTAAGGCCTTTCAACGAGCACCCGAAGACTCCTTATTTAGTTTCAGGGCTCTCTTACGGTACTCATTGAAAGCCCTTAGAGCCAAAAATCCACTATAATCATTTAAGATAAAATTATCAAAAAAATAAGATTTTCGCACAGGTTCAAACGGATTGAAAATCGGAATACTATATTTTTTAATATATAAATGGTGTAAAAACATTTTTTAATATAAGATTTTTAGAATAGACATTTTTTAGTTTAATTTTTGAATTTATATACTTATTTTAATACATAATCAAATTTAACATTGCACATGGACAAAATAGTCATTTGACAGCTTTCCCACCATCCACCTCTTCTTATCCCCCATCCTATAAACCATTCAAACAAAGTCAAATTTTATCCCCATATTTAATACTCCATCCAAACCACATACTATTTTATCCCCCTTTCATAAATCATCAAAATTAATACCCCTATAACTATCTTTTCCCCCTTCATATTTTTTACTCCCAATTTTTTACCTGCATCCAAGTAGGCCATAAAAGTAGAATTTTAAGTGAGAGGCGGAGGTGGTGGAGAGCTTCTCTCTAGGAATAAAAGGAATAAAAAGAAAGCTCTCTTCTTTTTTCCTGCCGCCATTCCCTTTTTTGTTCCCCTCCCCCCAGGCGGCTCCCCATCTCTTACCCTCCCATCTTCTTCCCTCCTCCTCCTCCTCCTCTCCTCCCTCTGTGGTTGTGAGATGGTTGAGGCTCTCTCTTTCGGCATAGTAGTTTTCCCACTCTCCCCATTATATTTGGACTCAGAGACCTAAATCTGGAGTTCTAGATTTGGATGTTGACTCTTGAATTAATCCGAGAGGCGGTGTTCTTGGGCTCTCCAGCGGCGACGATGAAGACGTCAAGATGCAGACCTGTGCAAATCCAATGGCAAGACTAGATCCAGTGGCGATCCCCCACCCACCTCCACGAGCGGAGTGTTGGGTCCAACATCGGAGCTGAACGGACTTTCCTTTTTGTGTTTTGTTCGTGTTGTTTCTATTTTTTTTTTGGTTGTATTTGTTGTTTTTCGACCTATGGACCACGCAATTTGTATATGATTTGTATCAATATTTTCTTTCCGGTCAAAAAAAGAGAGTAGAATTTAAAACCTTAATGCGTCTGAGTACATCTATCTGTTGATCCAAATGCCTTTTTTTTTCTTTTCTTGTGAGAGGCACTCATTAAATGTCATGAGTGGTGTATTACATTACGTCAACCATACTAGGTTGTGTGATGGTTTATTAATTAACAGAGAATTGGGCTAAGGTGTAAAGAAAAGTGGTCAAATAGGGCACGTAGCCCACACGCTAAGTAATTGTAACGTGTATGGTCTATTAATAAATTAATTTTTTAAAGTCTAAGGTCCTTGGATTGAGAGAATTGTCCCCGTAACGTACAACAATTACTATTTCTTTACACTCTCCCCAAAATTGATTTGAACCTTCACCTCTCCCTCTGGTCTCCGCTCTCTGATCCGTCGGTGACCGGAGTTCACCGCCTCTGCATCCCGAAAAACCAACAGAAGTGTCTGTACGTATTAGGTTGCTCATACCCGGCCGAACAATCTTTCAGTGGCTCCAATATTTAAAATTCTTAGCTTTCATGATATTTAACACTATGATCACCTCAATTTTGAGCATAATACTACAGTAAACACTAACTATATACAAATGTAGTTAGGTTCAAAAGTCCTGAAACTCCCCGGCCATTCTAAATTCTTACAATTTTGATTTTTTTTTTAAAAATTAAGAGAGGGGTGATTAGAAAAAAAAAAAAAAAAAGGGGGATCGAGAGCTGAGTGAGGAGGGAATTGAGAGAGATGTGTGATTATTCAGTGCTCATAGGGCATGGTAGATGGGTGCTTCAAATCCCTCCTCACCACACATTTGTAATAGTATGGGGAGGGGTGGTTCTTTCCTTTTTTTTTTGGATTGGTGTGTTAGTTTTTGTTGGTTTGCTCTGTTTATCCTATATTTTTTTGTAATTGTAAATTAATTTTTTTTACCCTTTGTAATTTTAATTCATAAAAAAAGTAAATATAAGTCTTTTCGTGCATAAAACGTGGCAACGCTTTGGACCCAACTTTTATGCCCCTGCATCGAATGGTTACGGTGCTAGTTTAATTTAACTACATGCACGGTAAGCGTCTACTATGAAAACTCTAGCAAGCTAGCAGTCCCTAACCCCTTCTCTTTAATTAGTTATTATCTAAACAAAAATAAAAAAAGGAAAAAGGAAAAAAATAGACCCTTTTTTTTTTTTTTTGAAAAATGATTAAAGTTCTAAGCAATTATCGGAAGCTCGACATGAATCGACTCTTGTTTTTCCGTGGCTTTGGGACATCCTGGACATGGCGTGTAGAAGCATGATATAACCTATCTAAAGAGGTTGAAAAATTAAGTGTTCTAAATTTCAATCCGTTTAAATCGGTGGAAAGATTTTAGTTTTCTGATAATTTTATCCTAAATGGTCATAATTAAATTGGCACATATAATGTTATCTAGGATAATAAATAGTATAGATTTGGATAGATAATTTTGGATAATAAAGAGTATTGGTATGGAAAGATGACCATATTTGTTGATTTTATTGTGATTATAAAAAGTACATATTTGGATAGAAACCCTATTTGGAATAATAAAGAGTATTAATTTGGGCAGATAATCACATCTGCTGGTTTCATTGCGATAATACAGAGTTGTAGATATAAGCTTATTTGATTTTTTGGATAATAAGTAATATAGATTTGGAAAAATAACAATTATTTGTTGGTATTTTTGGAGTATTTATGAGTATAGATTTGGATATATAACCACATGTGTTGGTTTAATTGCTATTATACAAATTATAGATTTTGCCTAGGTAACCTTTTATATGTAGGTATTTTTGTGATAATAAATAATATAAATTTGGACAACTAACCACATCTATTTGTACAAAGTACAAAAATAGAGGAATTTTGAGGAAAAAATAAAAGAATTAAAGATGAAAATGTATTTTAGTTGGGTGCGAGGACATATAGGTTGGTTAACCAATTGATGCAAGCATCTTCCCACACATAAAGAACATATATAAGATTATTTGTGTGCAACTAGCTTGCTCACCTGATAAAAAAAAAAAACTAGCTTGCTCACCCCATCACGTGTTACCAAAGCCCAAAGGATGCCTATTTCAGATTTCCACTTCGGCTCCGATTGTCAGACCGATGCTGGAAAAGTCTAGCCGGAATTTGCGCAGCATGCTGTGCAGCGCGAAGCAGCACAACACAGTTCCCAAGTCCGTATGATACGGGCCTGTATTGCATGTGTAGATGTAAAAATTAAAAAACATGTTTGCCTAAAAAAATGAGACTTTTTCTTCCATTAATGACCTTTTTCCCATTTCTATAAAAAAGACATACCCTAGTTTCACTCCTCCTACTTCATTATCATTACCAGCCAACTGTCCGTATGATACAGGCCTGTATTGCACGTGTAGATGTAAAAATTAAAAAACATGTTTCCCTACAAAAATGAGACTTTTTCTTCCCTTAATGACCTTTTTCCCATCTCTATAAAAAAGACATACCCTAGTTTCACTCCTCCTACTTCATTATCATTACCAGCCAACTGTCCGATTTTTTTTCCAACTTCTAAATTCATTTATTGTATTTTTAATTAATCTTTTACTATCTTTTAGCTTTCGAGTGTGTAAAAGAAAAACATATTAAAGTAGGGGGTTTGATTTTCCCTACCTTATTTACCAGCCCGATGCGTTCCCAAACTCCAACCACTCGATCTCCGTTGTCAAAGGAGGATAATCCTCTGTGTTTCCAAAAGCAAATTGCAACAAAAACCCAGTTGCAAAGAACACAAAATAAAGAAATCCAAATGGTCCAAATTCTATTTTTTGAAACAACCCAGGTGAAAAAATTAGCAATTCAACCAAAAAAACAAACTGGGTCGATGCTAATCTTCCATTTTTTGAAGGCAAATTGCTAGCAAAACCCAGATGAACAAAAAACAAAATACAGAAACCCAAATTATGCTTTAGACAAAAGAATTGAAACAAACCCAAATTCTGAAGAGAAAAAAGAGAAGCAAATTCCAACCAAAACCCAGATGAAAATGACGTGAAAACACAAAGAAATCACTTTTTCTTGCTAGTAATCCAAAAGTACGGCAATAAAAACAGTTTGTTGTTGCTAGTAAGGAAATAAAACATCAACTACTTATAGCTTTTTAAACAGCACCGAAAGAGCTAATTAAAAACCAGATTCAGTTCTCAAAGCAACAACCTTCACTGTGGATCAACCGATCAACAGTATATGAAAGCGAACCAAATCTACCTAGCTTTGTTACTATCTCCTCCGCCACTCCGCTCCAGAAATCCTCTCTCTCTCTCTCTCTCTCTCTCTCTCTTAATCCCCTTTCTCCAGGATAAATATTAAAAAACAGGTTCCTGACATTTTTTGAGAACTTAATTGTATTAAAAAATTATTACTTATTATTTATTTTATCAGCAAAATAAAATTTTGAAATAAGTTCCAAAATTTGCCAGCCAAAAAAACATATTTTCAGAAAAAGGATTTAACGGTACGAAGTGAGAGTAAAGTGCTTTATTTAACTAAAGGGGTAACGATGTCTTTTTGCTCTATGCCGTTAACAGAGTTACATTTGCACTTTATTCCAAAACCACAAGAGGAGATGTGGTCATTGGAAAACCCCAAAGGGGTCATCTGCCAAACTAAAAAACCTCAGGGAGGTATTCCGTACTTTGCCCTATTTTGTAAATCTCGATGTGACAAAGGTACATGTAAAAATTCTGATTCATTGAACATAAACATCCATTTAAACGAATCATATTTGTCGCAAGAGACACAAGTCTGACGCCCTATTTCTATTTCAACAAATATGGTTCGACAAAGCTTTTTGATCGATCTACTTACTTTTTGACATGAACTTTTTTGTTTCACACAAAGGACCACATAAGGAATCAACACATGAAAATATCTTGACCGCGTTCGGCTACGGTCGATCCGGTTTTCCGGATCACATATATAACTAGATGCTAAATTCGAATTTGTAAAATGTATTGGTCAAATTCGGATTGCTTCTTCATTAATTGAATTGAATTTGGAACACCTCCTACTCGGAGTGGATTGGGTCGTTGTTGAAATATTGAAATCTGAAAGAGAATTGGTTAATTCCTACTTTATTTTTGGGTGACGAAATTCGATCTGGTGAATCTGTTTGCAGGCGCCAAGCCGCCAACATAATTTTTCTATGCATCAGCATAAGCAGAACGAGTATTAACTAGAACCAGTCAACTTAATTAGGGGAGTGATTTTCTGTTCCCGGGATAATAATAATGAGGTGAAAGACTTCTTGCTGTTTTTTTATCAAAAAAAAGAAGAAGAAGAGAGTCTAGGAAGGCAACTTCCGGACACAACTATGTTCGAAGCGGTTCGATGTCTATGTACTCATGTGATCCAAGGAAAAAATAGGCTTACATATTACCTATATGTTTCCCTAATGGCAGCTTTTCTTTTTTATTTTTTTAATGGTTGCAGTGTACGTAATTATCCCTACATGAGATCAGTCTCGGTAAAGAAAGCGCGATAATAACTACCGTCTCCGTGCTTTTCTTTGGCACCAAATGGCTCTCGGTCAACCAATGACGAGATTCATGCGATCACTCGCAGCAAAGAAAGCGCGTCCGATAACTGCCGTCTTTGTGCTTTTCTTTGGGTCTTGACTTCTCTTGATTAGTAACTTTACAAGGATTATTAAACCAATAAGTCTAGATAAAGTTAGGAACCAACTTGATGGTTGATACGCGTATTTAAATTGGTGGGCCTTAACGGTCAGTAGGTCATAAAAAGTGGTAGTTCCTTTTGCGAAGCCCTATCCACAATTGATTCATAAGCGACAAAAAAAAATCCACTTGATCGATCAACTTGCTGTATATTGGGGGCCCTGCTTTTGATCTAGTTGCACAGAGATATGTCCCCAACTAATGCACTGCAACTAATGCACGGGCGAGCGTGGGTGTGAGAATGTGAGGCTGTCGCTCCATCGATCCCCGGAGGCGCAGAGAACCCATCGTTGTTTCGACTGTGCTCCTGGAGGCTCCGGGGAAGTCGGAATCGGAGAGCACTAATCTTGGAGGGCAAACGAATTAATCTTTTAATCAAAATCTCTCAACCAACTCAAATTCATGAATTTGAGGATTGAGAGCCGGAGCGAGGATCATTTTGAAGATTGTTCCCAAACCCCTCCCATGTCTATAAATATTTCATCGTGCACAACAGCTGCAAATAGTTTGGTTTAATTTGACAGTTTTGCATCAAAACTCTGACGACCTGACCTTAGTCAAAATAACAGGCTAAAGAGTAAGTTTATCAGATAAGGTAAAAAAAAATGCTTTTTAGCAATTTTACCTATTAAAAATGAGAAAAGTTCACCTGTAGCAGATTCTGTAAACCCTTTGCTAGAGTGCCCTTTGCTATAGTACTTCGGTAAAAGAAGCGAAGCACTGTTGAAAAGCAACCCATTACTCTCTCTCTCTCTCTCTCTCTCTCCCCGTTTTCTTATGGGCGGCGCTATTCGCAGCCACGTATTTTCTCCCACATCCCGTTAAAAATTTTCAATTAGACTCGACAGTTAGTTACCGAAATTGAGATACATTTTCAGCATCTAATTACCGAAATATGATATTTTTTTTCAACAGCTATTTACCGAAAATGCATGTTTAGCAATTGTCTACCGAAAATTGAATATATTTTCGACATGTAGTTACTGAAATATAATCTTATTTTCAACAACTATTTACCGAAATGTTATTTATGATTTTCAACAACCACTTACTGATATATAGTGGGCTATGGGAGAAAATTTGTGGCTGCGAATAGCCGGCCCCTTTCTTATTCTTCTGCAAAAACAAAAGAGTAAATTACAGTAAACCACCCTCAACTAATCCGAATTTTCACTTAACCCCCTCCGACTACAAAACCCAACAGTGTGCACCCTCTAACTATCTAGAATTGACACTTAACACCCTTTTGTTAGGTCTCCGTAGGAAAAATGCACCGACGGCCGTCTCCGGCCACCGGGCGGCCGATCCGAGCTGTCCAAAATTTATAAAAAAAAAAAACCGAGTGGGCTATTGCGGGAACCAACGGCATCCGACGTGCGTAGGTGCTCGATCCAAACACCCCAAGAATTTAAATGGGGTGTTTAGATCGAGCACCTACGCACGTCGGATGCCGTTGATTCCCGCACTAGCCCACTCGGTTTTTTTTTTTTAAATTTTTGGACGGCTCGGATCGGCCGCCCGGTGGCCGGAGACGGCCGTCGGTGTATTTTTCCTATGGAGACCTAACAAAAGGGTGTTAAGTGTCAATTCTGGATAGTTAGAAGGTGCACACTGTTGGGTTTTGTAGTCGGAGGGGGTTAAGTGAAAATTTGGATTAGTTGAGGGGGGTTTATTGTAATTTACTCAAAACAAAACTCCACCCTTCGGCACCATCTCTGAATCGGAGCTTCTCGGTTTCTTCCATCGCCGTTCATCTTCCATTCAATAACAGGTTAATCCTCTCTTCTTCCTATTCTGGAGCAAAAAAATTAGGGGTGTAAAAATCTAGGGGGAGTTCTGAGAATGAAATCTAGTTCTTGTTAACGGGAGGGGTACAGAAAACTTGGGGTTGAAATTTTTGTGAGATTATGAGTTCTTAAGAGTTTTGCATGTACAAAGTCTTCAAAACATGGAATTGGATGGATGATTTGTGCCCTTAGTGAAAGTCTCGAATCTGGGTGCAAGGGAATTGGGTGGAGTTGAGTCGAGTCTGGGTGCCAAGGAATTAGGGCTTCAAACACAAATCTAGAATAGAAAAGATGGAAAAAAAAAACATAAAATAAAAGAAATATATATAGTTTAATAGAGTATAGGTAAAATAGATAATATTGGTGTAGTTTTGAAAATGATAAATAGCAAAATGTGTACTATTCATTAGCATTTTTAGCTCAATTTTTACCTAAATTAGTTATGTAAAAATGCTAGTGAACAGTGCAACTATTTTCATTTTACCTAATCACATCTCTGTCAACAACACAACACACCACACCAATACTATCTATCTTCATTCCAGAACCATATCTTTCGTGGTTGAGAGAGAGAGAGAGAGAGAGAGAGAGAGAATAAATAAATGGGAACGAATGAACAGTTTTCCGGTAGAAGAAGTGAAGAACTGTCCACAAAGGAATTCTACCGTGTATTTTACCTATGCTGCTGCAGCTGAAAATTTCCCACTTTGGTTAGGTAAAATAGACATATCCATTGTTCACCTATGATGATAAACTTGCTCTTAACATCTCAAGAAAGAAATAATTAAAAAAGGTATTGCTTGTGAACAGGACCTAGGAAAATATGGACGGGAAAGGCTGTCCCTCGAAGGGACAGCAGCGTGTTGTCCCGGCCAAGGGGCCTTGTGCCGGTTTTGCTCCGATGATCAAAAACATTCATTTCGTAGAGTTTGTCGAATTGAAAAAGTATGCCAAAAATCAGTTTGATCGGATATCATTAAGTACTTGATCAGAACACATATAACTCGCCAATAAGGGGTTCTAGTAGATTTGATCCAGTGTTTCGGATCTATTCTTTTCAAGACTAAAAGGTTTTGATTAGGCACTTAATGATATCCAATCGAACTGATTTTTTCATAGTTGTTAAACTCGACAAGCTCTATGAAGTGAACGTTTTTCTGATCATTGGAGCAAGACTGGAGCACGGTCCCCTTGGCCGAGATAGTAGGCAGCTGTCCCTTTTAGGGACAGCAGCTCCCCCAACTCCGGAAAATATACTTACGGACCGTAGCTTTAGCAACTTTACCTAGTCTTTTTACCAAGGCTATTGGAGAGCCCCTTTTGTAAATTGAAGTAGCTAAAAATAGATGAAATGTCTTTTTCACCCAATCTGTTGCCCTTGCTCTTTATACTCTGCATGCTAGGCTCAGGTGCGTTGAGGTGATGACTGATGGGGAAGGTGTTTGAATCACTTTTGAAGGTTGAGTCTTAACTTGGATTAAACCGACAAAAATTGAAGAACCAATGGGTGAGTTATTTCTTTTTATTTATTTTTATTAGTTGATTGCGATGATTGTGAGGTGGGATATGGATTAGATGCTTGGAAGCAGGGGCAAGCATAATGCTTAATTGCATCACTCTGAGTATGAATACAATTTACCATTTTAACTACCAGCTGTGCACAGCGGCTGTGCACAGCAGGCCTTTTCTTCCGCCTCGGGTCGCAAAAAGATGATCGGAGCCGCTCATTTTGTTCAAAATGCGTCGTTTAAGGTCTCTGTAAAAAATGAGCTTCGTTCGATATCGTTAGAGGCGTTAACAAAACACCCAAAATCACTTCAGAATTTAGTCCGATCATCTTTTTGCGACCCGAGGCGGAAGAAAACTGGCTCTGTGCACAGCTGCTGTGCACAGCTTGCTGTGCACAAAGCTTTTCTGTTTAACTACCGGAGTAGTAGGCAGCTAGCGTAGGATGGACGCTTGAGAGCTCCTCTCAAGAGAGAGCTCTCCTTCCTTTTCTTCTCAACCGCTTCACTTCTCGATTTTCCCCTCTCCCTAGTGGGCTTCCCCCGTCTCTTTTCTCCCATGTTATTCTCTCCTTCTCCTACGTTCCCACCTCCGTGGATGTGAGATGGTTGAGACTCTCTCCTTACAGAGGGTAGATCTCTCATTCTCTCCATCATTTTTGGACTTAGGCGCCAGATCTATGGAACTGGATTTGGGCTATGAGGGGTTCGGCAGCGGCAGAGACAGCGTCTGCGGCGGGCTCAGCCCTTCGGTTTGCTGCAGCATAAGCTCAAGTTGATGCGGCAGGTCATCTCGAGAGTTGCTTTTCCCATACCTTGCCTCTCCCCTTGGTCTCTCCACCCACTTTCACAAGTGTGATTAATGGGTCGGGCTCAGGCGTTTGGTTCCATGCGGCCTTTTATTTTTTTGTTGCTTCTTGTATTTCCGAAACGGTAGTGTCCTTTGTCATATTTGTACTATTTTTCGTTTTAATATAATTGGGATCATCTTGCTCGGAAAAGGAAAAAAAAAAAACTACTGGAGTAGTGGAGTTTGATAGTGTAAGCTGGATTTTTATTTTCAGATATACTTATTGAATTAATTAGTACAAACCCCGTAGCTTCTCGCAAGGACATTGTTTGGGAGCGTGTTGTGCGGGGGTAACTTGGTTGGATCGGGTTGTTACAGCTCAGTGCATCGAACAGTACTCTAAATGCAATTGTGTCCGGAGTTGTGTTTCAAAGTGGTATTCCTATCAATATTGCTCAAAAATAAAAGACCCTAAGTGTTTACACCGGGAGAATAACTAGTGGAGCAAAAATCCCATGAGTTTGGAGAATATCTTGAAAAAAAGTTTTAGTGTCGATATATCAATCAATCAATCAATATACTAAGCAAATGTGTTTTGCTTCTTCTTCCTTTTTTTGATTAAACTGGCATTAAAAAACAACAAAAACTAATACATAGTCCTAGGAACTTTAACTCCCCTAGCATCATCAAAGATGATTTGATTCAAACAGTTCGGAATCGACTGAATAATATAGAAATTATGATCACTAGACTACTACTAAGGTTAGCTCTTGCAATAGCATTCACACTTCAGTTCCCCTCCCGATAGACATGACAGACTTCTGCCTTAAGCCGGTCTAACAACACCCTGCAGTCAAAGAACATGTTACTTAATTCATGGTTACACAACACTTTTTGTTTGAGGGGTTGCACCAGCGTCAAGGAGTTGGTTTCCACAAGAATGCCGATCAAATTTCGCTTAAAGGCAAGTTGCAAACCGTCCCTAAGAGCCCAACATTCAACTGCAGTGCTAGAGGAAGCTACAACATCCTGCCTTTGAAAACCCAAAACCCAATTGCCTGAACTATCGCGCATGAGCCCTCCTGCCATGCGTCCCTAAGAGCCCAACATTCAACTGCAGTGCTAGAGGAAGCTACAACATCCTGCCTTTGAAAACCCAAAACCCAATTGCCTGAACTATCGCGCATGAGCCCTCCTGCCATACCCATACTCAAGTTTGCATCAAAAGATCCATCTCTGTTAAGCTTAAAAAGTCCAACAGGTGGAGGAATCCAACCCACTAGCACAGTTTGTTTGCCAAGGTAACACTGAACAAGGTCACAAGCAAGGGTAACATTCAAGAGCAAGATTAATCACATTTCTGACTGATACTGAAAACTGAGGACTAGAATTATCAAAAATGCGACGATTTCAAGAAAGCCGAATAGCACGAAGAGTTTTTTTTTTTTGCTCGGCATATAGCACGAAGAGTTAAAGGGAACAGAACACGCCATGGGACGCCACTAGGATGCAAAACTTTGGAAACACAATTAAAATGAACCCAACTCTCAAACGAAAGAAGAAAAGACTTCCTAACAGTGTAAGGGACTCCGACACCACACCACATCTGTTGAGCAGAGTCACACTCCCTTAGCACATGAGAAGTCGACTCCAGAGCCGAGCAACCAGCTGAACAAAGATCACTATCAGGCAATATCAGCAATATTTCGAATCGCAAATGTGTTTTGCTTTCAAAACCATCCAAATCCTCCTTTCTAATTTTCTAGATTTTTTTTTTGTTTATAAAAAATAGGGAGAGAGAGAGAGAGAGAGAGAGAGAGTAGTTGAGAGGGAAACGTGGGAGAGGGAGGGAAAGAGATGTGGGGGTTGAATATTGAGGAAAAATTATTTTATCTTTCAGGGACACTGTCACATGCATTGAATACAGGATTGAAAAAAAATATTAAACTATTTTTTTATCAACTAGTATTATGCCCGTCCGATTTACACGGCCAGAAAAAGTCAATGTAATTTTTTTTTATCCCGTACATCGAACACGGGCACAAAAGCTCGTACTCTATGTACTTCAGTTTTTTCAAAGTTTCTCAATGCTGTCATGACGAATCAAATAACAAAGCAAGGTTGGCAATATACTCGATTTTATTTTCAAGTGTCATGTTTTTTATGTCAAAGCTTTATAAACTTCATGTACCAAAAAAAAAAAATTAAGCTTTATAAATTTCTCAACCTTATATGTTACTACGAATGTTCATTTTATGATTCCCAAACATGATATCTGATGCTATGGTGTCTCCGATCATTTTGGGGACACCGTAATTTTTGGCATAACAAAACCCTTACAAGCATGACAAAAATCATTAGAAGTATAATAGAACCATAACATAGCATAACCAAGGCATAACCAAAAACCAATCAAGGCATAACCAAAAATCAACCAAGGCATAACCAACCGAGTTACGCCTTGTTATGGTTTTGGTTATGCTTATAATGGTTTTGGTTATGCTTGTAATGAATTTGGTTATGCTTATAATGGTTTTGTTATGCCAAAAGTTACGGTGTCCCCAAAATGACCGGGGACACCGAAGTCATTCCCTATCTACAATCTACCTTCCTTAATTCCCAGAATAAAGAATAGTGTTGGACTCTTCATCAAAAGGACCGGGCCTTTTAATAAGATGAGTGATTTTGACACTCTCCTTTTGATATTCATATTCTTTTTTAGTGTTGAAAGTGTGTGTGTGTATATATTGCTAAAAGATTAAAAAAAAAAAAAAAAGAGTGCTATTAAAAAAAAGTGTGAAATCATTTCCCTTTTATAATCCTTAATATATAGACAAGTGATAAACTACGGAACTAACTGGTTGCACACGTGGGAGAATAACATGCGGAGCAAAGACCCCAAGAATTTGGAGGATATATTGATAAAAGGTTTTAGGATATCCTAATGGCATAATCAAAATTGTATAATCAAAATTTGTCACCTCATCTTTTGGTTAATTCATTTTAAGGGTTGCTAAAGTTTATAATAATGTGAAGTTCACATTAATGGTCATTTTTAGTCCATAATTTAAAAAAAAAAAAACCTCATTTTTAGTAGAGAAAGATAGAGAGAGTTGAGAATAAATGTAAGTGAATGGGTCCATTAAATTTGGGTATCAAAAGATAAAAGATTGCTAGTTTTACTTTTCCAAATACCAAAATTTGATTATTGGTTAAGGGGTTGTTAATTTTAGTTATACCATTGTGAGTCATAATTTGAATAAACATTGCTAACTTTACAAATTTTCTAATTTTGACTATGCTATTGCGGACATTTTAGTACTGTTGTACCCTCCATAGACAACTTAGATGACTTGCGAGTTTTGATGTTGAATTATCAAGGCAGGAAATAAAATTTGAATCGGTCTATTTATTTTTATACGAAGCTTCTCCTACAATTTTTTTTTTTTTTGACGATGCAAGATATCTCGGGCCACTCTGTACACACTTTTGATTTCCTGTGTTAATTTTTTGCGAAAATTCCCCTGTTTCTCTAGTGAGAGGTCCACCACTGCTGGAGCCAAGATGACATTCAATCAATTTCACTCAACACAAAAGCCAGTACTCTATCCACAAAACTCCAGCTGGCACGACGCTATTGGTCGACACTCCATCCATGCTGATCTCTCTCTAACACAATTGTCATCACATATCACCAGATTCAAATCTGAAGAGCTAAAACCACCTTCATACATTCAACCCCCTACTAAAATTCCCAGCCCCCACTAAACAACTAAACTTAAAAAAAGAAAAATGGCTGCAATCAAGGGATTGGGCACTTCTTTCCTACCTTTGGCTTCTCCTACCTCTTCAGGTACTGCTAAATTTTTTTTCCAGAGTGGAGTTCCATATTTGATTCACTTGCAATATGAATAACGAAATACTATACTATACTATACTACTACTTCAAATGAAGTTCTCCTATCGCTTGACTTAAAAAGATATACGGTTGTGAAGCGCGGTTCTGTGGTATTGTTTTCGTTTTTACTCGTTCTTTGTTTTTCGTTTTTGTTTTCAAAAACGAAAAACAACAAAATGTTTTGGAACATTTTATTTCTCATTGGGTTACATAATAAAAGAACATGTATGTGTTGACAGGTTTTCTAAAGCCGGCACCGGTGATGGTCAAAAAGCCTCTGAGGGTGGCAAACGGGAGGGGAGGGAGGATTACGTGGTAACTAGAACATACTAAAGATCTTTGATAAGTAAACTTGATACAGGAATTATGGTGGTGATGATTAATTGTTTTTTTATTTGTTGGTGATTGGTTTTGGGAAGCTCGTTTAAGAGAGATTGGCTGAGGACAGATCTGAATGTGATCGGGTTCGGGTTGATCGGGTGGCTGGCGCCGTCGAGCATTCCCGCGATCAACGGCAACAGCTTGACAGGGTTGTTCTTCGAGAGCATTGGAACTGAGCTCTCTCACTTCCCCACTCCCCCTGCTCTCACTTCTCAGTTTTGGTGAGTCTTCCATGTTTCTACATAGTAACATTCTTAATCCCTCAGAGGGAGGGACTTTGGCTCGGTAATTACCTAGGACTCCAAGGGCTTGGCCTCTCAGGCCTTACTAGTTCTTTTCCTAGATTGGATGAATGGACAAGGGGCAATTTTGGGGTTATAGAGAAATTGGGAAGCAATGAGTTCACTAGGCTTACTAGGAATCTTGTTATTCTTGATATACCAACGCCTTGTTGTGGCTTTAATTGGGATTCCGCAAGTAGGCAATAAGATTGGTCTCCCAAATTACTCGAGGTGCATGCGTAAACTGGCCTGGACACCTAACTTATCAAAAAAAAAAAAGAAGTGAAAAAAAACCCATCTATCTTAGGCCTCATTTAGTGGTGCTCTTGATCAAATGCATGTTAAACTTCTCAAGGTGTACCATAGTAGATGATTGTACACACACACACAGAGATATAGTTTTATATTTATTAAGTGGTTTTATGGATGAAAATGGATGCACAGGTTGTGGTTGATATGCTGGCACTTTGGGCTGTTCGTGTGCCTTACCTTCGGGCAAATTGGGTTCAAGGGGAGGTCAGAGGAATACTTTTGAGATGGCTGGCAGATGGCCTTTCTTTATCTGTAATCTATGTAACCATATAATCACTTCTTATTATTTAGTTTCTCAGCACTGTGGTCTTCTCGCAATTCCTGTTCAAGAGAAAAAATTGTAATCTGTATCCCTTTCTTCTTGTGCAATATCTAAACCTTATTTGTGTTATCGTGCCTGTAATGCTAACCTTAAAACGTACAACCGGAGTGCAATTCCAAAGGTTTTCTCGTTCATTTTTTTTAGATTTCAAGAACATACATTGTCGTGCGACCTATAAATGTTGGGCGGTAATAGTAGGTTTACTACTTCAGGTAAAGCAAAATTCGTCACATGAATCAGGTCAAGCAAAATTCTAGGATCATTGAAACAAGGAAAACATTCGATACAGGTAATAAACACAAGACTTAAGCACGTCCACAACGGTAAGAAAGGTTTGTATCTCATGCCATCTGCAACCGTGAACACGGGCAAATGACCAAACAACGATTATTAGGAGTGCATGCAAATACAACCATACAGTAGGATCATAGGAGATGCTCGATAAAACTATTTTGATGGCAAATTCCTCTGTCCGGTAATGAGGATTGTATCATAAGCTCGTTCTTGCGTCACCCACACACAAGTTCGTTATCTGTGCCTTGTTAGTTTTCAGCAGAGAATTCGAGAACGATCTTTCAGAACCTTTGATGCTCCCAGAAGTTGATGTAAAAGTAACTGGGCAAGTCGGTTCGTCCATCACAGTTAGATTGAACAACTCAGACCTTGAATAATGCCCAACCACATCAAAATCAAACTTTGCACGTGCTATTTCGCGGAGATCTGTGCAGTTTAATCATCATAAAAAGGAAGAGGTAAGTTCTCAAGACCACTGACAAAATTTTATGGAGGCAGTATAAACAGGACAAACCAGAGTAGAAAGCCAATAGGACCTCAATCAAACCAAAACACACATACCTATCAATCAAAACAAAAGCAACGTGACCACCTAGAAGCAATTTTACATCCAAATTTTGTAGTCTAGACTCTAGAACAGATTGTTTAGGAACTTCAAGAATTGCGGGACTTTTTACTGCAGTCACTGCGTGCTGCAGAGTTTTGATCTTGGTTACTGCGGTGTCATAAGCTGAGGATGATCTTGCTCAATGTAAGGGAGTATTTGGAATGAGATTGGAAGAAAGTAATTCCCAATAGCCACTTTAGTTTTCTTTACTTTTTAGCAGCATCTAAGGTTTTTCTTTTCTGATTCCAAACTTTTGCATACTCCCAAGCCCCAAGTCTCCGATCCCCATTTGTTGGTCCCTTTTGGCCCCTTTTACTATTCAATGGGCAAAAGTTGATGAGTTTACTCTATTACCCTTCTTTTTTGAGATTAATTACTACCAACAAAAAAAGGTAATGACGTTCCTAAAAGACTTGGAAGAGTAAAGAGAGAAAAGGAAAATATGACAAGTACAGTGACATGTTTCCTTAATAAGTTGGAATCAAAATACGGGGACCAACAAATGGGAACAAAGGGAGCATATGTCTTTGTTCAATGGCAGACTTCATTGGAAGAAAATGCACATGGCCACATGAAACAATTCGAAGTCCACTTCCGACAATGATTTGAAGTATTTCAACATGTCATTCCCCAACGTCCTATCATGAAGTCTGCCGTTGAATATGCGGGTTTCTGAGAATAGGCAACCAGTGCATATTACATCTAAGATTTAGTGAACACAAGCTGGATTTTTGGTTTGGGGAAGAACCTGAAATTTCAAAGAAAAGCACAAACAATCCCAATTTAAGTGGGGCACTCTGAGCCATAATTGAGAGAGAGGTTGTTTGGCATACTTTTTAGGGTATGCTAAGTGACAATAGGTTGTTAAGTTTGTCATTTCTTGTCCAATGTATTACGCAAATTTATTTTTCCATATATTTCCGTAGTAAAATTTGCTCCATTTTATGCATCACCAACGACCAGATAAACGATAAGATACAGATGCTGGGTGCAGTTTTGTGGGAGAAACCATACCTAGATCGGCTGAGATGAGCGCCTCCCCTTCATAGTTGGGGCCAGCCAGAACAGTGCCCGAAGGTGAAATAATAACGCTGCCACCAGCACAAACAACTGAATCTGGAGTGAGATTTTCTTCCGTACCTTGAAACACATACTCTGGAGGAGGTGGGTAGTCTTTCCTCCGACAGAATTGGTTGGCTGATAAAACAAAACAACCACCCTCAAGAGCAATGTGGGTCATAGATGCTTGCCATAAATCCCTTGCATCAGCTGTAGGGGCACAATATATTTCAATGCCTACAAAGGTGAAATTTCATTAGTAGGTCAAGGTTTAAAGAGATCTTTTACGCCAAAAGAACTGATCAACTGTAGGAAGGAAGATGCTTATATTCATAGATGCATACAAGAACGAACAGACACTTAATGTCACTGATTACCAATCATAGCTTAACCACAATCAAGCAACATTCAGCTTATCAAATAAATAAAGACATCCCCGGCATCCAAATAGAGATATTTCACATAGCTTCTAAAGAAAAAGACATTTCCTGATGTTTAAATTTGCATGCGGCACAAACCTACCTTTTGCATACATTGCTGTCCTCAGAAGAGGCATCCTATTCTCCCAACATATAGCTGCACCTATTTTCCCAATGGGGGTATCAAAAACAGGAAATGTTGATCCATCTCCAAACCCCCAGATTATACGCTCCAAGGCCGTTGGCATGACTTTCCGATGCTTTCCGAGGAAGAGACCTTGAGAATCAAAGAACAATACTGTGCAATAGAGCGTATATCCATCTCTCTCAATCACACCCATAACTAGATATACCTTATATTTTCCAGCCATAGCAGCCAATCGATCAACTTCAGGACCTGCATAGGTCACACATTACAAACATCAAATACTATCCTGCAAAATCATATGTAGCTTGCAAGCCGATCTAACTAATTGAGCCAGACACAGCTCAACCCCAACCTCAAACCAATTTTCATAGAAGGAATCAGAATTTCATTTCAAGAAACAGCAACTAATTCCTTAAAGAGAATTTGTTTCAATAACACAATGCAAAGAGTTGAAAAAGCTCATAGTCATTTTGTATACAACATTCATCTTCAACAGCACCAAAACAAAGGGGGACTTACCAGGCACATCGATAGCTGCGGCATGATATTTCCGAAACTCCTCTCTACCCTTGGGGGTGCGGTTGCCAATGGTGGCTCCAAAATATGAGCCACGAGGATAACCACCCACAAAGGCTTCTGGAAATACAACTAGTTGTGAACCATAAGAGGCTGCCTCTGCCAGCAATCTCTCAGCCTTATCTGATATACTGTCAGCATTAGACCCCCAAATATCCAATATCCAAAAGAGAATCAGTTATCTAGTAGCTTATTTGGCATGGATAACATCTGGATACTCGATCCCCACCATTTCTTTCGAGCTTATAAACTTCAACATGACAAACTGTTCAGAAATAACATTCATTGCAATATTGATCTGGTTTGCAAAGAGAAGTTTTATGTAGTACCAGACAATGTTGTCACCGGGAAAAAACGACAAAAACAGTTTTCTATGTTAGAACTAGTGGATGGATTCTCGGGAAAAAAGACGTGTTTATCTGCTGAACAAAAGCAGTTTACATTAGTGCTCGAAGGGCTACCTTGTCTCTAGACCAAATGCTTTGTCTTACTATTTAGATTGTCTCTGCAGGAATTTTCCAAAACATTGATCATTATTATGAGAATTGTACGACGATCGATTTCTTCGAATCTGTTGCTGTTAGCTAGTTGTTTTTTTAGATATTATTGCATTAGACGCTTTAGCAATTTGTAAAAGAGGTTGTATGATAGAACTGATCATACAGTGATGAATTCGTCTTCAGGTGAAAGACATCAGTCTCCTCTTTTTTACTGGATGGAAACAGAGAACTGGTTTGTTGTGGGTCTAAGTTTTAGGGTTGTGGGTACCCCAAAAGTGGGGTGAATGGGCCAAAATCAGGTTGCAGTAAATGGGCTTTCGTATCAAGTGGTATTTTAAGTAAATAAATTAATAAACTATATGGGAGGAGTTAATGCTAACTTTTTGAGTTACACAGAGATCTGGACCCTTCTCGAGGATGGTGGCGCTGGAGGAGATGGAGCACGTCGGCATTTGGTGGAGAGAATATTCAGTGCCGCTGGACCAAGTCACAAAGTCATTTTTTCACTACACACCACCTACATAAGTAATTATTCAGTAGTCCGGAAGCACCGCCACGTGTTGCTCCACATCATTTCAGAATCACATATTCATGTGGGGTTCATATAATTAGTTGTGAACTCCACAACAATGTGTAGTCATGAAGTGAACAGTGCTGAATAATTTCACGACCTGCACACTTTTTGTCTGGGAACTTACGCCAATGTGTGGTGTTGTGGTAGAAAGGAGTCTTAGGCACGAAGTGGCGGGCACGGGATATTTCTTCCAAAGAAGCGAGGATCCGGCGATAGTCGCCGGAGAAGCTTCGAGATCCGGGGTTCGAATGAGGATTTTCCATTGCAATCTCTTGTCTATGCATACATTCAGATGCAGAGATGAATCCATGCATAGAAGTGTGTGAAATGCTGAATATCAATTTCTAACATGACTGAAGAAGTGCAGGAAATAATTAAGGAAATGAGAGTAAAAGAACCTAAGGTGGCAGGGGTGTCGTAGAAGACGGTGGAGGCCTGGACCACGGTGGCTCGGACGGTTGGCGCAGATAAGTCGGCCCCCATGTCCACCTCCGCTATCAGTGGTCCGTCAACCAGAGCCATACTCCTCTCTCTCTCTCTCTCTCACTCACTTCTCTGATCTCTCTCTCTCTCTCTCTCTCTCTCTCTCTCTCTCTCTCTCTTCTCTGATCAGTTAGAGGCCAATTTTGTTTCGTTCTCTGGTGGCCCCGGCCCTTGGTGTTACGAGAAGCCAAGGAACTGCCGGCTGCTAGTACTATTTTCGATTTGTACACAATTTATTTAGAAAATTAAAACTCTTTTTTATTCAAATGTCTAAATCAATTTACTCATATCTCAATTAATTATATTAGACTAAGGTTCCGTTTCAGAACACCTTTTTGAAAAATAAGTATTTATTTCATATTTTCAAACTCAAAAATAATGTAAATAAAAAATTATTTTTTTATTTTTTTTCACATCGTATAAAAGATCTCGATAAGATCTATCAAACAAGATCCATATTGCTAAGAAAATTATTCGCGTAAACATATATTTTTACGCTGGAAATTACCTTCTTAAAAAATAAGTACTTATTTTTAGTTCCGAAACGGGACCTAATTTCACTGCTTGTTTGTAAGATTTCAATTAAAACCAAAGTAAAATTCCGCACAAACATGTACAGTATGTACTTACGGGTAAATTTCAATGACACCCTTTTGCTTTCTTTTTTATGAGCTTTGCTATTCGCAAGGACGTTTTGCAGGGATCCTTGCAAGGAAAATTTTGTTTGGGTCTATTCCGGGTCCTACAAAAATCTAGAAAAATATCCATAAATTTTTGAATATTATTTTATGGGGCCCTATAAAAAATCAGCTTCAACGGATATCGGTAAGTATTATTTTTGGATTCATATGGGCGAACTGAGCAGTTTCGCCCTACGGGAGCAACGTAATACTTACCGACGTCAGTTAGAGCTGATTTTTTACTTGGTCTCATAAAATAATATTTAAAAATTTATAGATATTTTTCTAGATTTTTGTAGGACCCGGAATAGACCCAAACAAAATTTTCCTTGCATGGATCCCTGCAAAACTTCCTTGCGATTAGAATTTCCGCTTTTTTATTATTAGACTTTACTACCTTCTCTTCTCGCCACTCAAATGACTATAATGTGTTTTTCCATTGGAAGTGGTGCATATTGAGGTAGAGAGTAGACCGATAATTCTGTAGGCTCCGTTCCGCAACTCGATTTAAGTACTTATTTTTTAAGAAGATAATTTCAAGCTAAAAAATAATGTGTTTACTCAAATAATTTTCCTATCAATATGGATCTTGTTTGATAGATCCCATCAAAATCTTTTATACAGTGAAAAAAAAATTAAAAAATTATTTTTCATTTACATTATTTTTGAGCTTGAAAATGTGAAATAAGCTGCTTATTTTTTATGAAGGTTTCTGGAACGGGGCCGTAGTCATTTGGTCGTCTGCTTTAATGACAAATACTCCACTCACGAATGAAAAATGATAAGTCTTTTGTGATTTCAATATTTCACCAACACCCAACAAACAATTGTTTGATCAAACACTTGTTACGGTGATAGAATCTGGCAAATATGTCTTATGTTGAGTTTCACCATTTTCAATGATAAAATAAGTGCAGATAAAATAAATAATAAAAATCTCTCAATTCTCAATTTTTACCCAAAGTAATAAATTTATTCTTTATGATAAAGACCGATTCTTTTGAGTAGTAAAATAATAATTTGCAATTAATATATTTACGCATTTTGATCATGTTTACCCCCTTCAATGAGGAAAAAAATTGAAGTCATTTTTATTCAAAATAAGTGAGAGTTGATAGCTTTTATTGAGAACTTTTTATTATCAGAAAAGGTGATTTTTGAGATAAAAGTCACTTTCGGCTCATTTCATCCCATGTTTGGACAGACAGCTATCGTAGGGTGCCAGTGAAACGCATATAGAAGTTACTTTTTTTTTGGCTAAAAAGTGGTTATTTCTCAAAATATTTTGGTAAATGTAAAAAAAAAAAATTACTTTTCCGATTTCTCTCGTCGAGGCAAATTAATAATCCACGAATTTGGCGCAAAATTAACAAATGTGAACAAAATTTAAATAAAGACAACACCAATTTATTTTCTTAAAAAAAGTGTGTTTTTAGCCTAAAAGTGGGGTGAATGGGCCAAAATCATGTTGGGACAAATGGAACTTTTAGAGATCAAATGGTCTTTTAAGTAGTAAGTAAATTGAACTATATGGGTCATTGTAGAGCGTTTAGGTGTCAATACTAGTAACTTTGTGGAGTTACAAGATCTGGAGCCAGGTTCCCTTCTCGGGAGGAGGAGTTGGGGGAGCTGTTGTCCCTTTTAAGGGACAGCAGCCTGTTGTTTCGATCAAGGGGGTCGTGCTCCGATATTGCTCTAATGATCGAAAACATTCACTTCGTAGAACTCGTCGAGTTGAATAAGTATGTAAAAAATTAGTTCGATCGGATATCATTAAGAGCCTAATCGAAACCTTTTTGTCTTGAAAAGAATGGATCCGAAACACTGGATCAAATCTACTAGAACCCATTATTGGCAAGTTATATGTGTTCGATCAGACACTTAATGATATTCAATCAAACTGATTTTTTGCATACTTGTTCAACTCGACGAGCTCTATGAAGTGAACGTTTTTAATTATCGGAGCAAGACTAGAGCGGGACCTCCTCGGTCGAGACAGCACACTGTTGTCCCATCAAAGAACAACAGCTCCCCCAGTCCGAGCGAGAGGACCAAAAGTTTTCCCGTGACTTGCCAATGCACTAAGAGGTGCAGGGACGCTCGTTGTGTTCAACTGAATCTTGTTAATCGTGATATGAATTGTTCAATTTTGTTAATCGTGGTACGAATCGTTCGGTTCGTAGAGATTGCCGTACACTACATGTGAACCAAAAAATAAGTCAGTTGGACATTAATACCTTTGTGATCGATATGGATTTGTGCCACAGTACATCTTTAAAATCATGCACTGGCTATAATTTTTTTTATAAAATCATTGATTAATCTAGTTTTTTTTTTTTTTTTTCTGAATGATTTGTTCAGCATACCCTACAAATTGAACATGCCATTACATCACGATGAAAATATTTCAGTTTTGCATACCGAGGCGCCCCACACCACCGCAGTACAACATTGCACTATGGATCGGACCCCTTGTCCTTGTCCAAGATGGTGGTGCTGAAGGAGATGGAGCACGGAGGATCCAACAATGATGGCCGGAGAAGCAAGGGTGGAACTATACTCATAGTGGGTTGGGTTGTAACTCTGGTCAACTTTGGAAAAAACAAAATTTTACATGTAAAATTTCGCCCATATAATTTTAGTCCAACTCATTCCACCACCAATCCATTTTGATAAAGGCGCGCAGATTACATTCTGGTTCTGCCCCTGTGGAGAAGCTTCGAGATCTGCTTTTGAAAGGAGAATTTTCAATTGCAATCTCTTGTACATACATTCATATATTTGATTCATCTGCAGAGATGATGACAAATGGAGTATAAAGAGGAGGAGAAGGCAGAGAATGGAATAAACACGTACAGGTGGTGAAATGAATACATATATATGCATAGAAATGTGAAAAAGGAATTGAAAGAACCTAGGGTGGCAGTTTGGCTAAATAAGTTTAGTGGCATTTTTTTTTGTTTTTATTCAATTTTTTTTCGCATTTGTTAGTTTTTCATCAAATTTTTGGGGATTATTACTTCGTCATCACGAAAGGAATCTAGAAAGTAAAAAATTACGATCGAAACCTAATTTTTTTGAATAAAGACAAAATAAGCCAATAAGCCAATTTTTTCGTCTGTATTAAAAAAAAAATTGGATTTCGATTGTAATTTTTTACTTTTTAGATTCCTTTTGTCATCAAAAAACAATAATCCCTAAAAAATTGACAAAAATTTAACAAATGTAAAAAAAATTTGAATAAGTACAAAAAAAAAAAAAAAACCAAAATGGCTTATTTAGCCAAACGGCCAGGGAAAGGGGGCACGTGCCCCCATTTGAAACTAAAATAATTTTGTTATAATTTTGTATATTTAGCATAATTATGAAATTAAGTGTGTTATTACACTTACACACTTGCATATATCTCGAAAATATACATATATAATTAGTTTTATGTTTCAATTTTGTCATATGAGATATTTATACTTGTTGATTTTCGAACTATTTGTCTATTTAGATCAATTCTTTCTTAATTGTGCATATTTTTAACCGTCTAAGAGCAATATTTTAAAATTGTATCATTAATAAAATTATATCGATCATTTTAAAACTTGTCAATGTCTCGTAAAAAATACTCTCAAATTTTGTTTGAGATTTTGTACTCATTTTTACATAATTTAAGCGAATGTATATGTTGTATATTTCTATAGTTTGTAATGCATGTCTTAATTGTATATGATGTTATTGTGCTTAACTAAAAAATTAAATTTTCACCACTATAATTAACAAGTACCCCCACTAAACAACATTTATACTCCCTCCGTCCGGATTTAATAGTTCTTTTTGGGAGTTCGTGCCATTTTTCAATCGATTATATCTTCCAATCTATAATGTTTTACGTGATTTCGAATATATTATATTATAGAACTAATCGAGATCTATCAAACAAGATCCATATTCGATATGAAATTTATTACGGATTCTAAGATATAATCCGTTTTTTAGCCGGTTAGAATAGAACTAGGGACAATTAAATACGGACAGAGGTAGTAATTCCGTAGCTGGTCGTAGAAGACGGTGGAGCCCTGGACCACAGTGGCTCGAACAGTTAGCGCAGATGAGTCGGCACGACGGCACCCATGTCCACCTCCGCTATCACTGGTCCGTTGCTTGGAAACAGAGCCATCTCTCTCTCTCTCTCTCTCTCTCTCTCTCTCTAATCAGCTGGTAGCTGAGGAAATGATAACAAGTGTGAGGCCAAATTTAGGCTCCGTTCCAGAACACCTTCTTAAAAAATAAGTACTTAGTTCATATTTTCAAACTAAAAAATAATGTAAATGAAAAATAATTTTTTGATTTTTTTTGCCCCGTATAAAAGATCTCGATAAGATCTATCAAACAAGATCCATATTGGTAGAAAAATTATTTGTGTAAACACATTATTTTTAAGTTTAAAATTGCCTTCTTAAAAAATAAGTTCTTATTCTCAGTTGTGGAACAGGGCCTTAGTTGTATAAAATTACGAGTAAATTACAGTAAACCCCCCTCAACTAACCCGAATTTTCACTTAACCCCCTCCGACTTCAAAACCCAACAGTGTGCACCCTCTAACTATCCAGAATTGACACTTAACACCCTTTTGTTAGTCCTCCGTAGGAAAAATGCACCGACGGCCGTCTCCGGCCACCGGACGGCCGATCTGAGCCGTCCAAAAATTTGTAAAAAAAAAAACCGAGTGGGCGAACGCGGGAATCAACGGCATCCGACGTGCATAGGTGCTCGATCTAAACACCCCATTTAAATTCTTGGGGTGTTTGGATCGAGCACCTACGCACGTCGGATGCCGTTGATTCCCGCGCTAGCCCACTTGGTTTTTTTAAAAAAAATTTTTGGACGGCTCGGATCGGCCGCTGGGTGGCCGGAGACGGCCATCGGTGCATTTTTCCTACAGAGACCTAACAAAAGGGTGTTAAGTGTCAATTCTGGATAGTTAGAGGGTGCACACTGTTAAGTTTTGAAGTCGGAGGGGGTTAAGTGAAAATTTGGGTTAGTTGAGGGGGGTTTACTGTAATTTACTCTAAAATTACACCTAAATGCTGAACACCGGGTCGTGTGGGACTAATTTTGGGTTGTCACACAAAGGATCGGAACTCATTAATTTGAGATTTTAGGTCGGTATTGTGCAGTGAGGCTGCACACCTCTAAATCGTCGGATCGTGCATTCGACGGCTTGGATCTCATCTCGGCAACTAACGATCAAGAGCCGTTTATTGCCGAGATGAGATCCGAGCCGTCAGATGCACGATTCAATGGCTCAAAGGTGAGCAGCACGGTACCGTGCACACCACTGCAAATCACCATCCCCCAATTCATTAATTTGGTTCTTTAAAAGTATACCAAACCAAATGATATGAAACTGATTATCAAAAAATGATAGTATGAAACTGAGTCTTGTTTTCCAATCAATTGGAGTCGGCCACATAAATTCTATTTTTTTTACTGTGTTCTGTTCAGGGCTACTTATTCACTTAGATTCAATGAGCCCACATCTTTTTTCGTATCACGACATCCAAATTCATTTTAGGTTTTCCTCTACCTCTAGCCCTATGATCCTCTTGTTTTTGAAAAGAAATGAATGGTTCGGATTCACTTTGACATTTGGGTCCTTAACATTTCGAATGAATCTCAATCTTTAATTTCACTTTCTCAAACATTTTCGAGTGAACGTTTTTTGGATCGTAACATTTTCGTTTCCGATTACCTTTTTCTTTTTTATGTGGATCAATAAGTCTGTTGACACAGACTTATTGTACACAAATCTAGCACAGATTTTGTGTGGGGCTCATTACGAGTCTCACACAAACAATCCAAGTCATTCATTAAATGTAAAACATTTTTTTCAAGTGTCTGGACGAAAAAATCAGCTCATTAATCCGATACCTATAGGTACTCGATCCAATCATTTAATAATTTATTATCCTGAAAATCGAATGAAAAGTTTGATGATTGGATCAAGCATTTATAGGTATCGAATTGAGCTGCTTTCTCACCGCGACCCTTGGAAAAATGTTTTACATTTAATGAACGGCTCGAATCGTTTGTGTTGAGCCTGTAGTAGACCCCACACAAAAAATTGTGCAAAATCTGTTACCTATTTATCTGTGTGTATAGCACCGTTGTCCGCGGATTTCTTCCATTTGTTTTACGCACGGTTGTTTATAAAAAAAAATAAAAAATTGAAAGTCAAACATCAAGTATTTAATTGAAACTTTGAAAGTCAAAGATCAAGTTTCCATCCCTCCTATCCTATGTTACAATAAACAAAGATACTGTATATAGTACCAGCGCGCGTGTGTGTGTGGGAGAAGGGAGGGGGGGGGGGGGTCGCTCTATTCTATTCTTTAATCTTAAGAGGGAGGGAGGGAGAGAGAGAGAGTAACGTTTTCAAATCTTGATTGACGTATTGAAAATCTACAATAATATATATCTACACACACACTAGTCTAATGCTCGTGCTTCGCACGATTCCGCGTGCTCATTGGTTGAATTGGTATCGGGAAGAGTTTTTCATTTTCGTAGTGATGATAGTAGAGAAATAGCAAGAGGTCATTGAAACAAAAATCAGTTTTAGATGTTCCAATCCAAGGGATTCACTGTTTTGGCAGAAGATTATTTCAAACATCACTTGGCCGATAATTTGTGAAGGTACGTAAATAGATTCATAAGCACTGTCTAAGAATACTTGAGCAAATCAACCAATATTTGTTCATAGCTTAACAGAAATGTATGCTCTTAAGCAGAAATTTACCAAGGCACTTCACAAAGCAAGCTCTGTTAGAGTACTTTATATACCACAAAAGACAGTAGGCCATGGCTTTATTACTTACTGTAAAGCACGGACAAAGTTTTGGTTAATATACATCAATCCTCAAACAAAATACGCATAAACAAGTTCTACATGAGCCAGCATTGTTTGCCAAAATACATTTCCCGAGTACTGTGCATTATCATTTCTCTAGAGAGAGAGAGAGAGAGAGAGAGAGAGAACATAGTCGCAGAAAATGTTCAGCCTGCACATGTGATTGGAAACTTACAAGGTTCAATCTTCAATCCCAGGGGAAAAAAACCCCTCCTTACATAGCCTTTGCCAACTTACCTCATCCAGTAGTTTAGAAATCCTTTCAGTATTTTCTTGAATTCCCATTACACAATTCTTTTCGAAAGAAGCAGATGCATCCCCTATCAATCTAAACTGACTTTAAGCAATGCATCATAAAATATGGGTTAGGTTGAATATTGAATCCATGGCAACACAGTAGAAAATGAAGATCCCACCAGCATTTACAGGACTCTAAGAAAGCCCATGCCAACTACTATTAAGATAGCATAACATTCTAGGCAGCTCCACAATGCAGTGCCCATTTGGTAATGTGAAATGGACCAGTTTTTAGGTCCATTTTCATTAACTACCTTTTTTCCCTTGAAGGAACAAAGCAACCCCTCCTCATGAGTTTGATTCTAGTCAAATTTTGGGAATTTTTGTAAAACAAAAGTTGGTCCTTTGTAATCTTAGCATGCATTTACTATAATGATAAAGCAATTCATATTGTTGCTTGGAGGAACCAGTTTAGTTCTTCCTAAAGAAGCCCTTAAATTTCAGAATGTAAAGGCTGCACTCAAAGGACACAAATGAGAAGGAATCCATCACTTCCGGAAAATGTACAGACAATAACAAGAGAATGGAAAACTTCAAATGGTAATAAACCACAATATTAAAAAGAAAAGATAACGTTGTAATTTTTTTCCTTTTCCAATAATTCACTCGACCAAACTTCAAACAGTTAAAGCTAGAAATTATCATAGGATCAAACATTCAAATGAACTATCCCAAAGAATGAATAAGAGTCAAGTGCCTCATGTGGCTAACTATCAGATGCAATAGGGTCATTGTGGTTACTAAATCGAGCACATGTTGTATACTGACTCTAATATGCCTTCTCCAAAAACAATCATAAGAACAAAATGCTAACATAACTTACATGCAGAAGAGCATTACAAATCATAGGCTTGAAACATCCAAGTACCAGTTGAACATCTCAACAGCCTTCCCAGGTTCTTCAATAGTACTCAATGTCGCAAATCCAAAACTGCCCCTTTGATCCTGTTCCCTATTTTAAATTACCTACAATCAAACCAACCTAATCAACATAAGACATTCCTCACAATTTCAGTTCCCCAATCATACATTAAATCAAACAATCATGTTATTAAAATGAATATGAAATAATGCCCAAAAATTAGGACCGCCAAATACCCAAGAATCATTTCGAGTTGCGTAGTCTCTATATGTCCCTTTCTCCTTTAGCATTTCTACACCCTTTCACACCCTTATAAGAGAAGGCATAAGTCAATCTCTCCAAAACAAAGTTTCTGTTAATATCCACCATAGATACCTTGCATCATTAGTAGCAGTTTTTTTTCCAATTCCTGAACCTACCATCAAACCCCAAAACAAAATACGCATAAAGAAATTGTACATGAAGCACCGTTTTCTTTTTTTTCTTTTTTTTTCAAAATATAGTTCTAGAGAGTTTTCAAAACAGGAAACCCAAAAGTGCAATAGAAATGTTTCTTGTATCCTAGCTATCCAGTAGTAGGAATCCAAAACATAATGTAGATGACGACAAATGAACATAAGAAAAAGAGATAGGATCTCAATATCATATCATATCATATCATACCAAATCAAATATAAGTTATGCATAATTGGATACAATAGATAGATAGTGCTTCCAACCCAAAAAAAGGATTATCTTTTTGATTAGTATGTCGTAGTCAACATAACTAATCAATTCCGATAAATCTTTGGACATCTCTGGTTTAAGAAACAGATGTTGCCGATGAGATCATACTCATGTATGTTGAACACGCACTGCGTTATCTAGCAGGGGCTAAAGTTCAATGCCTGAACGCGAACAACATACTCAATGCCTTCAGAAAGCTTTTCCATTGCAGCGATGGATAGGATACCCTAGATTTTGTAAAAATTCATGTAATTTGGAAGTTATTTTATGGAACTTCAAACCGGAAATTGAATTACCTCATCCATGTTATCCTTTAGGTATTGAGCTGTGATTCTGAACATGTTCTTTGTGACAGGTGCAAATGCTCTAGCGACAATAGAGCCTGCATTGTCTATAAGTTCGACGTTGAATCTGCAACTGTTAAGAAATTCACATGGGATTCAATAATAAGTTATGCGTGCGTTTTATACAGCTGTTTAATATTGATTATTCTGAACATGTGTTTGAAGGGGACTAATTGTGGCACTGGTTCCTCTATTTCCTTGCAGTGATTGCACCACAACAAAATATTAGCTGTTGCATCTGTTCCCCTGTTGCATTTAGAGAATGACATGTACCAGAAGTTCTGTTCCATGTCAGTTACTTTGCAGATAGGTTGGATCCAGTGCTTGTTGTATTGGAGTCGTGTTCAGAGAAGAATATATAAGTTAAATGAATGGCAGGATTAATTTCTTTCGTAGCTAGGTTAAAATGTTGTGTGTTCATGGGAAGAAGTGTACCTTTGAGACAATAGTTGGAAGCTGGTTGATTTTGATGATGTTTTTCCCGTGTGATGTGAGGCAGCGAAGTGCTGTGCCTTGTCTGTTCATGTCATGAATCCAGAGCTTGTTAATGGCACTTGAGTTTCCCATACACCTGCATAAAATAAAAAATGATTAGTATGTGGTAGTTTTTTGAGATGTTCTCTGTCTAAATGCTATTACCAGATGTGTAGCACATTGACTTCGGGAAGCGGCGGATTGAAGCAAAAAGTGCTAGAGCCTCTGGTCGCTAGCTTGATACCTTAATATTTGGAATTAATTGTTAGCTAAAAGATAATCCGAATCATTTTTGGAGCTAGTGTTTTGGGAAAAAATTACCATTGGAAGTATTGACTTTCATCCTTGTACCAAGAATGACAGGGAATAGCCCTGCAAGGTCAGCCATTGCCTTACCTTCATGATCAGTGAATTGATCCCATAAGGTTAGGGTTCTCAGTTTCATCGTGCCGATCGAATTGTAAAATTGATATGCAATAATAAATCCAGATGGCAGAGACTTTAATAAAGAATGTTACAGTGCCTCCTAAAAATCGACTGCAGTTTATGGAATTCAAAGAAATGAAAGGATGAAGCCATAAAGGTAGTCTCATCCAAGGAGCCAGCAATGATCCGGCAGCAGTGAGTGAACAATGATTAACAAGGAACAAGGTGGGAATGGCCGAGCACCCATAGGTAGTTTAGAAGCCTTGCCTATGTTCATTTAGAAGCCTTGCCTTGCCTTTATGAATTACTACCTATGTGCCTATTCTTAAATGTATGGAATCCTTTGGAAGCTTTTAATTTTGCATGTTCAGAAGCTAACAGAATCTTTTACTACGTAGATTTCATCTCTAGGCATTTTTTGGGCACTCAGTTGTTGGACAAAGCTGAGAAGCCATTTTAAGGTTAGTTGTTGCTGCTGCTTTCATGTTCGTGCTCCTTTAATGCACTGAAAGAGATCTTTATGTTAGGCTGTGTATATATTCTCTCTATTCATCAAATTAGCAGGAGATGGAATTTCAATTAACATGGGCCAGTACAAGTTGGAAGGTATGCGCAACTAACGAATAAACTTCAAAACTCAAGCTAGAGAACGATAGGAAACACAAGCAGATGGAAAAAGCAACCCGAGAAAAAGCCTTTAAGGAAAACATACCTTGCATTCATTGTATTGCATCTCTTGCGCATTCTTTTCCCACAACCACCACCTGAATAATTTGTGTAATAGGACTCAATTTATTTGATGAATATAGAAGACATGAAACCCCCAATTTAGTACAGCAAATGAAGGCAAAAAAGCGAGAACCAAAATAAGAGTAACAATTTTCCAGCGGAATCTAATAAAGTACAAAAGTAATAGAAAATGGCTTGTGAATAACAATTACAAAGTTAGAAGGGAACTTTTTAAGCACGATTATACAAACTCATATCAGCAATTACCAAAACATGCGAAGTGAAGGGAGTCAAGGAAGTATTGATACCTCTTTGTCATCTTGGGCTAAGAATGCACTTCCTATTATGAAAAGTAGACACAATAAAAAGACACGATCTCATACTATTAGGATCTGCTAGTAGATATGCCTGCGAAGAGTGACAACCATGAGTCTATAGACAATACATCAACCCATGGAATTATGTGTCTTTCGTCCTTACAAGGCAATATTTGACAAGACAATCTTGTCCAATATAATACAACCAAGAGAGAAACAAGGCTTGATAACATATACAGAAGCTTCCACAAGCAAGTCCACTTATGCTTCGGAACATGTTGAGCAATAAAGAATCAATTTAAAGAGGATGTGCACTAAGGATGTGTAGAACTACAAGAAAGGATGCACTATAACACAGTTACTTATTAAGGCATATGTTCATGAGATATTAAATTGAAATTGCAGGTCGAAAAAAAAGAGTTTTGGAACTATACTTTGGCAACAGTATTGAATCCACTCAATGATGACATCTTACCAATGCCTTGTTTGGATTGGTTTTTGAAAAGCATTTTTCAAAAGATTTTCCCTACTTTCAATCATTTCTGTCTCTATCTCTCTCCACTTATTATCCTTACTACTCTCATTATTTTTTTTTTCAAAAACCAATCCAAACAAAGCACAAATGAACCACGCTGGAGTCTAACTCCATTTTTTTTAGGGGCAAATTTTATTTGAAATAAGAAAACAATCTCAAACTTCCAGAATTATTCAAGGTGCGCATAAGCTGCCTAGACACCTGAGTTATCGAAAAAACAATCTCAAAATTCCAATCTACAGTAAATAACTTCCTTTTCCTCAACCAGTACGAGTAGAATCCGAAACGAAAAACCTAACCCATAATTTTCCTTACCTCACATATGAATCCCTCACCCCAGGTTACACAGAAACTATGCTTAAGACCTGAAAGAGCTAAACAGAGTAGAAACAATAGATGGGGGCTTAATCTGCTATGAAGTGGTCACGGAGCAACAGCAGCAATTTGTATTTGTATTGGTCACCAATCAGATCACACATTACGGGCAAGATCTTACAAAACCCAAGTCCTAAAAGTAAAACGTATAGGATAGGAGTGTAGAGGATAGGAGTGTAGAGGAGAGGAGTGGCTTACGAAATTGGACGACTTCATCTCCCATCAACGTCCAAAAGCATCCACAAACAGATTTTACCTCTGCAAAATTGAAACCCCAAATCAGAGCAAAGCACGCGATTTCTAGCTTGGAGCCCTAACGAACATAGAATTGAAGCAATAAGTAATGGGCCTTCTCCTATGAAGGACGGCAACAGCTGCTAAAACAGTAGATCTATACTTCCAGCTTGTCGACCAAGCAACGCAAAACACGGCTGAAATTGGGATACGGCATCCAGTAAAAACGGCGAAAATTATGGTAACAGCACTTTTCAGTGAAATCCGGAAACGGAGTACCATATCGTCTCTCTCGCTTAAGCGTTTGCAGGTATAACGCAAAATACCAAACCTACCCAAGACCAACTCATGCAAGGACCAAACGGAAGGAAAAACTTTAGAGGGCAATAATGTAATTTCAAGACATGCCTTGGCTTACCACCATTTGTTCTTTTATTACAAGTGTATTGATATATATATATATATACATATATATACACACACACACACACACACACTAAGAAAACCACAATCAATTGATAAAACCCATGGAATTACGTTTGTCGCTGATGTAACTTGTTAGAAATTCAAATTTATGGCGAGATCAAGCCTCCAGAGAATAATTAAAGTGTGCGTAAGCTGGCCTGCCACCTAAAGTTATCAAAAAAAGAGAGCTAGATAAAAATTATGCCGTACCAAACAATGCATCTTTTCTATCTCTCACCAACTCTTGGCCGCATCATCCAACATTCTTCGAGAGGGAATAAGATTGATCATTTTGTGTTGGGCTGCAGCATTGTTTTTCAAGTGTCTACACCCAGCAATTACAATTGCAACAGCATCAGAATCGATTTGGAACCGTATCCGACTATGCTAAGGATAACACCCTCATGGATAGCAAAATCTAAAGCAGTAATTTAGCTTTGAATGCCTTGAACAAAAATTCACCTCGCAACCCCCATGGTCTCGGGTTAGCATGCCAATTCCAACCTCAGCCACATGATCGTCGACTGTTGCATCAACATTTCTCTTGAAGGTGCCCTGAGAAGGAGTATACCATATTTTCCTAAATATACATCTCCAACAAAACGGAATTAAAAAACGTAGCAATGTAAAAAGGGGTATACCATGCGTCTACCACCGTCCTTCGCTCCCTTACAGTGCTGGCAGCTTGAGTCCTCCTTTTACTTTACTAATAACAAAGCCATGGGAAAGTTGCCAGTGCTTTGGAGCAACACAGCTGCAGCATTCCAGCAACACCAGTAAAAATATACCATCATTCCTGGCCATGCAACAAGAATACATGACGATGCAGCTGCCTTCAAAACTCCATCACGGATATCCTATTAACATGTGTGATCAGAACCAGGACCTCTACCAAATTTCCTATGCCATTATAACAATCAGAGAAAATTTAAACACGATTGAACGACAAAAAAATCTAATCTTTTTTTATTTATATATATATTTTTTATAAATCACATCATTCCAAGCCAGGACATGGACTTTCCTTTGCTCTAGACTAAATCCTGAAGAAAATTACCATTTAAGTTCATCGATGAATTTAGTTTACAGATTTAAGGAGGAAATTACATTAACTGCTTTGATTAAGGTGGCAAGACTGCATGTAACAGGAATTTGCCTTTCCAACTGAACAATTTCCTTTGTATTTTGTCAATAACAAACTGGGTGCTGGTAGCCTGGTACATTGTTTTCTAAAGTACTACTTGGAAGTCAAGCTTCCTTCCCTAATGTAAGAAAAAGCACTTCCGATTCACGGAGTTGATTTTGTTGTCCTGAGACAGCACAATATTAATGTAAGACCTCCAGTTGACCCTACATTTGGAATTACAGCTTTCCCGAAAAGGAGCAGTCATCAGTCAAAGACAGATTGGAATTAAAAGGGTCCATCGCTTCTGATGACATAAAGATGCAGGGCCTGACGAATGCTAGGAGACAGGTAGAGCCGTAGAAGGTATCATGATCCATCCATCGAATGAGATTACATGAAGAAGTGATACAGGACATCCCTCGTTATGTATAACAAAGATCAGAAGTATGAAATGTAAGTACCTTGTTATGAAGCCCCAACATCTTTCACTTGGTATGACAACAAAAAGTCACTTCACACATTTGATTCAAGCAGGATGAGAGCATTTATCGGGGATAGAGTTGTGTTGTCAGGCCTGCGTTCTCCATTGAACACATGCGCTGCGCCATATTAAATTGCACGACAATTAAAGCTTGGCCGATGTGTCCGAGCCAGAATTACAAAGATAGAAGTGAAAATGCAGCATAATGCTTAAGCTGGAGTATACAAGACACCACAAATTAATCTACTCAAAAGATGCCCTACACCTAATGCTTTAGCTTTGCAGAGCATAATATCTAGCTTGAATTACAAATATACAAATGAAACAATTTGTCATTGAAATTAGAAACAACTATAGTTGAGGCAGAATCAATGGTCAATTGTTTGAAACTACCTTATCCCCAAAGAAACATGCTCTTCATGATCCATCTTCATCCATACCAGTTTGACAAATTTCTTATTATTGAATGTGTTCATCCTAGTGGAAGAGGCATACTGAATCCAGAGGTGAATTCGCAGCTAAAACAATTGGTGCAGGTTTCCATCCTCGTTCCAAGGAATGTTTCTATAGTCGATCATGTCACTAGCAGTGCAAACCCAGAAATTAGAGCAATACCCTGCACGAACTTATGATAAACAAGATTGTCAGCACAAGCACACATACCTGATGAGTTGGTAGATAGCAATGGCAATAGCAATAGCAATTATATGATTATAATATACCTAGGAATAGCTTAGAAAAAAAAAAAAAGAAACAGTTGCACATGCTTCAGGAATTTGCTCTGGCCATTGACAGGGTGTGAGGTTGCTACACACTGCAGTGGTGTGAACCTGTGAAAGTGGGGAAATCCAATTAGTGGGGTAAAAGAAATTGGAAGCATTATACACTGGAAATCCAAGTAGAAAACACAAATGGGCACAATCTGTATCCAATGAGGTAAGAATTATCTCACTCACTCTTGGTGAGAGAAGAGAGTTCAACTTATGAATCACTTCACCATTTTTTGTTTCCCCTTAAACTTGGGACTAACAATGTCAACGGACAACCGTATCTATGGACCTAGTGCTAGTGTAGGGCTGAGTGCTATTCAATATAAAGCATCTCAGGCTTTGCTTAAATCCGTCAGCAAACCACCACCTTGTAGACACGACGGTTGTGTCTTCAATCCCCCAAGCTAAAATTCCAGTCATTTTATCTTTCACAACTCTGGAAGGGCACAGCCAAAAATCCGCTATGGAGAACAAATTGACGCCCAGGAGCCTAAGAAAGCAATCTCTTCAGATGTCACGACCATAATGTAATTCAGAATAGGATGAGGTTAATCCTTTTTAGGGCCATTAGATGGCTATGTTAGAAATGTAGGATTTCATCATAATTAACATCACAGTAAACTAAGTAGTAAAGGCAAAGAGAGAGAAACTGACGAGTGGAAGATTCAAGGGAATATATGCTTGATCATTGATTTTGGCCTTTCTGAAGGAAATTAAATAAACAAATCATTATGACGTCAACTTTAATCCACATAAGATCATACACAATCATTTATATACGCACATGGAGAAGAGTTCACATATACACGTGGTTTGGTATAAACATAACTTTACCTTCACAGATCCATGTCTGTCCTTGACATGAACTTCCTGATCAGTTTTTGAAGGGAAGGATCTTCCCCCTCAGTTGAGATTAGATCTATAATGGATGAAAAATTAGATGCACTGGGTGAAAAACCCCTTCCCACCATTTCCTCAAGGAATGCCACAGCCTTGTAACCCTTTTGTTGCCCAAAAAATCCTCTGATAATAGTGTTGTACGTGATACCATCAGGCAAGCAACCATTCTGTTTCATTTCAACAAACAACTCACAAGCTTCATCTACCAATCCTTCCTCGCACAGACCTCGTATCATCATATTATATGTCGTGCGGTCAGGATGTAGCCCCTTGGAAGAAAGTTTAGTGAAAAGCTCCCTTGCATTGTCAATTTGTTTATCCTTGCAAGATGCATCAATGAGGACACTGTACGAAACAATGTCAAGATCTAAACTGCTGCTTTCAATCATGTGAAACAAAGAAAATGCTTCACCAATATGCCCGTTTTTGCAAAGGCCGTCCAACACGATATTATAAGAGTGAGTACCTCCAAGTGGGCCTGCTTTTTGCATCTCATGGAAAAGTTTTTTAGCAGCTGCACATCTACCAATCTGAAACAGACCCTGTAATATAGTGTTGCAAGTTATAACATCAGGTTTCAAACCCCTCCGAGGCATATCTCGAAAGAGATGCATGGCCTCATCTAATTCCAATTTGTTGCAATATCCCTTGATCAAAATGTTATAGCTGAAAATGTCCGGACGAAGGCCCCTATTAACTATGGTTTTTAACATTCTCATTGCTTCATCCATCCGACCTTGCAAACAATACCCATCCATTATTGTATTGTACGTGTATACATTAGGATCCACACCTCTTTTTATCATGACTCCAATAACCTCCTTTGCTTCTTTTCCCCTCCCTTCCTTAGTAAGTGCATCCACCAACACACTAAACGTACGAACATTTGGAGAAACACCACTATCCAACATCTCTCTTAACATTCCTGTAGCCTCCTTCCACTTGCCATTGTTGCACAGGCCGTATATCAAAGTCGTATAAGTGACGACATCTGGACGAATACCTTTTCCACTCATTTCCAACAAGAGGTTTACGGCATCACCCACCATCCTACCCTTGCACAGACCATCAATGATTGTGTTATACACAACAATGTTAGGTTTACAACCTCTCTGTTCCATAATCTCAACCATCCTAATAGCCATACTAGTGTTACCCGTTTTGCAAAGCCCATTAACGATTGTCCCGTACGTAACCACATTGGGTTCAATACCACTCTTTCTTGTTAATTTATCGAGTAAATCCATGGCCTCGTCGATTTTATCCCGTAAAACTAGCCCGCGTATGAGATTGGTGAAGGTAGTTACACAGGGTGATTTGCCCCGTTTGAAGAGGATGCCCAGAAGAGAGAACCCGAAATCGACTCGATTCAACTGGCAGCAACAGATTATCGCAATCTTCAAGGTGAAGAAATTGGGCTGGACGCCTGAAAATTGCAACTTCACAAAGAAAGAAAGGGTAGAGCCGTAATTACCCGATTTCTTTACAGCCGCTAAGGCCGTGTTGATTTCTGAAGTGGGTGGCGGAGGTTGCGCTTGGAGAGCCCGGTTCAGAAAGTCTTGAGCTTTTCGGAGCTCGCTGGGCCCCGCGGCGGGTTGTTTCCTTTTTGCAGGAGGAGGAGAAGAAGAGTTAGGGTTTCTAGAGTTGGAGTGAGAGCGAAAGAGGTTAGAAATAGCATTAGGGTTTTGTAGAGAGAGAGGAGTATTAGCGTTAGGGCGGTAATTGTCCGATGCCATGCAACTGATTATGGAAAAAGCACCGATTTTTGCCGTCGTCTCCATACTCTGTTTTCCTGTTCTGTGAAGTTGCGGCCTCAAGACTGTTGAGGCTGTTTGAGGTACACAGGTGTGATATCTGGATTTCGTTGGCCATGTATTTTATGACCCGGAAAAAATGAAATATTCGGACAATATCATAGTAGCATTTGTTTGGTAATTCCGGAAATTGATTCTCATACTTCCTTTCGACCAACCATAAAATGCAGATATTATAGCAGAAAACAGTACAAAAACAACGAAATGGACACTACCGGTCCGGAAATTTTCAAGATGTGAAACAAAAACAAGACAAAAGCTGCTAATGTCAAACGCCGGAGCCGGACCCAGCAAGCACACTCGTGAAAGTGGATGAAGAGACCAAGGGGAAAGGCAATGTATGGGAAGAGCAACTCTCGAGATGACCCGCCCCACCAACTTGAGCCCGTGCCGCCACAGACTAAAGGGTTGAACCCGCTGCAGACGCCGCCTCTACCGCTCATTTCCAGATCCAGTTCTTCACAGATCTGGCTTCTGAGTCAAATGAGGGGAAAAGGGAGATCTAACCCTCCTAAAGATAGTCTTCAACCATCTCAACATCCCACTAAGGAGGAAGCTTAGGAAACATGGGAGGAAAGAGATGGGGGCAGAGGGGGGAGGGGGGTGGTTCGATCTCGTTATGGCAGTTCGTGGTCAGATTTCGGCAAACCTATGAAGCAAGAAGATTGGGTTTCGCTTAGCGATTTGGGGGTTTAGGGAAGGCTGAACAGAAGTGGCCAAGGTGAGATGTTTCTGGTTGTCCATCCAAAATTGGGGTTTAGGACGCGTCGAACGAAAGTGACCATGATGTCGAAATTTCTTGACGCCAGTCGAATTTTGACATTGGTGTTTTGTTATTTGTATTGTGTTGAATTATTGATGCTTGGGCCTTGTCTGCACATCTTTATTCATGTGTGGACATGGGGGACCGGGGGAGTGTGCTGCGCAGCGTGCTGCGCGGCCTCCGGCACCGCTTTGCCGGCATTGGTCCGACGATCGGAGACGTCCACTGCGTAGAGCTCGTCGAATACTACAAGTGAACAAAAAATTAACCCGATCAAATATCGTTAAGTACTTCATCGGAATACATATAATTTGAAAAAAAATGAATCCTAATGGATATGAAACATTGGATCAAAACCACTGAATCCATTCTTTTTGAATTATATGTGTTCCGATGAGACACTTAACGATATTTGATCGGGTTGATTTTTGATACACGTTAGTATTCGACGAGCTCTATGCAGTGAACGTCTCCGATCGTCAGACCGATAATCGTGCAGCACGTGCGTCATGACATGTAAGGGAGTGAGGTGGTAAATTCCACGACTTGTTTCGGTTCTTCATTACAATTTCAGTTGTGAAGATAAGTACTATTATATTGGCCTGGTGGGATTTGAATTGAACTCGGAGCGTCCTAGCTAGGAAAGGGCCATGGATGAGAGAGAGAGAGAGAGAGAACTAAGACGAATGTAAAAATTTTAAATGCAAAAAGACGGTTTATCAAGAAGGAATGTAGAAATCATTGGGATTGTGATATGAAACCGAATCCCTTTAATTTAGGAGTCAAGAAGGTTTATCAATGACTGTGGTATTCATTTGAATCCCTTTAATTGAGGGTAAAAAGGGCAACTGGAACAATTGTGTCATGGCACTAAATAATTGGCGGGATGAATTCTTACATGGCATGGATAAATAGGATGGATATTTAAATATTCCTTATTTAAATGTTTTTTTTTTTTGAAATTACACGATTATCATTTGTGAAAAAAAATGTATGAAAAGTAATCTTGTAATTTTACATGAACGGAGAGAAGAAATTGAATGCACTTGAACGAAAGGAGAGTGTGAAATCAATTTCTTTTGGGGAAGGGAAATTCCGTGTGGTAAGACATTTGCGAGATAGAATTAGAAATGAAAACATTCGTGGAATGGTAGGGGTAGCACCACTAGCAAGGCCGGCCCAATAGGAAGGCCCAAGAAGCCGCGACCTTGGACCTCCACATTTTGGGCAAAAAATGGGATACCCTTTCCTAGATAAGTATATAAATTTTTTGTGTGCAACTATAATATAAACTTCTTTGGTGGTTCAATGGTAAAATGTTTGTTCTTTCACATCTGCCTAGGTTCAAATCCTGGTAAGGTAAAAACAATTTCCTCATACCACACAAATTGGGGCTGTTATGATTCAAACCTGAGTCCACTGAATATTATTGCAACCGCACAAACCATTAAGACCGAAAAATTTACCATGTTGAATAGTATTAATGAAAATTATATAGAAAAGTATTTTTGTTTATTGTTTTTAAATTAGAAAATTTATGTAGGGCACTATTCCATCACTTGGCCTAAGGCATCCAAATACCTTGAGCCGGCCCTGACCACTAGAAGCTAAGATGAGAGAACATAAAACTAAGGTGGTTTGGTCATGTCTGCACCCGTTGACGCAATAGTTAGGATAAGTTATATGCTTACGGTAGGTGATAACACTAAGGGGAGAGATCGAGCGAAATTAACCTTAGAAGCGGTAGTGCACAAGGATCTAGGTTCACTTGATATTATGGAACACGAAGTCCTCGACAGAACTAAATGAAAAAAACAGATTCATGTAACTAATTCCAATTGATTAGGACTTAAGGTTCGATTTGGTTTATAAGAAAAATTCTGTGTAAAATGCTGGAAAATATTTACACATAAAGAAGGCACCTAATTTCTTTCCTTTTTTTTTTATCCGCCAAAACGCCCCTCGGGCACCTAATTTCTTTCCTTCATCAAGAGAAAAACACATACTGCAGAGCAGACAAAACAAAATCGGCACAAAGGTCATTTGCATTGGCATTATCGACATGTATTTAACTTGTTTTTTTCTTCACAAAGATGATCCCTTCGTCGAGCTCTGCAATTTAAACGATCTAATCAGATTTCCGATCTCAAATAATTACAACTTTTCAAATGTATAATTTTTTTTTTTAATGCAACATAGACGGAGGCGGGGGCTGCTGCCCCGGGTTTCCGGGCCCACTCCGGTCTCGTTCCGATAATCGGAAACGTTCACTTTGTAGAGCTCGTCGATTAGAACAATTACTCAAAAAATCAGCTTAATTGGATATCATTAAGTGCCTGATCGGAGCCCATATAACTCTCGGTTCATGGGTTATAGTAGATTTGATCCAGTATTTCAGATCCATTCTTTTTAAGATAAAATGTTTCCGATTAAGCACTTAATTATATCCAATTAAGCTTATTTTTTGCATAATTTTCTACTCGACGAGCTCTACAAAGTGAACGTTTCCGATCTTCGGAGCGAGACCAGAGTGGACCCGAAAACTCGGAACAGCTGCTGCCCCCTTGGGGCTGCACCCCCCCGCCTCCCAACATAGACCTTGTTAGATACAGTAGAATTTATTTTCTAAGATAATAAAAACTAGTATTTACTGTACTATCAATTAAAAAATAAGTATAATTGAAAAAGGACACATGCCCCAAAAATTGGGGGAAATTGGAGACAGGAGTATGTTTGCAATTCTCGGACTTTTTTTCGCTAAGATTCTTATTAGTATTTTTTAAGTATATCATTATTTTACGAGACAAGTCATTCTTTTACGGTTCTATTTACAACGATGTGATGGGACCAAAACTCTCGGATTGCACTGGGAAAGTCTTGATTTGTGACCGCAGAGAATACCTTCCCCCCTTTTCGAAATCCGCGCGCACCGCGCGGCATTTTTGTTTTCCCCACGGAAAGTCGAGAGAGAGAACAAAACAAAGCACCGACCTCTGATACACTTCAGGTATCTTCACGTAATTCCATTCTTCAACTGAGAGAAATCTGTACGTATATATGTACATGTATGTATAGAGAGAGAGAGAGAGAGACAGAGAGAGAGAGGGGGTGCGTGATTAATTATTGCGGGGAGAGATGGGTGAGAGGCCGATCAGGGCGATGGATATATCGACGATCACGGCGCCGTCGATGTTTCCGGGGTTTCGATTCTCGCCGACGGACGAGGAATTGATATCGTATTACCTGAAGAAGAAGCTCGAAGGCTCTGACAAGTGCGTCGAGGTTATTCCCGAGGTCGAGATCTGTAAATACGAGCCTTGGGACCTACCAGGTTAGACATCCACATTTTTAGTCGTATTGTTTTATTGAAGTTTCTCTTTCCAAAATGCTTCGTTATGCCGTTGACATTGAATTTTATACGACCAGTTTATCCGAAAGCATAATCAATTTTGGTCAAGTGGTATTGGTGTGAGACTTAGGTGGTTACTCCATCGTTCTAATGTCTCAGATTCGATTCTTCTTACCAACAACTCTAAAAACCACCTCATCCCACGTGTAAGCGTATGAAACACTGTGAGAAGGGCGGGCCGTAGGGATTAGTATGAGGTGCGTGCGTGCTGGCCGAAACACCTGTATTACCAAAAATAAATAATGTATATATTTTTTGAATATAAAGCTGGTGTTTTTCGGCTTGACCCCATAACCGGAAATGGACGTGTCCTTCTCGGCTGTCAATAAGCAAATAAAAAGACAAAAGGAAAAAAAAAAAAAAACACTACGATGCACATTTTATACTTTACCATACACTTTCAGTCTTTCACAAACCCTTTATACACTTTTCATTTATTTCTATACACTTTTTAAACATTAACAACATCCCAATTGACTGTCTTTAGCATTTTCCTTGTCTTAATCTATTAACTAGCAGTACATATATGAAATTTCATAAATAAGTACACATCGTGCGATTTGAAAACATAAAAATACACAAGGTTTTGCAAGTTGTTTTGGAGAAGGATGATGCTATCGTGTCCCCGGTGATTTTGGGGATACCGTAATTTTTGGCATAACTTTACCATTAGGAGCATAATTAAAATCAATTATAAGTATAACAGAACCCAAACAAGGCATAATCAAGAAATATCCAAAAAACCAACCAAGGCGTAACTAAACCCAACTAAGGCATAACAAATAAGTTATGCCTTGCTATGGTTTTGGTTATGCCTTTTTATGGTTCTGTTATGCTTGTAATAGATTTTGGTTATGCTCATAATGATTTTGTTATGCCAAAAGTTACGGTGTCCCCAAAATAACTGGAAACACCGAAGTCATTAAATAATAGATCAGAAAGAAACTAGAGAGCACAATAGCGATATCAATATATCATTCTTTTCTTTCTCTCTTTTTTTAAAAATTTATGTCATTTGGAATATGTACCTTGTTTGGTCTAATGTATTAGGTAGAGGTGGCAATTTTAATCCATATTTTTTAATCCGCCCAAATCCGTCCACTTGTAACCCAACCCAACCCGCCCATATTGTATAATGGGTTGATATGGGTTCCAACCCATAATGGGTTTATGGATATTGGATTTAATATGAATTAAAAATGATCCTTTTTCTCCCTTTGCCCGCACAGCCGCACTTTGTTCATACTCCTGCATATAATTATTCACCCGTCTCTCTCTCTCTCTCTCTCTCTCTCTCTCTCTCTCTCCAATTCACCCATATCTCTCTCTCTCTCTCCAATCCACCTCTCTCTCTCTCTAACTGTTTTCGCAACAAAAAGACAAAAATAATATAATTATAAGACCAATCCTTTGAGCTCTTCTCACTCTTTTGGATTTTTTTTTTGTCTTTATTTAACTTTTTCGCTTTTATCGTTTTGCGATAAATATTTTACGATTTTGGTTTTGCTCCAATCATAAAAGTAAAATATTATGACTTTTACCTAAATATTTTTAAAAACATCCAAGATAAAAGCCTAAAAAACCAGTTGTTGCAAAAAAAAAAAAAAAAAAGTAAAAAAAAATTAGATTCTTTCGAGAGACGAACTGTTTTATCACTACAAAAAAAATGAATAGAAACACCCAACTTGGCTTCGGCGAAAGGACCGAAACTTACAATCGCAACCATCGCCCTCCAGCAATTCTCTAATGTGTGTTTTAAGTTAGGTTACAAATGGTGTTTTTTTGTAATCTATTACATGACCTCTTGAATGAAAATAGGGAGTACTAGGATTTTAGGTCAGTAAAATCTTTTTGTTTTCCATAGGAGGAGTCCTAACACCCAACTCAAAGGTTGCGGCCTGTGTGTTTTACACTATTAATTTACTAGGATTTTAGGTCAGTACTAGAGAGGAGTCCTAGATACATACTAAGACAATTGGTCGAAAAAATGTCCTGTGCATCTATACATAGGTATTTCGGAGTGTACAATCTTTTTGTCAATCTCAAACAAAGATCGTGTGCCTTAACAATCTAGGCATTGAGTTATGAATGCCTATCCTTTAGGATTGGTGTCTTAGTGCCCGAGCCCCTTAGCTAGCCAGCTAGTTGGACAATGATTATTAAGTGGTGTCCCAAAGCAAAAAATCTTCATATTATGATAACCAGTTGACAACAATTTTTGTGCAAGTATACGTAGACACTTCTATCGTATTGATTTGGGTAGAAGGTTCATTAAAGTAAGCACATACATAATGATACATTTACTTGATTGTGAACTTTTGTAGCACATATCATAATATCAATCTCGACTTCTTGATTTACATGCATCATTTTGATAAACTGGTGTTGTAAGATTGCTTTCGATTTTTATGGTTTGCCAGCCAAATCTGTCTTTCACTCAGACAATGAGTGGTTCTTCTTTTCTTCTCGTGGGAGAAAGTACCCCCATGGCTCACAAAACAAGAGGGCAACAGAATCTGGGTACTGGAAAGCTACTGGGAAAGAACGCAATGTGAAGTCAGATTCTAATACGATCGGCACAAAAAGAACTTTGGTGTTCCATAAAGGTCGAGCACCAAAAGGGGAGAGGACAGAATGGATCATGCATGAGTATTGTATGAGTGGAACTTCTCAGGTGATTATGTTTTACTTCTGAATATACTGATTCTTAGCTGACTTGAATTATTTATGAAGTGCAAGTCTTCTGGAAGCTTGTCTTGATGCCGTTAATATCCTTAAGCTGATAGTTTGCTACCAACGTGATTGGCTACTGCTGTCCGTTGGGCATCATGTTTAGTCATTTTATTTTTCTCTTTCTTAACATTGTGGCAGTGACCATTTTTTAGCTATCAAAGTTTTCGTCGACATCATCGTATGTTCTTTCTTAACATGGCTGCACTTGCTTACGAAAATGGAATGACGGATGTTTAAGTTATTTTACGAAGTCTGGCCTTGTGTATTGGTAGGATTCTATGGTTGTTTGTCGACTTCGAAAGAACCCTGATTTCCGATTGAATGAGACTCCAAGGCAAGATTCTTCAAATCAAAATGAGAGTCCAAGGCAAGATTCTTCAAATCAAAGGCAGTTATCAACTGAGGACAGTAGTGATGTTACACTGTCTGAAGTTGGCGTTGAACAATTAGGCTTATTGGAAAAAGCCAAGGCAGTTGAAAGTGGTTCAAAAGAGAGCAGCGGCAGTTATAATTCTCTTTCAGTTGAGCAACAAAATGATCCGGGTTCTGAATCTGATTGGGAACTAGCAAATGAGTTCTCTCACCTTGGTTCCTCCAGCCACCAGGTTAGTTACTTTTTCTTCTTGTTTTGTTCTTTTAGACGTAACTTAGAGTCTTAGACGTTGGGGAATCCAACTTTTAAAGTACTAGCTTGTTTGTAACCTATCATAACCTGTTCACCGGATTCCATGCTGTGTTAAATGTGCAAAGTACCCATGTTGGATACCCGATTCTCGGATACACTGGATAAAGGGTACGGGCTTCCAATATATCTAGTTGGACACTTCTGCACAAAATGCCTAAGACACCTTGTAAACACCACTTATCCAAGAAAATAGACAGCATATGCCCAACATTACAATATTGGGTTGTCTATGAATCTTTAAAACGAAAATTAAACAAACCCGCCATTTTGACACATACACCCCACCTGAATTTCAACAATCTACCAGCTTTCATTTTGCCAGCTATGTGCAATTTTGAAATGCACATAGCTTTTACTAAGGGCATCATTTGCCTCAACTTTTGCATTGATACCATAAATAGTAATGGCTCTTGAGTTATTTTGTTCTTTAAATAGCAGGGCTTTGATGACGACGACGATTGTTTTGCTGAGATACTAAAAGATGATATTATCGACCTCGGAAAACCTATACTGCCTCCAACTCCTGATATCTTACCAATAGGTGCAGAGAAAACCCAGAACGAGAAGTTGCTTCAGCAGCCAACACAATCAAACCCATTACATGTCCTTCCTCTCGAAGGCAAAGCAAACCGAAGAATCAGATTGAGGCAGCAAAAACAAGAAAACTACCATGTTGAGCCGGTGGAGGTTGAAGCAAGCAGTGGCTACTCTGTTGAGGAGTTTCTCCGTCCAAACTCAGAGCAACCGCCAAACTGTTTGTTGGGCTTAGTTTTAAACCGAAGAGTCGATCGTCGTCGTCTGTTTGCAGTCTTCGCCGCCATACTAACCTTGTTGGTCTGTCTGTGTCTTTATTGGGGGTACCGTCGCGAGTCAAGAAGTTCAAATATGCTTGCTTATTATGAGAAGAAGCCAATGTGAATAGTAGGATCGTCGTCTGTCTGCAGTCTTCGCCGCCATACTAACCTTGTTGGTCTGTTTGTGTCTTTGTTGGGGGTACCATCGCGAGTCAAGAAGTTTAAATATATGCTTACTTATTATGAGAAGCAGCCAATGTGAATATTTGGGCTGCTTGTTTCTCAGAACGTTGTACATATTGAGGGTGAATAAGAAGGTGTTGATATCATTCTTAGTTTTTTTACTGAAGGGATTCAAGTCAGATTTGTGGGTGTACAAACTAGTCATTCTTATGAGTGCGCGCGCGCGAATGTGCCAAATTTGGTCAACCTATTGGATGGAAGTTGAGTTGGCGGCCAAGCTGCAAAATAGTTGTATTGGATTAGAGTCTAAGACTGATGAAATTGGACAATACAAACATTAAAGTACCAAGTAGGCAAGTATAGTAGAAGTAATGATTTTAGCTGTACAAACTTTACGGACAAAAGAAACTGTATTTCACCCAATCAGTTTTACTAATGCTTGGCTTGGGACGATTAAAAAAAAAAAGAGTTTAACTTTGAGATAGCTTATTGGAAACAGTGCCAAGAGAGAGAAAGCCCGAAAGGTTTTGGAACTCAAAATCCAGAGTCTTTCCACACCTCTTGTTTGAAAAATTATTCATGCTTTCGGCCATTGCCACGTGGTGTTCAAATCTCTTCTTCATTACACATTGGCTGGGAAAAGGGGGCACTCAATAATTACTCCTCTTGTTTAGGTATTGTTTGAACTTTCAATATGTTAAAGTAGAAAATAACTTCCCTTTTTCAAGAAAAAAGAAAAATCTGTTAAACAAAGCTTAGCAACACTAACACCAAGTGATTATTACTTGCTGGAGTACCGCACAATTTCTTTTTTCTCCATCACATATTAGTTCGGGTGACACTACCAAATGAGAAGTATGCGAGTCACTTTTAAGTTTGAAATTTGGCAACTTTTTGAGGTCAGACCGCAAGAGAAAAATCTCTTATGAATCTTTTGGTCTTGGCATCGATAATTTGTCATTGAACCAAAGGAAAAAGTGTGTGATTCACATATATGGTGGAAAAGACCTTTAAAGCACCATGTGGCAGTGCTTTGGAAGGAAGGTATAATTATTCGCTATCATTTTTAATTGAAATCGTCACATGAAATAAAATGATCCTTCTTTTTTTACTAAGTGAAAAAGGGAAATGATTTTCACATCCCTTTTTATAATTCACATATTTTTAAATTTTTTTTAACCACATGGATTTACCATGTCGGTCTCAGATGTGTTTTATTAAAAGAACAATAAGGTAAATTCAAGTTGATATGGACAAAATAAAAATGTGTGAATTGTAGTAGTAAAAAGGGAATGTGAATTACGTACTACTATCATTTTCCATTATCATAGGCACTGTTTGGAATTTAAGAAAAGAAAAAGAAAAGAAAGGAAAAGAAAAGAGAAGGAAAATGGAAAGAAAAATTACTCCCTCCGTCCCATTTTCTTTGGACTTTTTGAAAAATGACACAAATATCGAAAAAGACACAAAAAATAGAACCGAGGGAGTATTATTTACTAAACTTAAATTTTTTATTTTGCTTGAGTTCCAAAGAGAGAGTTAGTCCCGTTCCCGAAAGGAAAATAAAGTACGGAGTACTTATTTTTTAAGAAGATACTTTCAAGTTCAAAAATTATATGTTTATGCAAATAATTTTCCTTTCAATATGAATTTTGTTTAATAGATTTCATTAAGTTTGAAAATGTGAAATAAGGTGAAAAAAAAATTAAAAAATAATTTTTATTTATATTATTTTTAAATTTAGAGCCAAAACTAAAATACCAAAAACTACCAAACCAACATTTATTTTGTAAGGAGGTGTTCTTTGTAAGGAGTTGTTCTGGAACGGGGCCTTGTTCTTCGTGGGCAACACTTTTCTCCCATGTGACTTTTGTCTCTCGTTCGCTCTGTAATACAGTATCCACCTTGGTCCATTTACGCCATTACTCTCCCTCCTAAAATTGTCTAATCAACTCCACAACCATCAACCACTTTCGAAGCCCTAAGCACAGTGAGACTCCTTCCGAGTTCCGATTAGGGTTCTGTTCTGTTCATCAAAGTCGCACACCGCCAAAACCCAAAGCGAAGAAGTTGTGCCTTGGACGCGTGATTGATCAGATGCTGTTCGCCTCGAGTTTGGATCTATAATTCTCTCGAATTTCGACCTCCTTTTGGGTAAATTCAGATTCTCGCCGTTATTGTTTACTTCAATTCAATTCCAGAGCTAGCAAACAGAGCATATAGGGTTTCATACTCGTATTCGTCTGTTTCAAGGCTCTGTTTGGTGAAATTGTTAATTTTCTACTTTCTGTTAACATAAAGAATTGGAATTTCGTTGCAAAAAGAACAAAACAAGTGAACCCACTTTATTTTGGGTTCAAAATTTGGAAAATATAAATCTTTAGGGTTTCGGTTGTGTGTGAATAGTACTTTGTGGCGCTGTGAGGAAGTTGAGTTGTGAAGTGTGTAGGGCTGCAAACGAGCCGAATCAAGCCGAACATTAGAATGTCTAGGTTCGTTCGTTAAGTTTTTAAATGAGCCAAACTAGAACTCAACAAAAATTTGACGAGCCGAGCTTGCTTAGGTGTGAGTCGAACTTGAGCTTGTTCACGAGCCTTAAAAAGAAACACAAGTGAACCCACTTTTTTTTTTGTTCAAAATTTGGAAAATTTATAATCTTTAGGGTATTGGTTGTGTGTGAAATGTTCTTTGTGGCTCTGTGAGGAATTTGAGTGGTGAAGTGTGAAATGTGGTTAGCGTACTTTCTTTGATTTTTGTGAATTTTTTGGCCAGGTGTTGTGAGAGGAAACTGTCAAGATGTCGAGGCCGATGTTGCTTGTTTTTCTGTTGATTATACTGATAATTACCTCCCAATTTGAGTGGAAGCAACCGCTCGTGAGTGATATCGAGGCGAGTCCTAGTGTTTCTCAGAAGCAACAACAAATTTCCAGTAGGGAAGAAGCTGTTAAAGAGAAGGTGATTAGATCTTCATTCTTGTATTAGTTTCACTTGGTTGACCTGAAATTGCATTGAATGCTTTTTAATCGATTTTTCGGGTTCGCTGTAGTTTGGCATGTCGAACTGTGGAAGCCCAACATTGAAAACGAATGTGTTATCTTGTAAAGGACTAACAATTTAGCGTAGGCCATGAAAACCCAAGTCATGGCATTTTGGATCATGCTAAAATATGAAGCTCATTAATGGGGCTTGAAAATTGTATAATTTGTATTATATGTTTGATCACTTTTTCAGCCGTGCTACACGGACTCGAGTATGAGTATCGGGTGCATGTCCGAGTGTCTAACCATCCTAAACTGTAATTTGGAGATATTGGAAATGTGCCCCAAAAGTAGGGGTGTATAGGGATGGATCCTGAATACTTATTTCCATCATATATTGTACTGAATCCTGATGTTATAGATTACTCTAAATATCCTTGAAATCAATGGGTTTAGAAGGATATTTCTTTTTTCATGCCATGTGAAACATTAAAAATCTTAATTGTCTAGCTAATCCAAGAATCTTTTTTCAAGTATCAGAAAACAGAGGATCGAGTGCCTAAATTGGATATGGGTGCTGGACACGTATCACACACCCTTACATAAGCGTCCACAAGATGAGTACTTAATGTAGATTTTGAACAGTCCATGCGGTTGGTCAGCACTCAGCATTGTGTCACTGATTGGCTGCTGATTTCATAATGCAACCCCTTAGGCAATTTTTTCCAACCAATTTGATGTATGTTTTTGTTATGTGAAAGTGTCATGAATCAGAGATGTACTTTCTATATCACTTGTCTTCGGAATCTGTTGTAGTATTATCCTTTGCAGGAAATATATGGTGCTAAACTGCTAATGATTCTAGTTCATACTACTTTAATAAGGCTTCAAGGAAGCATCAAATTGGTGCAATACTACAACTTATCATAATATACGTGCTGCAATTTCCAAAGACTAGGAATTTGAAGCTTTGCAGACGTTCATTGTCAACTCCAAAGAACAAATCTAAACTAGTACCCCCGCAAATGGGATAAGATTTAGTAGAATACAGAGGAAAAAATTGTTATGGGATGAGTTATGACACGCTGTGGCATTTTCAGCAGACCTCCTATGCAGTCTCTTAAGAAGCTTATGCCTCATTTACAATAATCATGTTCCTGTGTTCTGTGGGTCACCAGCCAGTGAAATGGCTTTGTAGGATATACACATCAAGTGATGATCCTTGTTACGTCTTTTCGAAAGCAATATTAAGCCTTTGGCATTGTCTATAGGCCCACCACTACAACATTATGAGCCCAAAGACACTTAGTCCTTCATTATTTAGCCCCATGTTTTATAGCATTAATCCTTTTGTAATACTTGTGCCAAAGGATATCTTTCCCCCACTCTGACCCCTGCGTCTTTCATTTTTTCCATCACTTTCCATTCCCTTTTGTTTAATGGTAAAATAGTACTTGGATTTGTTGTTTTGAATAGTTGAAGGACCCTTCCTTAGTTTCCCCTTGTTTTCTTTCTACAATACTCCGTCCATTTCATTTTGTTTATCCATTTTCCACATCGTGCCTTGAACTCAGATTAATAGATAATGTGTTATCATGAATGTTTTTTCAAATTTCTTACCACAATTAAAGGAACTAATGTAGATCTTTTGATTGGTTGTATAAATTTGGAAAACTTATTCATGAGAAATATAGTGTTTGTTGATCCGATCAAAGGCACAACTCTTACAGATGGACAAATATAATGGATCGGAGGGTGTACTCCTTTAGATGGTATCTTTTGGAATTAAACTTGTGACGTAAGATTTTTGGGATAGTTCTTGTTGAATATCTGCATCTTCAAGTAATTCAATAGTGTCATCTTTGGAAAAAAAGAAGTAATTCAATCGGGTAGATTAAAAAAATTTAACCCCTTATCGCTGTTGAGGAAAAATCAGATTATTAATTGGATGGACCATCCTTGGGTTTATGAAAACTATAGAAATCTCTGTTATTGTTGTTTGCGGTTTCAGAATAATACTAGGAGCACCATGGTCACCTCACATGTAATGGACTTAAACTGTCCTGTTAACCCTCCATCCTGCAGTCCCATCAGGATCATAGCTGCTACATGAAGTTATACCTTTCAGCAGCTCTAGGAGTCAGCAGTAGCCAATTTCATCAGAGTATCTCAGTTGTAGATTTGATATCCTACATGCCATACCCTCGGAAGTGACACATCACAATTCCATGCGTTACTACCCTTAAGAACATTTTCAAGCAGTACTTTACTTGGAATTCTGTGGGTAATTGTCTAAAAGATATGGTAGACTAATTGCCTCTACTGCTTTGGGATTACACACATCAAAAAAGAGGCCAAACCAGGTAGACCATTTGTCGGCACATGTTCAGTGGGCTAATAGTTATCTTTTGAAGTTTGCTTGGGGTCGAACAGAAACTTAAAAGAAGCGCAGAATTGAAGCTTCTTGCATAATAAATCCCTAGAGTGCTGTGAGTTTCAAGGTATGGGTGGTTGGAGTCCACCCCTAGTTATATTGTGGAGCCTTAAGTCACGTCGACAATCCCTAAGCATGTACCTGGAATTTTATTTTGAGGGAGAAAATGGTTTTTGAAGCTGATACAAAAGCATGCTATCCGAAAAAAATGGGAGTCGTCGTAAACAAGCATGTTTTTTTCGGGTGCAGGTCAAACAGGAGAGAATTTATTTTTCTAACTAATAATACATATGTGATGTCAATGCTGATAGAAGTTGGTAGTTTTTATTGAGATATATATCTATCATATTCTGCTTGGTTATGTGAAATAGAACCTTTAATTTAATTTTCATCGTGGCTTTCTTTTGTGCTTTGTAAGATATATTGCATTTTTGGTGGATATGCAGATCATCTTATCACAAGAAAAGAACATTCAGAGACTCACCGAGCTTGTCCGGAGTCTTCGGGAACAATTGCTTCAATGCCGGAGCAATAACGAGACAGCAAAAGGCAGCGTAAGCGCTTTGACTGAACATATTATCGAGCTGGAACGGCAACAGATTCTGGAGGACTAGAAGGGACTGCAAAAATTCCCTTACCATTCTTTATGGTATGTTTCCAGTGATATATGACTATTGGTTTCTCTGCCTTTCTTTGTATTTGTAGCTTATACGTTCAAGTTTCAAGATTTCCTGTTAATTGTAACTACTCACGGTATCAAAAGACCAGTACTCCCTGTCAGTGGCCATGTATGTATGATTCACAGTTTCCAGTGAAAGTCCTACCAAATTGCCTCAATGCTCTCTCTCTCTCTCTCTCTCTCTCTCTCTCCACACACACACACAAACTCACAAAAGTGCAGCTGCAAGGAAATACTGGAACATTGACAAGCTGCATGGTCCATATTGGGGTGTGATACGTTTGATCCAATTACAAGCGTCAGTGAAATAGTTATGAAAATTCTCCATCTTCTAAATAAAAAAGTTTGAAAGCATTTTTTGTTTTCTTTGCCGTTCTTAAAGGTCAGAAATCCGAGATTATGACCTAGCACGATGGCAATTTGATATTCATTCAAGCGTTGCAACGCCAGTTATTGTAATCAGACTATTGAAAAAATTGGAGAAACAGTTATGGCTGTTGACCGAATACACCTCTCGGTAACTTTGTTTTAAGACTGTCTACTCGTCGACTCTCAAACTTTGTTGTCAACGGGGATGGACGACTCAAATGGCGCAATCTCACCGTTATCCCATGTCCCTGTCCTACTAGTGAAATGGAGTAGATTCTTGGTAGGTACACAATTTTAATGAGATTTAAAACACGTGCCTAAAAGGGAGAAATTTAAGAAAAATAAAAATAAATTATTTATCACCTTTTTTTTTTGTACCAATATATGAAAAGGTATGTTATTTAAAAGAACGTGATATTTTTGGTAGTACGATAGATTATGATGCTTAAAGTGTGGGCTGTTATTGCCATCTGGAAGCTACTTTGAGGTCCTTTTTCCTCTCATTTATTACTATTTATTTATTTGGAACGTCCCATAAAGCTACTGATGAATCTGATGATGCGGGAGGATAGGATTCGTGAGCTTTCCTTTCTCACAAAATTAGGAATTACTGTTTTTTTTTTTTTTTCTTTTCTGACAGTAAAGATGTCCCGATCAACCTACACGTATTTTGATTATCTTTTTTTCTAGTGTGCCAACATTCTCCAATATCACCTATTTTTGTCAAATCCATACATTTAAGATTAGTATGAGCTCGTATTCGTTCGTTAAAAATTCGTTCAAGATCAGTTTGTTATACAAATAAATCAAGTTTTGAACACTTTTCTAAAGCTCAATAAGTTTGCAAACGTAGCTCGAACAAGTTCCTACTCGGCTTGTTCGGTTAATGATGTCTAACAAATTCAAGTTGTTCAAGATTGGCTCGTGTTAGGCTCGATTAAAGCTAATTCAAGATTGGATTGCCTCACAAACAATCTAAGCTTGAAAATAATTTGAAACTCTTATTAGTTTTCAAGCCAAATTTGAACACCTAACTATTCGGCTTGTTTATCACCCACACGCATAGGGAAAGCAAGGGTCCTTTTCATTTGGTCTGTTGCTTTTACGAAAGAGCGAAAGGCTGGTGCAAATTGTCCTTGTACTTGTGATTGTTGTGGAGAGAAACTCACAAGAATCTTATAGGATAATACAGAACATGTGAAGACTTTGTAGTAAGCAAAGTCACTATAGGGTTTTAGTGAGCATTTCAGTTGTTTATCTTAGTAATTAACAGTTCGGATTTAAAACAAATTTTTTAAGGGAAGAGTTCTTTTTTTCTAATCCGGACCGTTAAAAATTCTTTTGAACGACTAAAATTGCTCACTGCAACCTTCTAATGACTTTGCCCATTACAGGGGTGTGACTCTTTCGATCTAAAATTGACAAGCAGAAGTGATTGCATATTTCTTACCATAAACTTTATGTGCTGAAAACAATACTTTGGAACTATAAGGCTTAAATGTTCTGGGGTAATTAGTAGTTTGTTCGGTCGTTAATTCTAAGACTTCGACATTAGTCGAACTGCCCGTAAACTGGACACTCGGTTACAAGAAAAACACACTTTCGAAGGAGATGTACTTCATGGAGTCAAATTATGCTGTGATACCGTTAAAAAACACGAACACTTGTGAAATTCATATTTTCTTTGTAAAAAGTACTAGAATTGTAAACGCTCCTGTACCTATTGTTAAGGTAGTTTTTTTTTCTGTTGGAGTCAAATTATGCATACCGTTAAAAAACACAAACACCCTTTGTAAAAGTGAATTGTTCCTGTACCTATTGCTAAGGTAGAAGACACCCCCTAATTTTCCTCTCATATATGAGAAATAACACTAAACTCCCTATAATAAGTTTCGCGAACCACCATGATATCAGTATCGTCAACTTAAAGCTTGGGCCCACCGCCCACGCCAAAGCGCGACTGCATCAACGCGGTTACGTGGCCAGGTCGTGGCCAGGCCGGGAAATTTATTACTTGTTCCAAGAACACGGCCAAGCAACACGGTGCTCCCGGAGGTTTTCTTCCCCGCACATTTCTGCTGTTTCTGCCACCAAATATGGCAATATGCGTCCACACAAATATGAGATGAAAAAGGCCGTAGAGTGTCCCGTGCAGTGTTGCATACACCCGTGCACCTGAATAATCATTCGGGTGGCAGCTCCACGAGTAATTATCCAATAACCCGGGAGCACTGCTGCTTGATTCTTCAGACCACAATATTTATGTCAGGATGGTCGGAGCACCACGAGACCGTGCTCCCGAACTATTGAATAATAACACAAAATCCTTACACCTTCATATTTATATATCCACACAAACCGTACCTGCGCACATATCTCGCACCTCTGGCTCTCAAAATACTACTATGATTAAAGAAACGAAGAAACAGGTATACGCAGAATTCCAAGTTTGATTTCCACAATTGGGTCCAGTTGTTTTCTTGTATAAAATGCCCATTAAAACAGAATTCCAAGTTTCTTTTTTCCGTGTGCGTGAAGCTAATTTCTTCTAACAGCTAACCCGGGAATTGGGAAAAACGAATTGGGTTTCAGTTCTTTGGTGGTGAAATGGTCAACCAATTCAAAGTTCGAATTTTTGTTCGTCTGGTCTTATTTACTTTCATTATTTTCTATTCGCCGAGGGGAGTGGGATGGAGGAAAGTTGGAAATTTACTCTCTTTATTTTCTTCTTTCTAGTTTTCCCCCCCTGTACATTTATCTTGCTAGAACTAGAAGTGTTTAACTTTGGATTCGATTTAAAAAATTCAGTTACTAACGGTTACTTCCAGAGGTTGGAGAATTGTCATATATACAGGGGATTCTCTATCGACCACACCTGCCATTTGTATCAGAAACGTGTGAAAGTGCTTCACTTTTCTCACCCATCCATCACCCATTTTCTACCTTTATTGGTTTGATTCTTTCCAAAAGGTCTGAACTTTAAATCACAAGCGCTCTTTACTACCAAAATTCGCGAGATATGCCATCTTCATAGGCATCGAAGATGGCATATCTCTGGCTTGGAACTGTAAAACCACTTCCCACATGCTCAATTGGGCACTATTCTTTGATACCCACAACTTGATTGGATTGTTCTTGCACCCTTTTTGGTATATATATGCCAGTTTTGTTTTATCATACCTAGTGTTTGATGAAAGGTCCAAGAGAACATTTCATATAACGTAACAAACTTTCCATTTCTTTCTGCAGCACTCTGAGTTAGATGGGTGAATCGAATGAAGATTTCTGTGATCAAGAACAGAGGCCTCCTAGTTCAAATTCATTGGGGTGTGTTTCTTGCACTACTTTCAATATTCTTGCTCCAATTTACAAGCGATTGGACAATCAGGTATGCCTTGTAGTTGTTAGAATTGTACTTTTAGAAGAAGTTGCTTGTGATTTGCTTGGAAATTGTGGAATGACTGTTGTAACTGCAACTAAATATTCCAGCACTGCGAGAGTGAGTTCCACGAACTTTGGCTAAACCGGAATGAGAGCATACTGGATAAGCTGCTTGATTTAGGATCCTCAATTATATGTTTACAGGTATTTTGTGCAGTTTGAGGCAATAATATTTACCTCTATGTACTTAGAAGAAGTTGGTTCTCATTTTGGGCCAGTTTGATTGACCGGATTAGACATGGGATTGGATTACAATTCACTCACTGAACAACATCTTCATATGAGTTTTTGTACTCCCTCACTATTAGTGCAGCCAATCAAACTGGCTAAGAGATTGATATTATGGTTTGTTTTGCCAATTTTGATTTGTCCTTGTGAGTCAGGAATTCTGGGTTCAAAATGAAGAACTTGTGAGGATGTATGAGAAGAGACTTGGAGATGCTGGCTATCAGACTTTTAAACTTCCGCGTACCAATAACCGAGGAGATGGTACATTGACTAACTTTGTTTCTTCTATTTTGCTACTAGTGATACTTTCTATTGTTAGAATGTTAGTTAAGTATTGTAACACTTTTTGGTCCATATGTCTTTGCTCTTGGTTGGCTTTCCTGATTTCATTTCTTTAAACATGCATATTTTGGTTTCTGTCGATTCTAGCTAAGATTCTGGGAGAGTCTTGATCTATTTGATTCTGTATGATTTGTAATTCTATTGCAACATAGATATGTCCTGTGTAAATTTTCAAGTCATTATCGTAAGGTTTGTTTTTCCTGAATCACTTTTCTTGTTTTTCCTATCCTATCTTTGCTCATCCATAGTTCCCTACTTAATTTTCCAATGCTTTTCTTATGATGGCCTCTCTTTTTTACAGTAACATTTTTGCTCAGAAGATGTACTATTGAAAATTTGAAACCTGGAATTCTCATTCACGGATAGGTTCGGGTGTGCTTTCTTGAATGCTTGTCGTTCCCCCATTATAAACCTCTGCTTTTTATGGAATCTAGTTTGATAAACAGTCGAACTATAGTGGATTAATTTGTCAGCATGTAAGCTAAGTAATTAGTAACCAGTGGTATGTCTGACAATGCTTTTGTATCTTTTACAAAATCTTGTAGGTTTATGAACTTTAGCCTATCGTCTAAGCTTCTAAATTATGAGAAGTATGTTGAAGAGAATTATATCCTGTATAATTGTTGATTCTAAGGACAAGGAAATGGGAGATGGTACTGGAAAGAAGAAGAAGTAGGTTTCGTCTTCTTCTTCTTCTTCTTTTTTGTTGGGGAGTCGTATCGCAAGCATAATACCGTTGGCGTGAGGGATAAGGTAAGATATCAAGGGCCACCAATAAAAATGGGAAGAAACTTGTAAACCGGTACAGAGTCAGCTAAAGAATGTTGTCATTGGAACTAAATGTGGATGAGTTTGCCAGAGACCAGAATGCAGCAACCTTCCTCCTTCGCAATTGAGTCATGTCTTTCCATGCCACCTTTATAGCAAATACAAGAGCATGTTAAATTAGTGGTTTCGATATTCGATGCATTTGCTAAATATCCTTACAACTTGACATGGTGCTTCGAAACTTCTGAAAATACTAGAGTTGAACCAAAACCTTACAGCAAATTTTTGTGTAGAATTTCTAACTTAGTAAATGTTGCATAAGTAAATTTTTTTAGTTTACGTGTCTTCGATCGGAAGAGCCAATTTCTGTTTTAGGGAGACTGCTGGTTTTAGATTTTTAAATTTCCGAGGTTGAAACCAATATGCAAATTGCCCAATGGCATCTTTGTTTCTGGGTACCAACCACTCTGTCAGCAATTGTTCTTTATATGCTTTACCATTTGACTTGCTTGTCAAATTGTTGTATGGAAGTGAAACACTTGTAGCTAGAAGTTGGTTCACCAACTATACATCTTAAAACCCTTTTAATGGATAACTTTCTTTTCCAGTTAATTATTTTATTTGGCCTTTCTTCTGTGTCTGAAAGGCATGCCTGAAATTTCCATGTTGTTCTTCCTGTATGAGAGTTCACTAGGGTTTTGATACTTTTGAATGATCCTTAAATTCCAGTTAGGTGAGGTCTCGTTAGGCTGCAGAAGTGTTAGTTGTCATCCCATAACACAGATTTGAGATGCCACCTGTGAAACATGACAGATGAAAAGTGCAACCACATTCACATGAAGCAAACACCGAGATTTATGTGGTTTTTTTAATCTTCTGACGACTACATTTAGGGGCACATATGAGAAGATCTCATAATGGAGGAAGAGAAGATGGTAGATTTTTCACTTAGGCTCATCCCACGACCCCTTTCTTCCTTTTACTTATTTTGATAACTCAAGGTGTTCGGGCCAGATTATGTGTACCTCACTAATTCCTGGGGAGCCAATCCCACCTTACACGGTGGGAGGCCCAATTAAAGCTGGGACAAAGCACAATATAGAATGGCCCCACAAGAATCGATACCCTTTCTATTTTCTGTTACTAATCCCCCTTAATCTAACCCCTACACAATTGGTCCAAAAATGGAAGAGAAATAGGTAGAGAACACGGGGCCTTGGTGCTGTACGTGGACCCTGTTAGAATATAGTATTGGTATTAGAGCATCCACAGTAGTATAATCAAAATTAAAATGTTGCTAAGATTAGCAACATAAGCTCAAAAAAGTGCTCACAGTGGAATAATCAGATTTAACAACCTCTTAGCAACTCATCAAATTTTGGTCATTGGATAATCAAAACTAGCAATTTTTTGTCAATAATCAAATTTAGTTGTTTCCATATTTCTTCAATCAAGTACACCATCATTACACAAAAACATTCTCTTTTCCATTTACAACAAATTTCTAAGAAAAATACTTTTAAAAAAAGTTTTTCTTTTTTTTTTTTACAAAAATTGTTTTTTTTCAAAACTATTTTTTTTGCGAAAACTATTTTTTTTATTATTTTTTTGCAAAAGCAGTTTTTTATTAAAACTTTTTTTTTTCAAAAACTGTTCTTTTAAAAAAAATTCAAAAACTGTTTTTTTTTTTTACTTTTTCCCGAAAACTTTTTTTTTTAAATCAAAGTTTTCAAAAAACTATTTTCTTTTTTTCTAATAACTTGTTTTTATTAGTTTGAAACCTATTTTTAAAAAATTGTTTTCTATGTTCACAATTTTTAGATTTTTATAAATTGAAATTATGATATGGCAAGTTTTGGTTATTCAAATTTGATTGTACCATTGTGAACCTCTACATTGCTAACTTTAGCAACCCCTTAAATGCATAATCAAAAGTTGATGTGGCAACTTTTGATTATTGACTTTTGGTTATTCCACTGTGGATGCTCTTAGTCCCACATTGGTTAATGTAGTCATATGTTGTGCTTTTCCATTATATAAATAAGAGTTGATTGTGTTAGGGTTGGTTAACACAACACCCTATACACTTTTCTTATCTTTCTCTCACAACATGGTATCAAAGCGGGTTCACCATCCACCTTAGATATACAAAACCCTAGCCGCCACCCTTTACCGCCATCATCATCTCACCTCTACTGCGAACATCATCTCTTCTGTAGCGTCGTGAACAGTGCTCGCTGGTTTCTCTCTCTCTCGCGCGCACGACCTCTGTTTTCTCTAGGCGATCATCATACCCTCCGGCGACTGTTTTTCTGGCCCATCAGCTCCAGAAGCTCCAAATCGTGGCCGAAATCCCTCAAAATTGATTACCCAGTCCCTAAACTGTACTTGTCTAAACTTTACTCGTCGGCCATAACCCAGTCACGGCGACCCTCGCTGGCAGTAGCCAAGTCTCCAAAATCTTCAAAACAGCTCTCCTTCACTTCGAAAATCCTTGATCTCCATCCTCAAGGTCCGACAACCTCTGAAATTCCCTAAGGAGCGTTCGAAATCATCACACCACCACTGGGTTATGTTTGAAACAGTCTACATGGATTAGTTGGTTGCCTCTTATTACATGGTGATATGTTTGCAATGAAATCTGATTCTGCTTCCGTTGTCTCTGTTGCTATTGGTTCTTCATTCAGTCGTGGACATGGTCATGATTCTGGGTTTCCTAGTCGGGTTTTTGGCCATACTTTTAGTGAGCGTGGTAACATATCTTGTTTTGTTGTCTATTCGTTGAAGTTGGTGGTTGTTGGTTGGTAATTGAAGTTGGTTGTTATTGGTCGTTGAAGTTGGTAGTTGAAATTGGTTTTGTTGGTCGTTGAAATTATTTTGTTGAATTCGTTCGTTGATTTGTTGGTCATTGAATTCGTTCGTTGATTCGTTGGTCGTTGAAATCGTTCGTTGGTCGTTGAATTCGTTTGTTGATTTGTTGGTTGTTGAAATTATTTCGTTGAAGTTGTTGAAGTTGGTTGGTCGTTGAAGTTGTTGAAGTTGGTTGAAGTCGTTCGTTGGTCGTTACTATTGAAAGTTGTTCCATTGTTTTTCGTTATTTCGTTGAAGTTGATGGCTGTTGGTTGGTAATTGAAGTTGGTTGTTATTGGTCGTAGAAGTTGGTAGTTGAAATTGGTTTTGTTGGTTGTTGAAATTATTTTGTTGAATTCGTTCGTTGATTTGTTGGTCATTGAATTCGTTCGTTGATTTGTTGGTCGTTGAAATCGTTCGTTGGTCGTTGAATTCGTTTGTTGATTTGTTGGTTGTTGAAATTATTTCGTTGAAGTCGTTGAAGTTGATTCGTCATTGAAGTCGTTTCGTTGGTTGAAGTCGTTCGTTGGTCGTTACTATTGAAAGTTGGTTGTTTTTCGTTATTGCTGTTAGTAGTTGAGATAATTGTTTTGTTGGTTGATATGTAACAAGCTGGAAGTCTCTAGCTTAGCCTTGGGGGGGGGAGTGTTAGAATATAGTATTGGTATTAGTCCCACATTGATTAATGTAGTGTTATGTTATGATTTCCCATTATATAAATAAGAGTTGATTGTGTTAGGGTTGGTTAACACAACCCCTATACACTTTTCCTATCTTTCTCTCATAACAGACCCCACCAAAACTGTAAAGCAAGACCCAGCAATCGTCTGGATACTGAATGGGCTCTTGGTAGCTCGTGGAAAAAACTCCTTAGCCTCAGAGTTTCTGTATTTTGATACCCTCTAACATTAGGAACTCTGTTGACGTCATATAGCTTTTCAAACCAGCATTATTCACAGGGGGAAAATGTCAGTTGATACTTGATAGTACGCGCATTTGTGGCAGTCTGTGCTTTTCTCATGCTTTCAATTAATGAGGACCAAGTGGTTCTCATAGGATGTCTGTTTCATGTGATCGTGTATGATACTTAAACGTAGAGAACACTCTGCTTGATGATCTGACCTTACAGTTCTATTAGATCTTTCCATCATCAAGTTTGAGCTAAGATTCGGAACTAATTTTCCATACAATTTGGCATCTATTGATTCTCTTGGTGACAGGTCTGCTTACAGCAGTTTTCCAGACCCAATTCCATGTTGTGAATCACCAAGAATTTCGATTTAATGATATTGGCGATCGTGTGTCCCAGCTTCTACATGTTGAGTTACTTGATCATTCTTCTCCCAACCAACCCACTAAGATGGAGAAGCAAGTTCTTGTTGTCAATACTCACTTAATTTTCCCGCACGATTCGAGTTATTGCTTTGTCAGGTTGCAACAGGTGATGGATTTCACTTGCTATGTTCTGATCCTACTATGGTATGTTAAAATTACTAAATCTATCTGCAAATTCTGAACCTTTGCGACCTTGGTTTGCTTGATTTACTTTTTCTCGTTAAGGTATACAAGATTTTACAGTACATAGATCAATACTGTCAAGAAAACCAGCTCCCACCTCTTCCAGTCATTTTATGCGGGTAAGATCTAAGCCACCTTAGAACTGAGATAAAATAATAATGCTCTCCTCTCTCCTTCTCAAATGAGGAAATAATGTCTTATCTGACTCATCTGTCTTTGTAAAACTTTTTGCAGGGATTGGAATGGAAGTAAGAAGGGGAATGTATATAAGTTTCTGCAATCGCAAGGTTTCGTCTCAGCCTATGATATTGCTCATCCATGCACCAATGGCAGCGAAGATTTTAAGGTAGTTTGGTGTTTGTGTTGTGCTTTAATAGACATACCGTAAGAAGTATGCTGAAGATATAGATTGTTTTGCAGTGGATTAGCCATCGTAACCACAGAGGCAATATGTGCGGTGTAGATTTTATTCTGCTTCGCAATCCCAGCAAACATCAGAAGCCACTAAAAGAAAGCTTGATGGAAGCAGTTCTTGGGAACATCAATGTATGCACACTAATGTTATTGACTAGTTCTATTGTTGTCACCAATTTATGTTCTTGATATGGAATTGCTCAATTTTTTTCGTAGAACCTGTCACTAAAATTGTCACCAGAGGCCATCGGCCCATTACACCTTCTTGAAGCTGATGGCAGTCACATAAACTATTCTCAGTTCTTGCAAGCTCTAGCTCAGGTATTTCCCTGTTCATGTTTGAGAATGTTTTCAATTTTTATTTTTATTTTTATCCGAGTTGTTAGTTGTTTGTCGTATGCTTTTGATTTCTAATTGTTTTCTGTTTTGTTTTAATGGTCAGTTGGGCTTAAGCGGTCACTCTGAAGATTGTATAGGTACCAAAGACATAAAAGAGTTATGGGAACAGATAGATACAGATGGGGATGGTGTGATTGATCTACCAGACTTTTCTGTATGTCCATCTCCCTTCTGTTATTTCCTACTCTGTTGAGTTTTTTCTCCTTCGTTTTTCTTCTTCAACTTATTTCTTGATGCCTTATGGTCCATTTGATTAGCAAGAGAATGAGAGAATGGGATGGAAAGAGACAAATATATCTACTTCTGATGTGTTTGAATTAGGAAGAGAATGAGAGAGAGTGCAAGAGACTAAGCTTTCCTGTACAACTTATGCACGTGGATTTTTTTTTCCCTCTGCATAAAACACCGGAAACTTTAAACCTTCTCGTGGAATTAGTTATCAACAATTTGTATTTCAAACTTTGTCTCTTTCAATAACTTGCTCCCGTCTCATACTAATGTCTCTTTTAAAGTAAGTTGAATTTCTAATTTTTTTTCCCGTTCTTTTACTTCAATATCTACCATTTGTATTTTCCACCATCTTTTTCTTCCTAATCAAACGGACCATTATGGTTTCTTGACTAAATTCCTCTCTTTGGTTGGCACATTTGAAGAAGGCAAGAAACTCGTGCGGTTTCGTGCAGCAAAATGAAGACAGTGAAGAAAATACTGCAACTGCAATCCGTTTCAATGTTAGCAAAGCGATGTTGTTTCCTTCGGAGGTTGAAAGAGGCATATGGCCTGATGATTATTCCCTATCCGATCATGCCCGGTTGACTGTGGTGTTCTCCCCAGTGCAGTAACATAGTTCTTGAGTTTTTTTTTTTTTTTTCCGGACTTTCTGTTGATAAAATTTTGCTGGCCTTATCTACGAATAGAAGTTTATGAAGCTTATGGTTTTTTCTTCGCGGGGTAAATGAAGGAATTTCTGGGGTCATAGATTTGTATAGGTATGTATGAAACAAAAAGAAAATAGTTGAGGAACCGAAGATAAATTCATTTAGGTGCTTCTCTTCAATGGTGGTTGTCCTCTTTTAATGTTTTTTTTGATATGTCATGTTTTCTTATGTTGTTGTTGTTACAAATATGGTCCACCAGAGAGTATAATGGTCCTGAGATGATTCAAGGGAGATGTTGAAGTTAATACAATAGCAATTAAAAAGACGTTTTAATTGCGCTTGCAATCCCTCTTTAAGACTCTTCTCAACCTACTGTATCACTCTTTCGAAATTTAGTACGTATTTTGGAACATTTTTAAAAGACGTTTTTATGCTTGCGCTTGCAATCTAGTATGTGCACATTATGTGACTTATGACAGAATAATTAAAAGTTGATTGTTTGTTCCCCTCCCCCCTCCCCTCTCTCTCGTAGGTAGGTTTGTGGGTTAATAAGTTATATTTAAAAAAAAATTGTAATGATACTGCTTTAGCAGCTCGAATGCAGAACCTTAAAGCATCCACTATGGACGTGTTTGATTGTAGGATAAGAGAGATTGGATTAAGAGGTAGGTCCACATCTTTCCCCTTTTTCATAGTTTGATAATTGGTTGCACACGAGATTAGGGCCAGAATGAACAGGAGTTGAATATTTGTCCATGTAGTACACCATGCGTGATAATACTAGAGGGAGGGGTTGTACATATTTCCTGGTCCACCTTCTCTGGATTATCTCCCTTATTCATGGTAAAAAATCAATCTTCATTATATTTATTTCTTTCTAACCAAACACGCGATAACTAAATCTAATATTCATATGATCTTATCTATTATTATTCCGTGAACCCCACTTGTCTTCTCTATCCCATCCTTGATCCCATTTATCCAATCCCTCTCAAAAACAAACAAATAATCAAACTTCCCGGAGATATTACAATTGTGCATGTTACAGTGTCCACATAGTTAAAATAGAGATAACTTCACTTAGTTAAGAGTGTGTGTTAGGTAATGAACTCATTGGAAATTTTATGAGTTAGTTAAAATAAAACATTAGTATCTAACATAACTACCCTGCACATCAAACCTTTAATGCACTATTTAAATAGTTAGAAGGCTGGCCTAAAATAATAAACATTAGTATCTAACATAACTACCCTCCACATCAAACCTTTAATCCATTAATACTCTATCATTTGCTAAAATTAACCCATCGATCCACTATCCAATTAATCCATGATAAAAAGTGGCTGCTGATTTTGCCACTTCCTTTTTTGTTAACGTCAGTTTCCTGCAAGTGTATTTTTTCTCTGCAAGTGTATTTTTGGTGCAAAAATACAATTGCAAGGGAGTGGCGTTAATAAAAAAGGGGGTGACAAAATCATTTCCCTAAAAAGTACCCAAACAATCGCTAAATGGTTAATATCTCGCACTGGCGCGTATGACTTGCTTTTAATCAGACAAGAAATGACAAGAAAGAGAGAATTAGTTGATGTGCGTATAAATTGGATCGAACAGCTGTGACCGTCAACCAAAAAAGAAAAGACTAACATTTTGCACTAAGTTACCCTTTGTAGTGAATAGTGGAAGCCCTTAGGAGACCAATAGATCATTGTTCATGGCTGATTTCCCAGGCCAGAAATTCAAAGCTGACACCAACTAACGTTTTCAATCGTTATTACAGTTAAATGGGTCGCACTACCCAATCCAGAACCAAACATGTCGGACACCAACTAAGGTGTTCAATTTTTACCTTACGGTTTAATGGCCAATCCAGAACCGAACATATCGGTTTAAAGATCAATTTCTTTTATAGGATTGTTGAACTACTTTGGTTTGAAAGCACGGGAGGTACGGATGTAATAAAATAAACGTGAGAGGGGTATTTGCATATGACCCAAACCATTGGGATCGCATAAGTGAAATTTGTCCTAAATTTTTTGAGGGATCCAACTTATTTTTATATATCCATACTCGGTTCATGTACATATAAGCTGAATAGTAGTCATGCTAATCGCTTGCACCACTGCGCTATTGTCTCGTTGCTCTGAACCTACATAATGTCAAAAATGCGCAGAAAGTCAACACCTGCCCTCTTTCACCGCTCCCCCCACCGCAGCGCTCAATCTCGCCGTCCTTCTCAGCAATCAGTGGTCCGGATTAATTTTACTCCATTCCAAGACACTTTTGGACGGTGCGATTGAGTGCGGTGGGCGTAGACTTTCTGATGTGGTGCATGGAGTTCGAGGTAACTACAAAATACAAATATAGAAAGAAATTTAAAGAAAAGAAACAATTGTGAGCTTAATTTATATAGTAGTTTTATTGAATTCTAGCAGTTGTTTCTTTCCCCTACACAAATTAAACCACCATGTTTTTAAGGGAAAATTTTAAAATAGTACCTGAATTTTACACCAAATGTCACAGAGACACCTAAACTTAAGTTTATTTCAATTAAACACTTGTACTAACAAAATCTACAAATTTAGACACCTGAACTTAAGTTTATTTTAATTAAACACTTGTACTAACAAATTCCCAACTTTAGACCACCGCAGTTATACTCCGTCCCAAAAATTGCTAACATGACGTTTCCAACATGCTTAAGTTGCCCCATGGCACATGTTTCCAACAGAGGACGATGCACCCAATCGAAATCCATAGGCAGACTTCAGGTTTAGAGTTGAAAATATGTGCAATAGGGCAACTTAAACGGGTTGGAGATGCCATGTTAGCAATTTGTGGGACGGAGTATAACGGCGGGGGTTTAAATTTGGGGATTTTGTTAGTACAGATGTTTAATTGAAATAAACTTAAGTTTAGGTATCTAAATTTGGATATTTTATTAGTACGAGTGTTTAATTGAAATAAACTTAAATTCAGGTATCTCTGTGACATTTGGTGCAAAATTTAGGTGTCATTTTGAAATTTTCCTTGGTTTTAATGATCTTTAACTTCCCTTTTGGTACACGCATTTACATGTGAACCAACTATCACAGCAATGAATGAATTGTACCTGCACTTTAAGTGGTTGCAATATTTACTCCTATTAATTCCCCACCTAGCGATATTTACTCTAAACTAATTCTCCCTCCAACCCTGACATTTTTCTCCATATCCCCATTTGGCACCAAACTTTTCTCTTTCTCTTCTGCTCAATCATTCCAATTCAATTTCCAACCTCCCCATCTGCTCTTTGTCTCTCTAGTTTTCCCATGTAACCTAATAACTCCTCATCAAATTTGTTACTCTGATGATGAAATAAAGAAACCTTTACCTACTCTCTTAATGGCCCATTGTATATATATAGCCAATTGATCAGTCCACAAACCCAACACTTCACCAAGCTCATTTCTAGCTAGAGTTTTCCTTGTTAATTAGCCCAAAAAAGGGTTGCATGGGAATTGACAAGATGAATCATAAGCTTGATTTGAAGCTCAACTTGTCGCCTCCAATGGCCCACTCTCAAGTGGTGGAGTCGCCGAAAGGATCGTGTGTGTCCTCGGAGCTCAGCCCGAATCGATCGCTTTGTTATCCGGACAGCCCAGAGGCGAAACGGATGATGCTCATGGGGTGCCCCCAGTGCCTCATGTACGTGATGTTATCGGAGGAGGATCCGAAGTGCCCCAAGTGCAAGAGCACGGTTTTGCTCGAGATTTCTTGATCGTCAAGATAATGACCATGAAGACTACCAAGTTCGTCAAGTTTAATTATGCTACTAATAGAATCCTTCTTCATGCAGCATGCACTTTAATTTCTTTTACTTTGCTAGATTAATTAGGTTTTCCCCATCGTCTCCCCTTTAGATTTTTCACTTTGTTTGATCATGCCGTGTTTGGTTGCCAAAGTTGTGTACTCCGATTGGGATGAAGGTTTTGAATTGTCATTCGAAGTTAACTTTGATCCTTTATTAATAATTTCCATCGTTTTCCTTGCTCTGTTCTACCATCTAACAAGTTTTGCTTCTTTTTCTTTTCTATTACGATTGATCTCATAAAGCCGACTTAGGTGTCGTTCCCAATAATACTGTTTCATCGATGTCAGATATGTGCGTAGTTGCTTACTACATGACATTATTAATCAGTGACGGCTCCAGACATTTTTAGCAGGGTGTTCAAAAAATTACCTTAACTCTACTAATTGATCTATAATCAACAATATATGTACAAATTCCATACATTAGTATGAATAGTGCGGCCAAAATACATAACCTCTATTCTTAGAAAATTATCTACTAGACTACTACGCAAAATGAAAACTTATATATATACATATATGAATTTGTAAATTTTTTTTTTTCCCCTTAAGTTCTTGTATTGCATATTGGATAGTGTTTTGAGAATGGAGGGAGTAAGATTTTAATTCTGTTCTAGACGAGTTATAATATTTATGCAAACATTAAACTAACGTCTTAATCCATTAATACCCCTTTGAAAGAAATTGTGGATAATAGTTGGGGCTGACCTCTTTAAAAGTATGCTATTTTTAGGATGATATGTTGTGATTTTCTATCGTAGTCCTGAATTTGAAAGAAGATTGTTCAACTTATTTTTATAAGCTAACCAAATAGGAAAAAAAGTAGTTAATGTCATGAACAAGAAATTAACACATTTAGACTATCCGCAATATACATGGAAAGAGAAAGCAGATCGAGTATGATAATTACACCAATGTATTCTTTCTTTTCTCTTTCTTTTTTTCAATTTTTTTTACTATGATTGTGAGGTTTATTTGTTGTAATATTGCGTTAGGTGTTCAAATCCGAATTGCTTAGATTATTGGGTTGTGGCTCGGTGTTCAATTATTTTTGTATTGGATGTTCAATTATTTTGGGCCTAGGTGTTCAAGACTATTAGAATTGAGTGTTCAAAAAATCACCTCCTAACAAAAAAAAATTTCTAAGCTTGGTGGCTGTAGAGCCGCCTCTGAAAACTTGGTAATAGCTAACCGTAATATGAAACGAACTTGAGAACTAGTCTGGTTGGTTGGGTGTTTTACTAATGTTATCTAAGTTGCGATTCCACTGTTGACCATTACTGCCTCTAAACCCATAAGAGTAAACTAAAACATGGGATGGAGGACTCATATATCTCTATACATACAGCTTTAATAGCCAAATGAAGGGCGGTCCAAGTAAATTGCCCGATGTGACCCGGTAGTCAAAGGTTCGAGTCGTAGAAACAAGCTGTATTTGTAAAAGTAAGCTGACTCATATGAAACTGTTTGCCAGACCTTAAAATCCCGGGAGTCTCGTCCACTGAGTAACCCATTATGTATGATAACTAGCACATCTTCATCCAACATAATGTGGTAATTAATATGAATTAATTACCAAAAACCCATTTTTTAATTTAACGCTAACAATAATTTTATACGATTAGGAAAGATTTCCCTGGCATTCAAAAGTCAAATCCGTTGCCAATCGAAGGAAGGGGGGGTTGCTGTGAGTAGGGGTGGAGCCAAAAATTTTGGTTAGTAGGATTAAAAATTAGATTTATAATGCAACTATATTTCTTCTAAGCACAAGTTTAAAAATAACTAAATTAAGAGATTAATTATAAGATCGATACGCACAAAGAATTCATTTTTGCCTTAAAATTGGCCCCAAAAAGACTTGTTATGTTTGTAAAATAATGCATGATACACCCATTTTAGTACTATCAACTCTCGAAAAGAAGAGAATGCTTAAAATTTTTATTCATTTAAAACAAGTTGAGGCAAATTAGAAATTTTTGTGGGATCAAAATAGCAAAATTTGGTTGCAAACTATCAAATATTCTAGTTGAAAATCAAAGTGAGTGGGATCACTAGACCCCCTTGTCTCTTAGTGCCTCTGCCATTGGCCGTGAGCAGAACACATTAGCATGTGACAGTGCACAATTTCACCGTCCAAATGTATTTTGAACGGTTTGGATTTTAAAAGAACTCTTTCAGGGAAGAGTTTAACTCCCTGGAAGAGTTTTTTTAAAAATCCGGACCATTAATTGTCAAGACGGACGGTGGATGGGGCACAGCGACACGCTGCTCTGTTTGCTCAGAGCAGGCCCCCCTTCCCCAATCGACCATGTTTTTTCTTTTCTTCTGAACTTGTAAATCGACCATTTTTGCGTCATCATATCCAGTGGTTAATTATCTTGGTGGGTGAGCTAACTGCTATTATTGAAGATTGTGAATCTGAGATGATTTTTCCTAGTATAAAGGCCACAAGGACATTTTCCAGAGATGGTTGGTACAAAAATTTATTAAAAGCCAAAATGTACGAGTTTTCTATTGGCTTCTGATGCTATGGATATATTCACTTTAAATGATCAGTACAGAGACATTAATAGATATATATTCTATCCACCTAAATTAACCAAGTCACTCATCGAGTTCGAGCTCGTGTTCTTCCGCTAAAAACTTGATAAGATTGATTTGTTACATTAAAACCAAGTTTGAACATTCTTTTAAAGCTCATTAAAGTTTCAAATCAAACTGCCGAGAAAAAAAAAAGTTTCAAACTAATTTCGAACAAGCTACTTATAATCGGCTCGTTCGTTTGACTTATGATGTAATATAAGAATTCGAGCTACTTGACTTGGCCCATGGGCTTGTCTCTTCGGCTTGATTAAAGCTCGTTAATTTGGTTTCAAATCAAGCTCGAACACGCTAGTAATAGTCTTAATTCAAGCCACTGATCGACTCATCTTATAAGCAAGTTAAGCTCGAATCGATAACAACAGCCTAAATTATGGACTTGAACTGTCCTCAGATCTGGGAACAAGACTTCAGTCCATCAAATTTCGGAGGGAATTGACAGTTGTCCATTCAGCTGAACAATACAAGATTGATCTTATATATCGCGCGCACTTGTTGAATTCATCCATAATTGCCTCATCTCCTAACCAAAATTTTCTGGGTTTGGGTCTGCATTTGGCGTCAACTTGTGAGTGAATTTTGTTACTTAGTGTGTTTTGCTAACGAAAATTTCGTCATTCAACTAATTTAGACTAGGGTTCGAGTTCTGTCATGGGTGTTATGGGTCCAGAATTATGAACAGCCTCTGAATCTCTTGTGAACTAACTTACTAAATCCCGCTAACCTCTCATTGATGTACACAATGTTGGAAAAAAAAAATCATTTTAAAGTTAGCTTGAACAACAAAAAGTGATTCAACCTTGATGATTTTATGATTAATTTGTCGTATTAGGAGTACAAAAGGAAATTAATTTTGGTCAAACTAGGGTGACTCGTCAAGTTAAAGCAAAAGACTCCAGCTGTTTGAACTACTAATGTGTAGCAGTGCAGTGCAGGGTAGGGTAGGGTAGGACATTTGACTCTTCAATGTGTAAAATGAAAATTAGCCTTTCCTTACTGCTATTAAATACTTCTGTAGTAGTATTCCCACAATATTTGGCATTTTTAGAAATGTGTGTCATTTTTAAATTGCATATATTTTTTAATTCATAATATTTTAAGCAATTTTTTAAACTTTGTTTAATAAAACAAATCAAAATTTATCAAACAAGATCTATATTCCTTATAAAAAATATGACGAATTAGAAGATATAATTAATTTTTTCATAAGGCTGAAATAGTGAAAGTGCCAATTATTAAGGGACAGAGAGAATATATATAAACCTGATTTATATTTATTGGCTCTTAATCATATACTTGAGATTAGGTAACCAGTTAGCTTCATTTCGAATGCTATACTTTGGGTCCCATGCACTGCCCAGTGCCCAGCTACTAATATACAGTAAGAGACTTCGCATGACAAAACCTACTACTAAAATACAGTTAGCTTCCTTTAGCCACATGCACGATCCTTCTTCTCTCTCTCTCTCTCTCTCTCTCTCTCTCTCTCTCTCTCTCTCTCTCTCTCTCTCCAAAAAAGGTGAAGAAAATGCGAGTCTATCTCCCTCCCCAAAAAGCATGCATGTTGATTTGGCTATGAATCCAGAAAATCCAGTATGTGAAAAACGAAAAAACCATTTTCTAATGGGAAATTTATAGCAATGGTCCTCTTAGTTTCACACGAGTCTCATTTTTGTCCTCCAAATATTAATTACAACTCTTTTAACTTTCAAGTTTGATTTTCGTACCAAGTTGGTCCAATTGATAACACCCGTCCCAAACTGGATGGAAAAAATCAGATTGAGGGCAGACGTTATCAATTGGACCAACTTAGTACGAATTGTAACTTCCAAACTGCTATCAATTTGATTTTTCCTGTCTAGTTTGGCTAACAGAAGTTATTAATTGGACTAATTTGATACGAAAACCAAATTCGAAGGGCAAGACAGGTTTTCCAAGATTATACTTACTAAATAAAGTCAAGCTCTAATGGTGGTCTACTAAGCACACGAGGGCCAAACTCTATTAAGTTACGCCTTCAATTATAAAATAAATTAAGTAACAATTCAATCCCTTTCAATTAAGTAGGTTTGGAAGACTTTTTCAAACCTGAGATTCCTTCAAGTTTCTTCAGTTTCCGCAACATTTTTTAATTAATTAAAGAATTAAGTAATTATTAAACGAGTAGTTTACTGGCTTAGTATTAATCAATTAATTAAAGGGCCCAATGCTTTCTTCCAACACCAAAGCATAATAATACTGAGACGAAGATTACTATAATACTAATCATCAATGTTTGACATGCGTTTCACACTGTTATTACTTGCCCTCTTTTTAACTAAAACTCAAGTGTTCGGACCAATTTACACTCAATTAAGTCTGGGGATCTAATCCCACCGTTATACTTGCGGATAACCCAATTAAAGCTGGAGCTTCGTATGGGGCCCCAAAAGAGTTATAACAGTTCAATACTTTGGAACTTGAGACCTTAGGAGAGCGCCGACCCGTAAGTTGCCCTGAGTCTTGACCACTGTGCCAACTCCTTAAGATTTATTACATGCTTATTATCACGCCTTAGACCTTGTTCCGTTAAGAAAAATAAGTACTTATTTTTCGAACTAAATGTGATGTATTATACTAAGAGAATGACATATATCGTAAAACAAGAAATAAATGCTTAAAAAAATACTAAGAACCTTACACGAGGCCTTATTGTCTTTCAACTCTTTGCCACAAACAAAACCGTTAAGCAATGTTGCATTGGTTGCTTGGTTTTCTTTCTTTTACAACTCCCTCCGTCCAAAATTCTTAGTCCTCTTCCACTTTTTGTGCCACTCAAACAATTGGCTATATTTTTTAAGTAATTTATAATGTTTTTTTTTATATCAAGTATGGATCTTGTTTGATAGATCTCAAATAAAATTATTAAACAAAGTTTTCGAAATTGTAGACAATTGTTTGAGAGACACAAATAGTAAAAGAGGACCAAAAATTTGGGACAAAGGGAGTACTTTTTAATGATAGAGATGGCTTTCGATTTTGATGATTTGAAATCCGACGACGCCAAACAAGCCAGTGTCCAGAATGGCCTTGCTAAATCCCTTTAGTGAAGATGTAGGAAATTTGATTCTGTTGGAATCCAGAGGTTTCGTTTATCACTGGAAATTCGCTACACACCAAAAAGAAACAATATTAGAAAACTTACTGGACCAATTTCAGGCGTCCGGAAATTGGCAATCGAGGCTAGTATTTATATGGATAATACTATATCCTTAAAGCAAATTCGTCCCCCACACCAGTGCTCTTGGGTCTCTTGAACGTTTGCCTCCCAGGATTACCCGATTTTCAAAGAACGGAAGTAGCACTCCAATCTGTTCAATGGGCGAACGCAAACTTGTGTAGTACTCTCTCTCAGACTCAACATGAATGTAATGTATGTGTTCTACAATTTTTCGGTGTTTTAAAAAGATGCAAACAAGCACTATTTATAGAGATGAACGAAGCCTTATGGAAGGGTGGGAACTCTTCGGGTAAAACCAAAATGAAAAGATGCAATGGAAAGCCACATCTGTTAATGGTAAGAACTACCAATTAACTAACACACCTATTCGGCAATTATTGGCACCAATTGATTATTGAACTTAACCAATTTAATCCTCATGTCTTTCCCTTTTCCACATACAAAACATATGTATAACTACTGGGTTGATCAAGCCTAATTTCTATACATATGTTTATTATCTCCCACATTCCTAACCAATGTGAAATACAAATCCCTTCCATACTTCAACCAAAATTCATGTGATTGTTTTGGAGTCAATTTTAATCACTCCCAAATAATTTTTTATTAAATAAAATTTTATTTTGTCCAACAATCCCCCACATGAATAAAATTGGCTGGAAAAACAATGCAAAATAAAATGCAGATGTAGCGAGAGTACAGTAGGAAATTTCCTGTATAGCGTAAGGTAGCTTTTGGCTTTGAACCTCCCCTTGTGAGTTACTATCGGATTTACTAGCTAACCAGTGAACATGATGTCTTGAACTGTTCAGCCGTTTGTGTAAACCAAGACAACAGTAGTCACACAGGATCTTTCCAACACAATTTGGTTCTTACGGTTTTGTCCATTTTGGCCCTGGAACATCGCCTCGTTTCAGAGAGTGCTTTAGAGAATTCAGCCTTTTAATTCTCATAGAAGCGGCCCACTTCGCACTCACATAGGTGATTCTTATTAGGAGTATCCTGCTATACCCCACTTGGAATTTCCACAGTATAAGAACCATTAAAAGCAAAGCTTAACCTAAAACGCTACAGGCATCACTGTTTCACCATAGGAATGAGTCGGAGAGGTATCTCCTTAGTGATTCTCCTAAGTCTCATACAACTCGGTTGTCCCGTTGAACCTAGATCTTGGGATCTCCAGTCAGCTAGGTTAGGTTGCCGTTATAGAGACTTTTAATTGGTAGGCTTTAGCCCCATTCCCCTCGATGAACGAACAACTGACTCTCTTGATAACCCTTTGGTTAGCGGATCCGCGATATTATCCTTTGACTTTACATAGTCAATAGTGATAACTCCATTCGAGAGTAGTTGCCTAACGGTATTATGTCTACGATGTATATGACGAGACTTACCATTATACATATTATTTTGTGCCCTACCGATTGCTGATTGACTATCACAATGTATGCAAACAGCTGGCACCGGTTTAGACCAATTTGGAATATCTTCCAAAAAATTACGAAGCCACTCAGCTTCTTCACTAGCTTTATCCAAAGCTATGAACTCTGATTCCATCGTGGATCGAGCGATGCACGTCTGTTTGGAGGACTTCCAAGCCACAGCTGCACCACCTAATGTAAACACATATCCACTTGTGGATTTGGAGTCATTGGTGTCGGATATCCAATTCGCATCACTATATCCTTCTAGTACCGCTGGATACCGAGTATAGTGCAATCCATAATCTTTGGTCAACCTTAGATATCTAAGTACCCTGATTATTGCCGTCCAATGATCCTTCCCTGGATTACTAGTATACCTACTCAGTTTGCTAACTGAATAGGCTATGTCCGGTCTTGTACAATTCATTAAGTACATTAGACTGCCTATAATCCGTGAATATTCCAATTGGTGTACACTCTCACCAGTATACTTGTACAAATGTAATGTTAAGTCTACTGGTGTTTTGGATATAGAATCGTCATGCTTGTTGAACCTCTCAAGTATTTTCTCAATATAATGCTTTTGAGACAAGACAATTCCCTCAGACGTTCTAGTAATCTTGATTCCTAGAATCACGTCTGCTATACCCAAATCTTTCATGTCAAACTTAGAGTTCAACATTCTCTTTGTAGATTTAATGATATCATTACTACTCCCAATAATGAGCATATCATCTACATAAAGACAAACAATGACATAACCTTTGTCAATACTCTTGACATACACACATTTGTCACATTCATTGATTTTAAAACCATTTGAAATCATGACATTGTCAAACTTCTCGTGCCATTGTTTGGGTGCTTGCTTTAAACCGTACAAAGATTTTACAAGCTTGCACACTTTTTTCTCTTGTCCTGGAACCCTAAACCCTTCTGGTTGTTCCACGTAAATCTCTTCATTGAGATCACCATTTAAGAAAGCCGTTTTAACATCCATTTGATGTATCTCGAGATTGTTTAGAGCTGCGAAGGCAATTAACATTCGTATGGATGTTATACGCGTAACAGGTGAGTAAGTGTCAAAGTAATCAAGACCTTCCTTTTGTCTGTATCCTTTGACCACAAGTCTCACCTTGTACTTGTCAATTGATCCATCTGCTTTCATCTTCCTTTTGAATATCCACTTGTATCCTAAAGGTTTACAACCTTGTGGGAGATCTACAAGTTCCCACGTGTGATTTTGCAGAATGGATTCTATCTCACTGTTTATGGCTTCTTTCCATAAAGGAGCCTCAGGAGATGACATTGCTTCCTTAAAGTTTTGAGGTTCAGCTTCTAACATGTATGTCAGAAAATCTGGACCAAAGGATTTTGATGTTCGAGCCCTCTTACTACGTCTAGGCTCTTCATCCTCATCCTTCTCCTCTTGAATTGAGTCCTCCTCAATTTCCATATCTTCAGTTTCTTGAACTGACCTGGGCACTTGTGTATTTCTCCATGGAAATACATGTTCAAAGAATGTAGCATTCCTTGATTCCATGATTGTATTAGCATGGATTTCTGGATTTGCTGACTTATATACAAGGAACCGATATGCACTGCTATTGTCAGCATAACCGATGAACGCACAATCAACGGTTTTTGGTCCTATCTTAACTCTCTTAGGATCAGGAACCGCTACCTTAGCCAAACACCCCCACATTCGTAAGAATTTATAGGTAGGCTTACGACCTTTCCATAATTCATACGGTATCACATTGGATTTCTTGTGAGGGATCCTGTTCAGAATATAGTTAGCAGAGAGAATCGCGTCTCCCCACATATTCCTTGGTAATCCTGAACTTATCAACATGGCATTCATCATCTCTTTCAGAGTTCTGTTCTTTCGTTCAGCAACTCCATTAGATTGCGGTGAGTAAAGAGCAGTCGTTTGGTGAATTATCCCATGTTGGGCGCAAAATTCACCATAAGGTGTTTCATATTCACCCCCTCGATCACTTCTTATTGCTTTGATTGTTTTGCCAAGTTGATTCTCCACTTCACTTTTGTAGTGGATAAACTTTTCTAAGGCTTCGTCCTTGCTCTTAAGCAAGTACACATAACAATATCTTGTGCAATCGTCAATAAAAGTAACAAAGTACTTATGACCTCCTCTAGTTTGAACAACTTTCAAATCGCACAAATCCGAATGGATTAAAGCAAGAGGTTCTGTACATCTTTCAACTTTGTGAAAAGAATTCCTTGCCATTTTAGCCTCCACACATATTTCACACTTATGATCTGAGTTTATATCAAATTTAGGCAAACAGTCCAAGTTAATCAAACGGCGCAAAGTGCCATAATTTACATGACCTAATCTACCATGCCACAATTCATAAAATTCAAGGATATAAGCAGAAGATGTGTTTATCTCATTGATACCCGGAGAGGCCGGAACCTTAGTCAATACATTCATTTTGAATAGCCCATTACACATGTAGCCCCTACCAACATAAACCCCATTTTTAGTTAACACAACCTTATCGGCTTCGAAAACCATACGAAAGCCGTTCTTGACCAATAGTGAGCCAGATATTAGATTCTTGCGAATTTCTGGCACATGCATCACATCATTCAGAGTGAGCACCCTTTCAGAAGTCATCTTTAGCAGCACTTTCCCTTGTCCTTCAACCTTGGAACTGGACGAATTTCCCATGAAGAGTTGTTCGCCAGATTCCACCGATTGATAGGTGGTGAACATCTTCTTGTCTGCACACACATGGTGAGTGGCGCCAGTATCCAACCACCACTCCTTGGGATTAGAACCCACCAAGTTAACTTCTGAAACCACAGCCGATAGGTTCAAGCCATCAACCCCATCAGAGAGAGTCTCAATCTCCATCTCAGTCATATTGGCCTGCACTGGTTTCGTGTTCTGATTACCTTGCTTGTCACACACAAAGCATTTCCCATCAAACCTGGGCTTCTTAGCATGGTTCACGGGCACCATGGCGGGAATCGGAGCCACAACATCAGTAGGGGTTACGGGAGGGTTAGATCCAGAGGTTTTCCCACTTTCTTTCACACTTTCAGTAGTCATTTCTGTTTCACAAACAGAAGTTTTACACAATAGTAAATACTTGAACAAATCTGAAGTATGAAACCAAATACGCAAAAGGTACTGTTTCCCGAAACAGATTGGAAAAACTTTGTTAAACAAAAGAATTACGCAGACAAAAAATATCAATCAACACCCACTGAATTGCAAAGATAATTCCTCGGTCGAACACACCAGAATTATGCCAAGTTAATAAAAACAGTAGGTATATAAAAGAATTCTTCCCCAAAATTTGTTTTCTACAATCTGTGATGAAAACCCAAATTACGGAAGATATATCCTTAGACTAATCTGCAAGCAAGTCTAACAACCCACTGATTTCCAAAACCGAGATACAAATATTGATTACTATAAAAAAGCCAATTGATTATCACCCACTAATCACACAACTTTGAAACTAAAATCAATGTAACTACACAGATTAAACAATGATTTCAATTTTCCGAACCTTACTGATTTATCCAATGACGAAACTAATTCGAAACCGACGAAACTTATCCGAAACCAAAATTCAGTAAGATACTACCGCAAAATTTCCAGAAATATCACGAATTAATAAAACGAATAAAACCCGAATTCCAGAAAAATTAAGAACACGAATTTGCTTTAAGACTGTTGGAATCCAGAGGTTTCGTTTATCACTGGAAATTCGCTACACACCAAAAAGAAACAATATTAGAAAACTTACTGGACCAATTTCAGGCGTCCGGAAATTGGCAATCGAGGCTAGTATTTATATGGATAATACTATATCCTTAAAGCAAATTCGTCCCCCACACCAGTGCTCTTGGGTCTCTTGAACGTTTGCCTCCCAGGATTACCCGATTTTCAAAGAACGGAAGTAGCACTCCAATCTGTTCAATGGGCGAACGCAAACTTGTGTAGTACTCTCTCTCAGACTCAACATGAATGTAATGTATGTGTTCTATAATTTTTCGGTGTTTTAAAAAGATGCAAACAAGCACTATTTATAGAGATGAACGAAGCCTTATGGAAGGGTGGGAACTCTTCGGGTAAAACCAAAATGAAAAGATGCAATGGAAAGCCACATCTGTTAATGGTAAGAACTACCAATTAACTAACACACCTATTCGGCAATTATTGGCACCAATTGATTATTGAACTTAACCAATTTAATCCTCATGTCTTTCCCTTTTCCACATACAAAACATATGTATAACTACTGGGTTGATCAAGCCTAATTTCTATACATATGTTTATTATCTCCCACATTCCTAACCAATGTGAAATACAAATCCCTTCCATACTTCAACCAAAATTCATGTGATTGTTTTGGAGTCAATTTTAATCACTCCCAAATAATTTTTTATTAAATAAAATTTTATTTTGTCCAACAGATTCTAGTTACACCGCTTGCTTTCTCGTAATGCCTTTACAAATTAACGCTAATGTACTAGTGACGAATTTTGTCACTATTTTAGTAACACCACTCTGTAATGTCTACGATTTATCATTCTGAACTCCAAATAGTTAACTCTATCTATCTTATTCAGGTTCGATTGATGTGGATGGTTTCGTTCTAGGTCCAAAACCTACCAATCAAACAAGGTCTCAATTCATGCCCACCCCTAAATCATAGATAAGGGATTCGGGGGCCTGTCACCATAAGGGATTCGGGGGCCTGTGGTGACCCAAGTCACCACAGGGTTGTAGTGGCGATATGGTGACGTTTTGTGGCATGAAGAACTATGGAAAAAAAGGGCTGCAAGGCCCTGTTTGGTAGCAGAGAAAAAAAATTAAGTGATCTAATTTTTAATTCGTTTAAACCAATGCATGCAAATATCTTTTTTTTAATCATTATATTCTAAGGGGTCATAATTAATCTTTGATTCTAGGACTCTCGTTTGTTAGTTCTAATAGATATTTGGTTCTACGACTTTCTGAGGGCTAGCCAACCAACGAGAGCCCTAGAGTCAAAAATTAATTATAACCCTTTAGGATAAAATGATCAGAAAAATAAGATCTTCAAACCGGTTCAAACGGATTGAAAATTAGAGCACTTAATTTTTCAACAATCTTTAGACCATTTATATATTAAAAAATAGGGTTAAAAATTTCAATGCTCCAATTTTCAATCTGTTTGAATCGGTACGAAGATTTTTTTTATTATTATTTTTTCCCAAGGGGTCATAATTAATTTTTAACTTTAGGGCTCTCGTTGGTTAGCCCTAAGAAAGTCGTAGAACAAAATATCTCTTAGGACTAACAAACGAGAGTCCTAGAGTCAAAAATTAATTATGACTCTTTAGAATAAAATGATAAGAAAAACAAGATCTTTGCACTTGTTCAAACAAATTGAAAATCAAGGCACTTAATTTTTTTTCCTCTACTTTTCACCAAACAGGGCCTTGCAGGCCTCTTTTTTCCTAGTTCTTCTTGCCGCAAAACGTGACCATTTTGAGGCACTACAATCCTGTGGTGACTTTGGGTCACCACAGGTGCCCGAGTCCCATATATAAGACTTGTGTGTATCTCATATTTTTCATTTATTTGATAAGAAACTAAAGAATTTATGGACCCAAACATATGGGGTGAGACATGGCTACGAATTTTCCTACAGAGAAAGAATCAAAGTTAGACCTCGAGGAAGTTAGGAATGAATATTGCCCTTATCTTATGTCGGCAATGGCATGGCAAAAAGAAGAAGAATCCTTTTTCCAAATATAAATACTAGCTAGTTGTAAAAAGTAAAAAACAAAAGGCACTCTTGGCTTTTAATTCCTCTCTCACTCACCCACCTCAATTAAAAAACTTAGATGTTCACAAATTAGTACTCCTATTAAAGAGGAATTTTAATTAAATCTTTGGACTTTTTTACGCAACTTTTACCCAATCGGGAGTACTTTCTTTTTCTGTCTAGTAGTCAAAATGCAGATCCTTTTTTTTTTTTTTTAAATCTTGATTAAAAAAAATTGTAGCTTTGCTCGATTACTCTTTCAACCATAATTTCTAAACATCCTTTTTTTTTTTAAATTCAGTTTATATTTTCTTTAACAAAATTGCTTGTTTTAATGTTCCTAAATTTTAATTTATAAAAAATTCCGTTTAGGATCCCTTTGACCTAACTTCTTCCAAACTTTTTGGAACCATTTTTCATTATATTCTCTTACTTTTTGTTAAATTTTGGTCAAATTTTTACCTAAAGTCCTTCATCGTCCTTCGTCTCGATGACAACAATCAAAAAAGGTATAAAAATATTACTCTCTCTGTTCCAAATTGAGAGTCCCTTTTGGAGATTCCAACTATTTAAAGAGACATGCAATGATTACACCTACAATACTTATCATTTCCACCATTACTCCTATATTTTACCTACTTTATAACACTTTATATTCACCTGCGAGGGACACTTACGGAAAATCACCATTTTTTTTCATTTTTGGAAAATGACCATCATTTTGAAACAACCCAAAATTGAATAATAGACTCTCAATTTGGAACGAAAGGAGTAGTAAAAGTTGAAAAAATTCATATAGAATTACGAAAAAGAAATAAAAGACAGTCTTTTTCACAAAGATTGCCTTTTTAAATCAAGGCATTATGTGATGTTAAAAGAGCAAAAAAAATCAACACGTTATGTGTTTTTTGATAAAACGGAAAATTGAAACTGTAAGCTGAAAATTTAAGTACTGAAAGTTGAGTGATGAATTTTAAAGCGAAAAAGTTGTTTGATAAATATATTATGCGATGGATAGAACAAATGATGACTAAAATTTTAGTTCTATTAGTTATAATGTTTCTCTTTTATTTTATTAATAGTCACCATGTACTTATAGTAGTTGTGGAGTGTTGACTGTGGTGGCGGTGGTAGTAAGAGTGGTGGTGGTGTCAGTGGTACTGGTGTGGTGGTGGAATGATGGTGGTAGTGGTAAGAGAGGTAGAGTGACGACAGTGATGGTGGAATATTGGTGGTTGTAGTTATGGAGTAGTGGTGATAGTAGTGATGATGGTGGTGAGAGTGATGGAAGTGGTGGTAGGAGTGGGGTGGTAGCTAATAATGGTAGTATCTATAGTAGCAGTGGTGGTAGTGCCGACCATAGTGGTGGAGCTTGTGGTTGTGGTGGTGGTGGTGACAAAGGTGATAGTTAGTGGTGGGGGAGGGAAGACTTGAATGCAATTACTCATGAATTCAATTAGAAAAACTACTTAATTTTATTAACTTTTAGCCTACATTAAGAGACGCTTAATCTTTTAAGCATTGACAAATTGAATGATCAAATCTTTTTAGTCACTTTAATACTTAGGGAGTGTTTCTAGTAGTGAATAAGTTGTTGAGAAATGTCAAATTGTTTTCGGTAGTGAAAAAATTTGTGCTACGTATGTGAGCGAAAAAAATTGTTGAGTTGGTAAAAGCTTTTTTTGTTAGTGAAAATAAGTTATTAAAATGCATTAAGTTTTTTAGTATTTTTTGTAAGTAAAAATGGGGCCTTAATTCATTCAGTTTCAAGTGCTGAGTTTGAATTATCAGAAAAATTCTACTGGTCAAAGCCAAAAATTTAGGAATTTTATTTTTGGAAAGAGCTGAGACTTAAAAGTTTGCTCTTTTCGTAATCTCGCAAGTGTCAAACTATTTTTTTTTTTTTATCTTGCTATACGAAACTTTGCTCTGAATTTCAATTTTTTTTAGGTAGAGTCCGCAAGAATGAATGAATGATTGATAGAAGAGGACGAAGGAGCGAATGTGGACCGAGACCGAGTCTCCCATCCGTTACACTATTCACTTCCCCAGTCCTATTTCTATTTATCAGTCAAAATACGCACAACGCGTTGAGCTTGGACCCCACTTCCCCCACTCCCACCGAGTCCCACGCCTCTCTCTCTCTCTCTCTCTCTCTCTCTCTCTCTATCCAAAAGTTGTCTCTCACTGTGTCTACATACACACTACTTTCTCTCTCATCAGTTATTCAATCCCGCAAATACACGTCTCCCTCTCCCTCCCTTTCCAAGCAACATCTCCTTCACCCCCCCACTCCCATATAAAACTGAACTACCCAACCCTCCCCACAAACCCACAAAACAACACCAATCCTCTCTCTCTCTGTCTCTCTGTCTCTCTCTCTCTCAGATCGGACTCGCAAGTCCAGGCCTGCTCGTGGAACGATCGACTTACCGGTGGACAGAAAAACGAAATCGCACGAAAACCATGTCTGTCGGCGACTTTGACCCGAACCCCAAACCCAAACCCGTCGTGATCCGAGAGGTCTGGTCCGCCAACCTCGAGTCCGAATTCGACCTCATCCGCAACCTCATCGACAGCTACCCTTACATCTCCATGGATACCGAGTTCCCCGGCGTCGTCTTCCGTCCCACCGCCACCGCCCTCAACCACCACCAGCAGCGCCGCCGCCTGGAACCTTCCGACCACTACAAGCTCCTGAAATCCAACGTCGACGCCTTGAACCTCATCCAGGTGGGCCTCACCCTCTCCGACTCCTCCGGAAACCTCCCCGACCTCGACGGCACCACCGCCTTCATCTGGGAATTTAACTTCAGAGACTTTGACGTCGCGCGTGACCCCTACGCGGTCGATTCCATTGACTTATTGCGTCGTCAGGGGATCGATTTCGACAAGAACCTATCCGACGGGGTTGACTCGGCCAGGTTCGCCGAGTTGATGATGTCGTCGGGGCTGGTCTGCAACGACTCGGTGAGCTGGGTGACGTTTCACAGCGCGTACGACTTCGGTTACCTCGTGAAGATCCTCACGCGCCGCGAGTTGCCGGCCGGGCTGGAGGAGTTTTTGGAGATCCTGAGGGTGTTTTTCGGAAACAACGTTTACGACGTGAAGCACTTGATGCGGTTCTGCCAGAGCTTGTTCGGGGGGTTGGACCGGGTGGCGAGGACGCTGGAGGTGAGCCGGGCGGTCGGGAAGTGCCACCAGGCCGGGTCGGACAGCCTGCTGACGTGGCATGCGTTCCAGAAGATGAGGGATTTGTACTTTGTGGAGGATGGGCCGGAGAAACACGCCGGCGTGTTGTACGGATTGGAGGTTTTCTGAGAAGTGAAAAAAAAATATATATATTCGATTTATTTAATTCTTTTGGCACAATTGTCTAAGGTGAATTTTGTAAATTAAGTTGGCTATATCAGAATATTTTGAATTGAAATCATCTGAGAAAATGTTTCCTATGATCTCCAACAGAGACTGAGAACGATAACAATACCAGCAACATTATTTGTTGAATCACGATTACCAAGAATTCATATCGCGGCCACTAGAATTTATATGGTGGGAGTTTTGGAAGATGAAAATGCGATCGACCACCCAAATTAATTAAACAATGGTTCAATGTATACGATAAATTAACTAAGATAGGGGTTAGATTTTGATAAATAGAGAGTATCTTTTGAGGAAAAATAATTTAGGTCAAAGGTTGTAGTACATAAATAATCGGGCTGCGTGTTAAGTGTCCAATCTAATCCGATTTGCTATTGTGATACTAGGTAAAATAGTCGTGCCCGTTGCTCTTCAGTCTCCACGGATGGTTCAAACTAAGACAAGGTCCCATGTATAGGATCACAAATATGATTGAGTTAGCCGATACTTAACTTTGGAGTATTAACTAGCTAGTGCGTGTTTATTCATGTTAAAATAAGTATTAGAGAAAAATGTTTCACAATGAAAGTTCTCCAAATTCACAATTTTTTTCCCACTTATGAAGGTCGTGTTTGACTAATAATAAACAAAAACAAACAAACAAACAAACCATATGCCGATGTTTTACATGTTGCGGCTTTTACATCAACCCGTACACTTAAGTATGCGTGAATCTGGAGCCAGCGCTGAAGTTATAGAATGAAGTAAAAGGTCACCACTCCTCTTCTTCGTTGGCTCTAAGTGTAGTGAAGTTACACCCGAAAGGCTCTATGGCCGTGTTCCAACAATGGATGCCTTCTTGTGCTCGCAAGGGAGGGAAGAAGACTGTGTTCCTTCGATCTCACCTACTTTCCCTTTCGTTTACGGCCTGTTTGGATGCCGGAGAAGAAGGCGGATTTGTGAGGCGGCCGGATTTGTAGTCCAGGTCCCACTCAAATCCGGTGTTTGGTTGAGTTTTGAGGGAGCCGGAGATAAACACTGTAGCGGCTTCATATCCACTTGGAGGTGGATTTGTGAAGCGCTGGTCCGACCCCGTCGTTGGCAAATCCGGGGAGGTTTCAGACAGTTTTACCCCTCCAAATCCCCCCTTGAACCAGAAGAGAAATAAATTTTTTTTATAAGAAATTCGGTTAGAGAGAGAGAGAAACGAAGACAGAAAAGACTACCGCTCGTCGCCGGAGCTGCTCTCTCTCCTCCCGCCCTCCCTCTTCCTCTGTTCCTTCGCCAGGGCCCTTTCCTGCCTGTAATCGGAAGAGGTTTTGAGGGAGATTTGAGTATCTGAGTTTTTCAATGGTGAAGGTGTAGAGAATTTGGGGGATTCGGGTGTACACAGTGAGGATGAATTTGGGCATTTGGTTGCAGGTGGTGAAGAAGTACACAGTGGGAGGGGATTTTGGGATTTCGGTGGTAAAGAAGGCAATAACATATACATATGTATATGTATTATGTATGTATGTATGAATTATGTTTTTTAAAATTACCTCTCACATATTTTCAACCACTCTAAATAAATACATAAGGATTTTCTTTTATAAAATTTGGTTTCAAAATTTTTTTAAAAAATAGTAATAATTATTACGGTTTCAACATTGTAAAGATAAACCGAATTTATTTTATCCAAAAAATAATGATAAATATGTATATATTCTAATTATAATGAAATTAATCCTTATAATCTATTAAATTAATAAATTTGGGGCAATTAAGTCATTTGACATCTTATTCCATCATATCCACTCTCCAAATCCCACTACTCAAAAAAGCATCAAAATACTTCATTACAAATCCACCCTTCTTAAGAGGTGAGACCATCATTCTTAATATATTACCCCTCATTACATATTCACCTTTAAATTCACCCTCATTATATACCCACTCAAATCAAATCATTCATCCAAACGAACCGTTAAGAGCTTAATGCTTGTATTTGTTTTGTGAACGAAGGAGTTGGTTCAGGTTAATTTGGCTTCTTAGTTCTTACTCATTCATTAATGATTGGAACTGCAGTGAAGGTGAAGGTGACCAGCAGCACGTGGACAATTCTGGTGGGCTAGCAGTACAGCTCGATCCCTATGGCAAAACTCACAAATTGCACGAGTAAAATATTGTACGAAAAGTTTGGGGGTCAACTGAGAAGTGCGGACTTGACTTGTGAGTTTGGAGGACTTGGCTATTGGCTATAATGGTACGTGGCCTTTTGTTTTTAGTTCAAGGCCGGTGTTTATGTGGATCCTCTAACCCAACCAAGAAACACAGAGAGAGAGAGAGAGAGAGGAGGGAGAATTTTTTTTATTGGCATAAAAAAAGAACTTCATAGATAAATAAAAAGTCAATACATGAGATAACATATTACAGCTTCAATAAACAAAAGCTAGTAAGAGATTACGAGCTAAAAGCAGAGAACAAGCAGGATATACAAGGAAAGCAGCTCTCAAAACAAAAGGTTCACTTGTGAAGAGTATATTGTCAAAGGGATAGAATATATATCGCCTTCGGAGTGAATTCTAGAAGATGCAACAAAACTTGCCGAAAGGTTTTCTTGATGAACTTTGATGCGCTCACCAAAGGTGATATTGCAAATGTGGATTAATTGAGCTAGAAAGTAGAAATCAAAAAACGATGGGGCTACAATTGTTAGAAACTCCTTAATGATTCTCAATTGTTGGAAAAGAAAAGAATCATTAGTATGAATATTGACATGAAACATATGATTTTTAATAGCCCAACTCACTGCCTCAATTATAGAAATGATAGAGGCGCAATCCTTTTGAGCATTGGAGCTTTTAAAAAAATAGCCCACAAGCCTGGAGTTAACCATAAAAATTACTCCCACACCCGATTTCTTGAGCTGTAAATTAGAAGCATTGGCACAATAAATATCCAAAACAGGATCTGGATTGGCATGGAAAGTAAAGGATGCTGCCGTATGGGAAGGTGATGCAGGGAGGCGTGTTGGAATAGAAGAACGCGAAACAAGAACACTCACAAATAAGTATGAATTAGAGGTACTTTCTCTACGAATACACAATAATGAGATAAATCTCATCGTTTTCATTAATCAATAAATAACTCCTTAGCCCTAAGGCTTACAACTTATTATGTAGGCTGAGAACTCTAACCTTAATTAAACCCTAATTCTTGTAGAACAAGAAAACATAAAATAGAAAACTAATAAACTATAATTGGAAAACTGAATACTCTAGAACACTTATTCCTAAAATTAAAACTCCTTAACAAAATTACTAAAACAAAAAATACGAAAAACTAAATAATGCTATTTATTAAATTATTCTCAATTCCTATTCTGCATCATTCTCTCCGGCTTGAAGAAACTCTTCCTCAAGTTTATAAAGTTGGCTCTGCCGTAACTTGTCCTCATTAATCTTGTACCTCAAATTAATCTTTCGGACCCCAAACTGTAAAGATGCGTTTGGAAAAATAAAAGCAATATTGTTTGTCACAACTTGCTCAAAGTACGCAATCCAAATTTTTTTCTTCCCAATAACTTCGGTATATTCCCAAAAAGGATCCACGAATTGATTACTGTGACCGGCTTCAACCCCCTCCGATTTCTAAATATTACGCTAGAAATTCATAACCAAGCTTTCAATTACGGTGTGCTTCACGCGGTCCCAATCATTGTAGCACTTGCGTCAAGATACGTGGACATGGTTTTATTGACATTACTATTGATCTCACAATGCTTTTCATGCCCACAACTCCAATTGGGACCATCATCCATCACAAGTTCTTCTTGTTTTGTGCCACTGCCCAAATCAATTCCAATATTTTTTCCTTCAGCCACTTCAATCTTGCCTCCCTCATTAAAATCATGATCTTCTTTTGTAGTGACTACATAGTCAAACTCCTCCGGATAGTCATCCTACGTAGCAGATAAGTCCCAATCAACTTGTAATTGCAATAAGGAAGTATTAGTGTCCAAAAATTATTTAGAAAAAAAAATTCAGCAATCAACTTTCATTACTTTAATTTTGCAACTTTCAATTTCAGTTTTATCGATCAACACCCTAGCATAGCATCCAGCAAAATTTGAGACCTCTAAGAGCATCTCCAGTGGACCCTATAAAACATCCATTGGCATGAATGGCTAAAATTTTAGCTAGTGACTCAACAAATGTATACAATATTAGCAAAAAAAAAAATATCAACAAAAGGTGACTCCAATAGACTAGATAAATTGGTCCATAAGCTTATGGCTCAATAGTTCACCCTCTAAATTTAGCCACCAATATATAGACTCATTATATTTTTTGTGCGCCTAATTTGTAAATAAAAAATGGATTTTTGTTATTCTAGGAATAAAATGGACTTGTTTAAATGTTGTCGTGCTACAAAAAAACATTGTAGGATTTCAAAATGGAAAATTGCTCTTTTACTGCACTTGCTTTGCTTTTTCATGTTAATTTTTTTTTTTTTGAAACAGTCAATTTCATTACGCATGAAGGCGAAGATTACATTGCTAAGCACAGCAGTGCACCAAACTATCTAATCCGGAACCCTAGGACACCCTGCAAAAGCAAATCAACACTAGGTGCCGATATGAGAATCCGGTCCGGGACAAGATAGAAAGATCTCAAATGAAATCTCAGTACAAACCATTAACACAAAAAGAACAAATGTAATCGAAAACAACAGCAGGAAACAGGCGTAAAGGAAAAAACTGCTCCCATGGATAGTCCACAGCGACCGCCGGCTAGACTCCGACAGGCTCAAACAACCACGGCAACTGAGACCCCCTTCACCCTCGATCTGCCGTTGACGGCCCAGAATAAGGAGCAACTCGGGCGAGACGACCAAACCAGAGCCGAAATGAGAACCCCCAACGCAGGCACCACTGTTGCCCCGTCGGAAACCCCCATAACACCGCCGCATCAGCCGCCGACCACAGCAGCCCTCAAATCCGACCAAACACTGAAACCAAGCCCATCCAAACACGCACCAGAACAAGAACTAAAACAAAGAAATTATTTACCCACCACCACAACCTCACCAGATCCGGGGGAGACCCGAATCGGTACAAGACCAAACTGGAAGAACCAGCCGGTAAAAGAGACGGAAGGCCGCCAAAACAAAACCTAACTCCACAAGCCTCACCTTATTTACCCTACCACCGACCACCCGCTACCAGACCTGAGCTTCCACCGCGAGGACGAAACGAAAAGACCCACTGTTCCATGGCCGGAGTCCACGCTGGACTCAACAACTGGAAAAGCAGAAATCGGAACAGTGGAAACGATGGAAAAGAGAAGAAGGAGGGGGAGATTAGGGGGAAAAAAAGGGGGAGGAAGGAGGGAGAGGAGGGGAGCGGCAGCCCCCCCCCCCCCCCCCCCCCAAACGAAACCCTTCTGGTTGAAAAGTTCAGAGAGAGAGAGAGAGGTGTTTAGAGAGAGAGAGGTCATTCATTGAACTTTTTCATCATGTTAACTTTGTGTCTACGAAATGTTTCAATTCATCTCATTCACAATTCCCCACATAGATCACCTTTTTTTTATTCTAAATTGATCAAAAATTTTGTTTAAGATAATAAAATTTAGCTAGTCCATTGAATTAGCCATTCACTCAGTATACTATTGACTACCTATTGATCCATAAGTGGGTTCTATTTATATTAAAAACTACCAATTGCCCATTCAATTTTAGCCAATCCATTTGTTTTGAATGGCGAAAATAAATTTTATTAACCTTTAAAATTGACTAAATTTTACTATTAGCCAATCCATTTGAGATGCTCTAATTGCATACATTTCCCCACACCATCTCCTCTCGCTCGTTAAATTCTTCTTCTCCCTTTCTTCCGTCCACATTCATGCTTCCCCGCCTCGCAAATCCGTAGATATATATACGCAGCCGCAGGTATGATTAATCCCATATTCCATTTCAATTCCTCTGTTTCAGTTCCCGAAACAGTCTTTAATTCATTGCATTTTTCCTTATTCCCCAAATAGCCGTACGATTTCTCGTCTCAAACCTTGTAATCGCTTTGATTTCTCATGTCCGTTTTTTTTTTTTAATCCAGTTCCGCGATCATACGTGCTTGGGGGCCGCTGAACGGCATGGCTTTTTTTCTGATTTCGTCAAATTCGATCGTTTTCACATTTCATTGTGATTTAACATCAAGTTTTCTCCTTATTAGATGTGTGTATATACGCACGCACGCACGCATGCATTCATTTGTAGGTGTATGTCGTTGAGGTTGATCTTGCCTTGGAAATATTGTAATGTTTACCTTTCTCTCCTGAAGTTGGCAAACTTTATTTATCTCTGTTTAGTCTGTCTACATGGTGCAATGTACTTAAGCGCATTCAATTCAGAGAAATGGAGAGAGTATAGTTTGAGATGATTTGGTATTGTCGATTTTCTTCAATAGTTTTATGTGTTAAGGCTTTGGTGATTTGCACTAATTAAATCAGTAAATCTAGGATCAACATATGGTGCGAGACATCGAATTCATCACATAAAGCAGCGGGTTCTTTGACAAACTGGTGGGTCCTGCATCATCATCATGCAGGGTCCATCAGAAAGCGATGCTTTATGGCGATGTGATAAATGTGCCTCTAAGTTTCTCATCTATTTTAGCTTCTTTAGCGGAGTTTTTTTTTGGGGGGGCTTTTCTCTTTGCGAATTTTGTTGATTTTTAATTTTCAAAACCTACAAGGAACTGAGGCATTTCACTAATGCATTTTGTTGAATGACTGATGTAATATACGTTTGGCTAATTTACCTTTTGAATCCATTCTAGCATTGGTGACCATTGTAATATCATCTCTCCAGTAAATAAAACAAGTGGCTAAACTAGATTCATTTTGCAAGTTCAACCTATTGAAGCAAATCATTACTACAATTGAAGTGATATAGAGAAAAATGTTAGCCACATTTATCGGAATTCGACAAATGATATAATCACTGCCCGTTGAGAAACATTTCTAACTTCTAGCACTTCTTGTTCGCATTTCATGTGTAGTTTTTTGGGCTTCTATGACTTGAGTTCTTGTTATGTTTCCGGCTATGTAAATCGAGTTGCAATGGATGATGTTGTTTTCCAATACTTTATCTTATGCAAATGTGTACAATAAAGTGAATTCATCTCATCTAGTGTATTTATCTGTACTATTACCCATGTGACGTATTGATGTACTGTTTAGACTGAGGAGGTAAAAGGTCTTTATCTCTATCTCTACTCCTCCATATGAGAAGAGGGGTGCGGGTGATCAACAGTTCAAATGGAAGACTAAACTCTCTTACTGCTGTAGAGATACCTCAGCCTTTTGGGGCAAAAGGGGCTCGATTCCAAGCAGCTCTGAGCTCTCAAGGCAGGGTACGCTGTACATAGGAATTGAAGATAATGAAAATATATTCAATTCTTTGAATGAGAGGCAATTTACATGTTTCTCGATTCCTTTCAATTAGAAGCAGCATATAAACTGAAGTGATATATGTGGCTAGTCAATGGATAAGCTATTGGATTTTTATCTTTCCTGCAGGTGAACTGATGAAATAGTTTTAATTTCAAGTTTCTAGTTTAGTCTTCTGTTGTGGGATATCCCATTATTCTTAAAACTTAAGTAATTCCTTTCTAACTAAGAATATGAACTAACTCATCACTTTATTATCTGCATCGATCTAGATATGGATACTTTTCTCTTCACTTCAGAATCTGTCAATGAAGGCCATCCAGACAAGCTCTGTGACCAAGTCTCGGATGCCATCCTGGATGCTTGCCTAGAACAAGATCCAGAAAGCAAAGTTGCCTGTGAGACCGTCACAAAAACTGATATGGTCATGGTCTTTGGTGAGATCACAACCAAGGCCAAAGTAAACTACGAGAAGATAGTTCGAGACACTTGCAGAGGCATTGGCTTCTCCTCCCCCGATGTTGGCCTCGATGCTGATCACTGCAAGGTCCTAGTCAACATTGAAGAACAGAGCCCTGACATTGCCCAGGGAGTCCACGGTCATTTAACCAGGAAGCCTGAGGAAATCGGGGCTGGAGACCAAGGCCACATGTTTGGCTACGCCACTGATGAAACACTCGAACTCATGCCCCTAACCCATGTCCTTGCGACCAAGCTTGGGTCCAAGCTCACTGAGGTGAGGAAGAACAAGACCTGCCCCTGGCTAAGGCCTGATGGTAAGACCCAGGTGACTGTCGAGTACAAAAATGATGGTGGGGCTATGATCCCTATTCGGGCTCACACGGTCCTCATCTCGACCCAGCACGATGAGACTGTCACCAATGAACAGATTGCCAAGGACTTAAAAGAGCATGTAATTAAACCTGTCATCCCGGCCCAGTATCTAGATGAGAAGACCATCTTCCACCTCAACCCCTCAGGTCGGTTTGTCATCGGGGGACCCCATGGAGATGCAGGGCTCACTGGCCGGAAGATTATCATCGATACATATGGTGGATGGGGTGCTCATGGCGGAGGGGCTTTTTCCGGGAAGGATCCTACTAAGGTGGATAGGAGCGGTGCTTATATTGTTAGGCAGGCGGCAAAAAGTGTGGTGGCTTCTGGGCTTGCTTGCCGGTGTCTAGTGCAGGTTTCTTATGCAATTGGTGTGCCGGAACCGCTTTCTGTGTTTGTTGACACTTATAAAACTGGGACGATTCTGGAAAAGGATATTCTGACTGTGATCAAAGAAAATTTTGACTTTAGGCCCGGAATGATAGCAGTCAATCTTGACCTAAAGAGAGGAAGCAACTTCAGGTACCAGAAAACTGCTGCTTATGGGCATTTTGGCCGCGATGATCCAGATTTTACTTGGGAGACTGTGAAGTTCCTCAATCCTAAAGCTTGATTCCGGTGCACTAGGTGCGAAAAAAAATTCTTGTTTATTTCTGTAGATGGACATCCAGTTGCTATCACTTTTCTGGTTGAAGAATAATATAGAAGCTATAGGATACATCTAACATTTGAGTTGTTCTCTATAGTCTTCCAAAGCTGCATTGCAGTGCCGGAAGTAGATTGGTATTAAAGATTTGAAGGAGCCTATAAGGGTTTGGTTCGTGCCTTTAGTTTCCACTTTTCTTTTTGTTGTTTTTTTGCTCGAAGTTCTTTCCAGCAGCTTACTTGTTTGATTGCTGGGATTCAAAGTTATCATTTGTTTGATTTATCAATTTTTTAGCACAGATTTGATTCAGTAAGATGTGAATAATTTGATCCAGTTGATGGGTACTCAAATTTATTCAGTTGCTCTATATAGCATGGCTACCATGAAAAATCAAGATATGGGTAGAGCTCTTTCTTTTTTACCCTTTATCTATGCTTTTCCCTTTCCGAAACACCATAAAGCCCACTATTTCTTTGTAGGTCCATTATTTCCAGTCCACCAAAAGTTTCAAAGGGAGAAACTTAACAGATGGGGTCAAAAAAGTAAATAGTCAATTCCCCTATTATGATTATTTTTGTATGCATTTTGTTTTGCCCATGGAATAAACTCCACGTCCCACTTTAAAGATTTTCCAATCTCTCTCCTCTGAAGTTGGAATTATGCATTGGGATAGAGGGAAAATCTCGTTGAATAACCACCAAGAATGGCCACAGGTCTGCTAGCCCCTTCCTACCACTTCAAAAACCATGCTCTCTTCTCTGCTCCTGTATTGGGTATTGGCAGATTCAACAATTCCTGCAACTATGTTTCTGGTCGTGATGCCTCCAAATCCAACTTGAATCCCTTCAGGGTCAGAGCTATCAAAGAGAAAACTGAGGAAATTAAGACCCCTTCCTCCTCTTCTCCAGAGGATGTTACAAAGAAGTATGGCTTAGAAGCTGGTCTCTGGAAGGTACCCCTCTCTCTCTCTCTCTCTCTCTCTCTCTCTCTCTCTCTCTCTCTCTGTGTGTGTGTGTGTGTGTGTGTGCAAGCTCTTGCACGTAATACAGTGCTGGAAAGAAAATTGATGCTGGGTTTGCTGATAAAATGAAGGATAAAACAAGGAACTGGAAATTAATAAACACAACATTAATTTTTCTCATCGGGATTGGTTATTTCTGCTCCATTTGGACTTGTTTGTTGATTTCTCTTGATTTGGTTCTGGGGCTTGATAACTTGAATCACGAATTGTAATGGTACAACTACACCCACGTCATCTCTTTTTTTTCTTTTTCTTTTTTGCATAAATAGTGATTTTGGAAAAAAAATTCCAGCTCTTTTGAGATGATGTTGCTCATGTATGTCTATCTATGCATTTTTCTCTCTCTTGGATTATTGTTTTGTTGCTCAGACGTGTAGTACAGTAGTTGGAAATAGAGAGCAGTGGCAATAGGGAAGATTTTGTCAAATGGGTATGGAGATGCAAACAAGATAGGGACTATTTATCTGGTATCTCTTTGCTCTTTGGATTGTTGTTTTTGTTGTGTCGTCATTGCCGTCCTTCTAGTAAGGGTAGAGATAAGTCGTTCTAGAGAGGGGTATGGGATAGATTTGGGCTTTTATGACCTAAAACAAACGTAAATTGAAAACCAAGATTGAACATTCTGTAACCAAACTCTATGAGCAACAAAGCAGAAGATTGTTTTGTACTGCGGAGACTGGATTTTTTTTACCACTAGATCTATCTATATTAGTTGAATTACACGCATATGTTTCCTCAATTTCGCATTTCGATTAAGCATTTCATTGTTTGAATGAGATGTACTCAAATTCCTGCTGCCCACATGAAGTCTCTCGCATGCAGGGAGGGAGAGGGAGATCGACTTTTTGGTGGTAAATAGTGATGCTGTTTAATGAGTATGAATATGTAATTACATAGTACGGAGTATATGTAATCCCATCAAACTAATACTTCCAATGTATATCCTACTATTGTGAGATTATATATTTGATGGATGCTTATGCGGACTGAAAAAAATATATAGTCTAACTCGACGCTCAAATATGATCAAATAAACGGGCTCTTTTAAGTTTTTGATTGGATGTTGGCAGATATTCAGCTCAAAAGAGGAAGGAAAGGAAGAAGACAAGGGAAAGAACAAATCAAAGGGGGATCAAGCAAAGGAGCTACTAGCAAAATACGGCGGAGCATACCTGGCCACCTCCATTACCCTCTCCTTGATCTCCTTTGCACTCTGCTACGCTCTTATCAGTGCTGGCGTCGATGTCCCGGCTTTGTTGCAGAAGGTTACTACAAATCTAGTCAAAAAGTTACAATTTGCTGGTTTCAAACATCCTAGGAAACGTCCCAACTGATAAAATTGGAACAATACAAAGAAGAAATTTCCTAGGAAAACCTTCATGTGGGAAACTGCTTTGGATACTAATGGATGAACTTATTGTTTTAACATTTTGCTGCTGCAGGTGGGAATCGCCTCTAACGAGACGGGGGAGAAAGTCGGGACTTTTGCATTGGCATATGCTGCGCATAAGGCTGCATCTCCGATAAGATTTCCTCCTACCGTGGCTCTCACTCCCATTGTTGCTAATTGGATTGGGAAGAAAGTTGATAAGGAGATATAGTTTGTACGAGTACATAACGCAGAGTCTGATGTATTTTTGTACGTGTCATATGTAACTCTATGAAATGATATATTTTTCACCCTTATATGTCGGTGGAAAAAACATTAAGATCTACCCATTGCATTGAGATCGAATAGTCTGTTCTACATTCGCCACGGTTCTTTTGTTTCAGACTCCCTCTCCAGCATATACAATCGAAGCCCAAAAGACTCGTGAATGGCATGAGAAGAGGGGTAAAATGGTACACTGTTTCTGTTGCCTTGGAGTAGAAAGCTCATTGAAACACTTATAAGATATACTACTGTATGTAATAAGTTGAAAGATGAATGAAAACCATAGCATGGAAATCAAGGCATCAAATCGCATAAGGTTATATAAAATGTAGAAGCGACCTAGCTCATTACTTTACAAAGCCCAACCCTACAAACTGCACGTCATCCTAATCATTACATAGAAGCCGAGAGAGAGAAGAATACACACGGGGAACTTCTGATAACATGGTTACCTCCATCGTCCCTGTATAGCGATCCAGCTTTGTTCGTGGACTTGTAGGAACATCGAGAGGCCAAAACCCTTGGAGCCTTCAACTCTACCTGTGGGCTTGAATGGGGATAACGGAGAGATGATTGAACATAATGTCTCAAAAAAGCTGGTACCATTCTCGAGCATACGTGATTAGACTAATTGGCAAATCCCATTCATCACCCTGTAGTATTATTAGCAGCGGAAGGCACTTCTGTTGTACTTGAGGGCGGAGTTTGGGGACGAGTTGTGTTGATACTAGCCATTGCATAGTCATCATGAAGCGAACCCAAGTCATTCCATTCGACAACAGCTGAGCTCGCGAGTTAGGGATTTGAAGATTCATGCTTACAAAAATGAGGGCTAGAAAAGGGTAATAAAAAGAAAAGAAAGCCAAATAAGACTAGAGGATACGTTCTGTACTCCACATGTCTGTAATGCTAATATCGGCAGCATCTGATAAAAGCCAGTAATCTGCATCACTCTGCAAATACCAAAGAAACCATTTAATAACCACACAAAAATTACAGTCAAAACCATGTTCTTCTTTGTCTATATTTTCACTTGTTAACCGAAGGCATGCAAACTTTTTCAAGACTTTCCATAGACTTGGGCCACCACTGGTAGAGAAAATTATCCACCGTTGCTGGAAAACCCACAGGAAAGGCAATAAAATATTCTCAAAATAGCTTAAGCTGGACTTGCAATCGGCAGATTGTGTGGAGCTCTTTAAATAAAATCACACATTTGAGTAGCTGCAGGCAATCTTTACCTAATAACTAAGACATCAACGAGTAGATAAATTTAAGAAGTTAGGACTCACTTCAACTTCTGGAACAATCTTCATGATCCCACTCACGAAGTCTGGCGAGGGATGTGTATCTGAGAATGTTCCATGGGGTTCTTGTCCCTCCATTTCTATGTTACTTTGTCTGTTTTCTTCAGTTACCACTGGTGCAACTGGGTTTTCAATTAGCCCTGATGCTGGAGGAATGCTTGGGGGTGCCTCAACAGCATTGATCTCTTCAAATCTCTCCTCAAATTGACTGAAAATTTGATTTAGAAGAGACAACACAAATCCATATTATAATGTGAATAATCTGCAACAGAAGGACTATCAACCTCCGGTATAAGTCCAAGGCTGGGTCCAGGCTAAAGATGGAAAGAGATGGCAAACGTTCATACATTACTTTTTCCACCCACAAGAAGCAAAAGTACCTGACAAGGTAAACATCTACCGGACCCATGGTGCTCCTAAGCACTACTCTGTATCTCCTCTGAGGATAGTCAACTGCCTGGTAAATCAGCAAGTTGAGTTAATGAATATGCAAATATGAATTATCCCTCAATTAGGTATGATATTGACATCACCTCATCAGGATCCGGGACTTCTAGTGTGGTGCCATGTGGAGCTTTAATTGCTATAAGGGTTTGATTCTGAGAAAAGCAATGAATAACATGCTTAAGAAATAATCATCGGAAGCAATATTAATAGAAGCCTCATCACCATAAAACTAAGAAATTGACACTGTGAGACTAAATTGAGACTGCGCATGAATTAAACCTGGAAGCAGGGTAAGTTTTTGATGTCATCTTCAGTGACAAACAGCAACCTACAAAAGAATCAGAAAAGACAAACTCCATTACGAAACTGAGAAACCACAATCTACTGAAGTCTCGCTATCTTACTGAATATTTGCAATTTAATAACTGGATTGCAGTACAGTTGAAGAACATTTGACCTCTGATTGTGCTCGTTTTCACTCAGCTCCCTCAACCTTTCTTGCATTTCTCTACAAGACACGGGGAGTATATAAGCATCAAATTAGCCCTCCTTGGACAAAAAATAATTGGTATGGTTGTGCATCATGATGTTACCTTATTTGTCCATCTAGCCTGCACTCCTCTATAGAGAGGTTTTCAACTTCTTCCTGCAGAGGAGAAAAGCACCAATCAAAACGAAAGCGCCTATAAAAGGAAAGAGTGTTCCTTTTGAACTTGGCACATTGATTGCAGGTGATGAATAATTTACTGGACATACTATGGTGTTCTTCCATACGACTCAAATGAAAGAAACCCAACAAAGCCCTAAAAGAGTACATTGTGGAATTTTATTAAAATCATCACCTTCTTATTGTATTGTAAGGCATATATCAGTCAGCTGATCAGCATATAAAATTCGAAAAGTAATATAACTTTCTGGTTATTCATGTGTAGCTGGCTGTCTTGCATGCAATCCTTTGTCACCATTCTACGGAGCAGTGGTTGACACACTAGCACATCCTAAAATACTACTCGGGTGGGCACAGGATTATTCTTAATTTTAGGAATTTGTTGTTCTTAGAGTTAGGGATATGATGCCATCATCCTTTTTCCTTTAATCTTTGAAACAATTTCAAAGATTATAAAAAAAATTTCCTTTCAAAAAAAAATCCTAAAATACAACAACACATGCTGGGAAACAAATATTGTTTATGCGTACATGTACATTTGCATGCACACATTCCATGAGTTAGACATTCACATTTCTCATCAATTCAAATGCTCATTGAATCCGTACTAGTGGAACAGAAGATGAATTAGAACAAAATGAAACTGCAACTACTCCCTAGCATTTTTTACCTGCAACAATATTCTGAGTAATGAGAAGTGCCTGCTCCATGCTTGACTTGTGTCTTTATGATCGATGCACATTATCTCAAATTACATCAAAAAGGTCCGCTACATACTAGGGACATGTCTGGTATGTTTCCAAGGGTGGTGAGGATGGTTTCCTCTTACATATGCGTACAATGACGTAACACTAAAACCTGGCTCCTTCTAAGGAGAATTCATCCTACATTGCCAGTTGCCAGCCCCAAAAGAGAGAACTGACTGTGGATTTTAATGCTCCCGGACAATAGAAAAGAATATGGAAAGAAACTAAAACACATGCATGCATGTTTTCAAATGGCGGTAATCTGGCCACCGGAGTTCCGTAATGCCAACAAGCTCATACGTATCCAGTTTCTGCATACCTGTATAGTTGAAACACTCTCCTCAACCTCCCCTGGCCTTGACACATCAATTCCCCTGATAAACCAAGCAATTTACTAATTAAATTCTTAAGTGAGGTGATTCTAAGAATCAATCAAGATAGGAGTGAAACACAAAGCTTTTAAGTTCATAAATATTGAGGAATACATCCATACTTCCACTGAATCCTATTCTTGAGTTTCTTTTCGATAAGACCAATTCCTTCGAGGACATTGGTTATATCATATATCCTCCTCTTCTGTACCTGCAACAACAGAATCCCTTCAATCGAACCAAACATTACAACAATTGTTATGATCCTAGTGTCCCCCATTGGGCAAGTATGGGCTCCACCTTGTGTATATAAGCTCCTAGGCAGCCTTCCCTCGCCAGCCAATTTTCAAAGGCAAGTTCTACTTCTACCATGGGTTTATATACAAAATGAAGCACAGATTGGATAGTAGTGGTTACCTCTAATGTGTCAGCGGCCTTATTTAGATCAAGAATACCATCTTCAGCATGTTTGATCAGATTGATGAACTTTTTTGTCAATAGACCTTAACAAAAATCACAAAATTGTGATTAGAAATTCCTGCAGCATGTACTTGCTCCATTTCCCAAGGTAAAGAAAATATAGAGCCAACAATAAAACAAATGAAGCTGCAATTACCATAAAAGAACTAGGATTTTGATATCCGCACTCCATTTTTTACCGATGGCGCTTCACTTTGTTCATGAAGTTACTAGTAACTTCACGTTAAAAGTGGAGCGCCATCAGTGAAAAGTGGAGCGCGAAAATCAGTTTCCAAGAAGTAAAGTTGAAACTAAAAGAAGAAGATACAAAAGTTTACTATAAATATTTAAACATAAAAAACAAACTGCATAAGCAATAATTCAGTTACCGAGGGAGCTATCATATCGACAGGGACCAACTGGAGTAAGATTATTGCCAGAAGGAGAACCTGCAAACATAAAAATGTCAACTTTTCCGCTTTTTTCCTGCTTGTAGGGGTGAAATGTTGTAAACATCACTGAAATACTCTTTTGACAATATTTTAGATCCTTTGCAGTCTCGCAGAAATATAGTGAAAAAATACAGGAATTTACGTAGTGGGTATACAGTAATACTAACCAACATGTGAGGAAGGAGTTTGAGATCCAGTTCTATTGCCCTTTGCTATTCTTGGCACTTTTTGTGCCTTCCCCCCTTTCCTTGATACAGGTGTCTGAAAAGGACTGCTAACAGCTTCCACATAGCCAGTGCTATGGTTCCGCTCACTCGATTCAGCTTCAAATTCTGCTATTTCACCCTTCCTCTTCAATGGCTAAAAGACACCCATTTAGTTTTACAATACAAACAATATGTTGAAATGTAACTACATGTTAATTACAAGGAAATCTCAACTGAGGTTCACCCAAGGGTAACATCATCATAAACAGCACATATACAGAGCATTGAGAACAAAAACAACTGATAACCAAAGTACTTTAAAACAACAGAAGGTCATCAAGGCTTGGCTATGAAACAGTAACGATAAGGCTTGACATTTCAAACCCGCCCAATACCTTTGGCAAATGAAATGCCTGACTAAAGTCTCTCAGAAGTTAACCAGAAAGGAAAAGATAGTAAAGAATTCAATCATGAGGAACTCAACATAATATGACTCAACTATAAAAAAAAACCCCGACTTAATCACACCAACCCATCTTTCCAAGACCAACAATATCTCTCTCCCCTCACTAAGCCTGTCACCAATATCTTCCCAATGAGCCTATGTCCTTTAGAGAATCAAAGTTGCCAACAGAACCTTTATCGCCTCCGAAATTCCAGGAGAAGCATTCCATATCCTCCTCCTGCCCATTCCGTTCCCAACTCTAGTCTTTAGGTTCGTATTGAGAATGAAAGTAACTCGTGACAGACGTCACAAACCATAATGAAGCGATCTATCCATAAAATCGCTCATAGGTGTATCTTTATTGTTTGAATGAGCAATAAATGTGAAACATAAAAGGCATCAAGGAATTGCCAACCAAGTACAAAATGATAGATCTCAACCCTAAAATGCCAAAAGGGGCCATAGACAAAAAGGCATGCTCTACATACATATATGGAGGATCCAAAAACAAAAATCTTACACACCAAAACTCAACTATACCCAGCGTATGCAAAATTCTTTAAATGACAATCGAATCCTCCACTCCTTGGGAAGATCTTCTATTGTGTTCCTGCCAAATCAACCACATAAGCCATGAAGGAGCTAGCAACCAAGATTTGCTCCCATGTTTCCGCACCCTTGCCCATGTTCAACTCCCCATTACTCCAGCCCAGATCCTTGTAAAACACTCAATCAATTCCGAACAAGGCGACAACCAAAGTCCACGACTCCCTTGCAATATGAGAGTGAAAGAGTAAATGAGCAACCAACTATCTCCCTGTCATTCTTGCACAAGCAACACCAGTTCACAACAGTTTCGTATCCTTCATACAGAGGACAATGGTCAAAATTTCGCCAAGAGCAACTATCCAAACAAAAAAACCATCCGGCGCCCCTACTTTCTGAGGAAGTTTTTTGTGCATCGGTGACCCGACACCATGTGGTGTCACCAATCCATTCATTCTCAGACGCGTTCGCCCAAAGTTGGGGGCCAAGGCCAAGCTGGCCGACCACTAAACACAACCAGCTCAATCGAGCATGAATGGATCGGTCACACATCAACAGGCCATGTGGTGTCACTGTTCCCAATCTGCTTTCTCCATACCCTTCTACGAAAACCTCTCTCTCTCTCTCTCTCTCTCTCCCTCTCTCTCTCTCTCTGCGAAGAAAGACACACCAAAACCAACATCCCGCCTCCCCCTCTAATCAATCTTACCCTCCCCGTCACCAACACCACCTATGCCATAAAGGAAAAAAAGCTCAAAATCCCAAACATGTCTGCTCTGCCTCCCAATCTAGCAACCGTCTACGTGGTCTAATATCTCAAAAGAGCAAGCTTTATCAAGACAAAACCTATGAATCATACGAAATGAATCACCGATACTAGTCGGAACATCATCTCAATCTAAACAAAGCATAAACTAGACGCATAAAACTAACAATATTCAAAACCAAACATACCAATTACACAACACCAACTGAAAAATCACAACTCAAGCACAGTCCCGCGCATAAACACGCGGACACAAACGCACTAACCGGCGATTTGACCACGATAGCCTCGGGTTCCTTCTGCCTGTGGTCAAACGCGGGGGCCGCCGAGAACCTGTGGTAGTCCCCAAACGGCGGCTTCAACGCCGTGAACGGCAGCTGGTTCTTCAAAGGTGGCGTCTGCCGGATGATCTGGTCCGTCGGCTGACTCGGAGCTTGCGAAGTGGACATCTGAACTCAGAAAGCTCACCAATTTGTTGAAAAACCCCCAGGGGATCGATCAAGCCCTCTTCTTGAAGCTTTGAGGGCTTATTTAGGAGAGAGAGAGAGAGAGAGGAATTGGAATCGGAATTGGAGTGAGAAACGGAAACTACGGGGGAGGAATCGGAGGGTGAGAGATCTGATTTGGGGAAGGAGGAGGAGGAGGAGGAGGACGTGAAGGAGATGAGAGAGAGGATTAAAAAAGCGGGAAGAGAGAGAAAGAGCAGAAAACGAGGGTAGAGGGGAAGGAAGGAGGGAATTTGGTTCGGATATAGATGTGGAGGGAAGCACTTAGATATACTATTATTTAATAATTGACTCACTACAGTAATACTCCTACTACTTATTACCTGTATTTTATTTTTTTATTTATTTTAATCATATAAGAAAATGACAGAAAATTAGCAATTGTGTTTTTCTTTTTTTTGTCCTTTTTTATCGTCCGGTAGAGGGAAAATATGGTTTCAGTAAATTTTTGAAAATAACTAAGTCTTATTAATAAGTGTCAGTGGTTTAATAAAAAAGATTATTAGGCCAATGTACCGCTAGAGTTTGATCGCTCCTAACCTGATCGTGAGTACAAATGAGTTCCCTTACTCGAGAGCTTATCTCGAATTCTTTCTTCTTCTACCCTACATAAAATGGTGCGGAAGAATAAAATTATACTCCAGTAACATATTCTAATAGATATTATAGAATACCTGTTGTTTACCGGTAACACAATTACCATGGGAATGGAGATTTTCGCATAATTACATGCAAATTTCTTTCATGATAAATTTGTTCAAATTAATTTGCTCAAACAAAAATGAAATTTACACTTGCCACGAATGAATTTTATTCACTTGATAGTTTATGGCTAATCTCCAGCCAAGGAGTAAATTATTAAGCCACTTTTCCAGAAATATATAATTTTTTAGGAATCGGATAATAATGTTATGAGTGAATAAAATAAAGAGATGAATTATTATTATTGTTCCTAGGAGTATTTATTTTGTTCATTTCAAAAACTAAACACTATATAAATAACGTGGGTTGGAATCGGCGATTCGCGCCTTTTGTAAAACTGAGTTAAAGTGGCGATTATTTGGCGCGTAGTGGTTTTTCCGAACCCAAGCCCTAACTAACGACACTCGCCACCTCCGCCACTTGTGGCGCTAAAGCTACAAGACAAAATAATATTGTTAGTAGGTGTCTTGGTTGGGCTTGGGCCTTTACTCCTTGGACTTAAACAGGCCCAATATTGGGCCTAAATATGGGCCAACAGCTTGAGATAGAATATACCCAACAACTTCTAAAAACACCACAGCTTGAGAAAGATTATATTCCCTCCGTCCCTTATTTATTGTCCGGTATTCCATTTTGGGCTGTCCCTTAATAAGTGTCCATTTTGTAAAGTTAATAGGGTAAAAGTTGGTGAATTGTCTATTTTGTCCCTAAAAGTAGATTCCGTTTTGAAAAGTAAGTGAGTAAAGTGTAATGATGATGGGTAAGTAGGGAAAGTGGAGGAAAAAGTTGATGTGAAAGGTATAATGATGATGTCTTTTTAATAAGTTGGAGTTACGAAACAGGACACTTAAAAAGGGACGGAGGGAGTAGTATTTGTGAGCAATTTATAGATGTTGTAGGGTACTTCGGCCCCAACTTGAATGTGATTGGTTCATTGTGATAGAATTTGTGGATGACCTGCCTTTAACTAGATCAAAGAGGGGAATAGTCGAGGTGTGCGGAAACTGACCCGGACACCCCTGGTCGTTGAACAAAAAAAAACAGGGTTTGACATTTGAGAATTCGCCATGCGATATTGACCTCTCAAGTACACTAATACTGTTTGGGCCTTATGGCCAATTGCAGAATCCATTTTTTGTATGTGATACCAGAAGTCTAGGCGCACCTCGACTAATTCTGGAGTCATTAAGTTAACAACCGGACAAATTTTCAGTTACCCCAATATTTGGAATATTTAACTTATATGGGAATGAAACATGTAACCTCATTGCAGAATCCATTTTAATGATATGAACAATTCATCTTTACACCAATATTCTATGGGCCTAGAGGTCATTTATGAAAGAATACTCGTTAATACTTAATGGTAATCATAAAATTTTGCTACTTTCTTGAAGCCAATGAGAAAAACACAAATTTAAAAAGTAGTATTGACAATAGATCATCTATTCTTTTTGATGAACACATGATGATAATCAAATTATTCTTATCATAATTTCTATCTGAGGGTATCCATAATCAACAATTCAGATCATGAAATTGAACCAAAGAGAACCCCTTCATCAGCTCCTGATTGTTTTTGTTTTTTTTTGGTAATGTATTCTTCTTCTCCTGATGATTGTGTGTTTGGATTGTTCCACATCTACAATGTGGAACCCACCGGCATCAGACGATTGCGAGTCATATCTGTTCACATCCATATGTGTTGTAGATGTGGAACGCACCTGCATTAGCCGACTACGAGTACATCTGTTTTCAAATTTGTTCACATCTATCTGTGTCTGTAATATTGCTAGTTTTACATTGGGTCTGGATCTTCTCCAGCAATTGTCCCACAGAGTCCAGTAGTTTCTTACAATGAAGGAGACTTCGACCAGTAAGAGCTTTTGGGATCTATACATGTGAGATAGCTCCAACAACTATTTGGGAAAATTAGTGGAGAGGATACTTTTTCCTTTTTATACTTACCTATGTATTACCCAATTCACATTCTGGCCATTCTTTTCATTCATGCAAACTAATTAGATCAATTATAGGTTAACTGATTCTTTAGCTTTAGCGCCATAAGTGGTAATTGATTTTCGCACTCCCGTTTTTTTACGAATGCACTCTAATTCTTGTCGTTTCGGTAAAAAAAGGGTGCGGAACTCAGTTACAAAATCAGAGCATATTTGTCTTTGAAATTTTGGATGGCATAATATGCAGAATTGAACAACGAAATAAATGTCCTCCAATCATGTGATTAAGAAATTCAATGGACTACTTTTCCATTACCTATGTATCTATTCGGCAAGCGAAATGAAGTGACTAGTTCAGATCAGATTACAAGACCACAGACTCGCACCAATTTTGAACTCGCAACATGGGCACGCCGTGTCGGATTCTTAGCTAGGCATGTTTGAACCAGCAGCCAGCAGGGTAATTGGTAGTGTCAGGAGCAGAATAAGGAAAATCATGTTTTTTTGTCGCCGAACCAAGAAGGAAGAATCACAATTGTTTGGATTGACAGAAAGGAAAGGTATTGATCCCTCAACTTTTGGGAGTTTCTGAGAGGGAAGGGAGGGAAGGAAAGAATGGAGGGACATTTTGAGCTGGTTTGCTTTACTTCCAAAGGTTGGTGGAAGTGCTTTCTCCTCTCTCTACCAGGGTTTTAAGAAACTATTGAAAACACTTTTGGACAGCTCGGATTGTGCACCCCTGCACTACAGGATCTCCGTTTCCCTCTACTAGACCTCCAGAGGAGATATCCAATAAATAATCCGCAAGACGAGTTAAAGTAGAACATGTCCAAAACAATTGGGCAAATGACAAATTAGAAAGATCTCAAATTTAACAGTTTAAGAATAAGATGCCGGTGAAAGGCTGAAAGCTCAGCCCAAATAGACCAAATTTCCAACTAACGAGACCAATGGTACTAGAATGGTCTATCGAGGGTTATCCCCAATCGTTACCTTCAAAGCTCCGGAATTTGTTGAGGTGCGCGTAAACTGGTCCAGTCATCTAGATATCGAAAAAAAAGTACTACTAGAAATGGTTACAAGTTAAGGAACAATTGACACAGACAAGACGCATGCAACCGCACAAGTTTTACTACAATTACAATAAGATTCATTTCGCATATTTTTGGAAATTTATATTGTAATCTGAATAATTAAAAATGGGCACAAACATCAAAAATGGACAAACAAATTGCGTCGTGAAACTATTAGATTAGTCTAACAGAAACTCTAAGCAAATATACAACAGGGAAGTAGAAACAGAGTAAACAACAGAGGGCTAAAAACTACTACATCGAAACACACTCAGAGACCAACCACGCACCGCCTCGGCCCACCGACAAGCGTCCCGCCCTTCCCGGAAACCCCAACCGGCAACTCACCGCAATACACCCTCAGAAACCTCCTCCTCCCCCGCCACGCGCCGGCCTTAAACCTAACCCACCCCGCCATCCTCACGTTAAAACTCACACTCCCCCTAACCGTTTTCTCCCAGCGGATCCCTTCCACCACCCACCCGTCCACGTACCTATCGACCGCCGCGAAGGTCGCCCTGAGCGCGGTCTCGTCCCTCGTCCCCAGCATGAACGGCGACACGGTGGTGTCGGATATGGACTCCCCTTTGTAGTACAGGGAGGCGGCAAGGGCGTCGTAGTAGATGGTGATCTTGTGGTTGGGGTTGTGGACGGTGAAGCGGAGGTCCCAGTTGGCGGTGAGGAGGGAGGAGTTGGGGGAGAGGGAGAGGTTGGAGAGGGAGAGGGAGTCGACTCGGAACTGGGGGAGGCGGGGGCGGAGGGCGAGCCATGTGATGAGGGTTATGATGCCGGCGATGACGAAGATGGCGAGGAGGATGGCGATTAGGCGGCGGAGGAAGATGGCGCGCGGGGTGGGCGGGGGGCGGTTGGGGGGAGGGTGCGGGGCGGCGTGGGTGAAAGCGGTGGCGGTGTAAGGATTGGGGTAAGGGTTGTTGGCTGGGTACCCTGTGACTGGCCTGGAATGATCTGCCATTGTTAACGCATTTGGTGTCGGAAGTGTTCTAGATACAGCATGAGAGAGAAGAGAGAGAGCAGTTATATAAGGCAGGCAGAGTGGGCACCGAGGACGTAAATGTCAAGCGGTGTTGAATTTTGATGACGAAAGTTATTCACTCTTTCACATGCTCCGTATTCATTAAAAACCATCCATTTAATAACCGAGCTCGGTTTTTAAATTTTATGTATGTTCATAAATCGAACGGTTTAAGGTAGTTCTTTGAATTCAACGACTGATTTCTAAGACTGACCATTTTTGGAAAAAATTCAAATTAATATCTCTATCTCGAGTTTATTCCAAATTCGATTCTAAAACTCCTTTCCCTCTCTCTTTTTGCATACATAATCATGGTTTCTTCAGTAGGAGAAAATATTAAGGATATTGTTACCATCAGTATTTTGGTTTAGTTGGCATCATGGCATGTCGTAGATCATCGATATAATGAAGGAGAAGCTTATCGGAAAAAAAAAAAAAAAAACTTTTGGGATGATTCAAGTTTTTTTAATTTGTGAGGGTAGTCAATGGTAGGGAGAACAATTAATTTAGGTAAGGACGAATAACGGAAAATCTTATGCCCGGACGTAGTGTTTAATTGCTGAAAATTATGTTTATTGTGGATAATTTATAATTAAGATTCACAAATACCTTCTAATTAGTGCGTAATTAGTTTGGAAGATTTAGTTGTTGTAAACTCAATGTCAAGTAGTACCGCTCCTTTAGGTATGGACAATTTGCTTCCACTTTTACTTAGGACATTCAAAACCATATCGAATAACCAATTCTTCAAGCCGCGTCTATAGGCACGGATATGCGCTAGTAGGAAATAAAAGAAGTATAGAACACATAATTTTTTCTTTTTACTGAAGTGTTATTTTTAAACATAATTTAGGGCATCCATAATAGTACCTAAATTACTTTATGGGGATCAATTTTATTTTTACTAGCGGAGGGACTTATTTAGATCTGGAGCGAAATTTGTTTAAATGATTTCACAAAAGTTGAAAACATATAAGAATTTTCAAACTTGAAATTTATGAGGGAACAAATTCTAAATTAATCTCAAACTTCACCGACAAACAAACCCCTTGGATTTTCTTTTTATTTTAATGTTTACTATGAATTAATCCCGCCGTCCATGTTTGTTTATCCACTTTCACTATTTCACGCCCCTTAAAAAATTGTTCATAAGACCAATTATTTTAAAAATATGTAATATGAATCTTATTTGATAGATCTCAATTAGATCTACTGTATGTTTTAAATATTATATTTGCTTTTCTATTTCCTATTTCCAAAGTAATGCCTAAGCCGCTCCCTAAAAAGCAAGAAAAATTTCAATCCAATGGTTATTTGTAAGCCGGTTGCATTGAAGAAAGCAATTACTCCAGAATAAAAAGGAATCTGACGATGCAACTCGTTGTAGATATATCAGGAATACAACTAAATCGTAAAAGGTTTAAGAACCTTCTTATAATCTTACTGCAGATAATCCTAGTAAACAAATTTCAACCAATTTTCATTACAGTTTCTCATTTTTAAAAGAGTTGCCTAATGAAATGTTTTCAACACCTTTTGCAGTATTCATTTCCTGTTTTCTACTGTCAAGAACAAGTTGTTTTCATTCCCCATTCAACCAATGTCGAGGAAATGCTTATACCCATTCAAGCGACTCACAATCTGAAACATGTTTCAGAAACAAGGTACACCTGTGTCAAAAATGGGCGGATTTGCTAATCCCTATTCCCTCAAACATATAGACAAGTGATACGTGTACCTAAGTGCGAAACTAGGAAGAGTTATGGGGGTTCACCGGCACCAGTAAAACGGTGAAGGCAATGCCATCTTCAAGAAGCACAACTTTCTCAAAAGATTACCCAAATAACACAGACATTAACAGTCCCTTGCTGAGAATCTCATTCAATGGTTTGGTCACAATATGTTACATCACATCCATTTGCCCAGAAAGAAGAAATTTATTGGCTTCATATGGTCACTATGTACACCATACGGCAGGTAAAGAATGAAATATGGAAACAGGCAAAAGCCCCACATTCAACAATTCAATGGGTATTTTAACGACAGAAACAATCTCAACTAAGGAGAAATTAGAGAGATCGTACCAGCAGAATATACGAATTAAGAACTCCGTTGGAAGTCCTCGAGCATCATCCCCTTTAGACTTTTTGCCAGCCACATAGCTGTCTCTCTTGGGGAGACCTTATCTTTTCCAAAAGGCTTCAAAACAACTGAAAGTTCTTCCAATCTATTTTGCTGAAGCAAGTCTGCAGACAATTCCAAAAGCCCTTCCAATGCATCTGCCCGCTGCCTGAAAGACGTGACATCCAAAGTTTCCTTCGCGGGCATTTCCTCTACTGTTGCAGTCGGATTAGCTTTTGCTGGCTCAGAAGGTTCAACTTCTGTGTTCAAAGAGGTGGGATTTCTAGCATCAATTTCCTTAATTCCAGAAGTATCAGAGGGAACTGAAATCAGTCTCACATTTTCGGAGCAACTAGATGATTTCAGAGCCAAAGGATTTCCAAGGTTTTTCATCTCCTTTTCGTCACTTACTACATTTATCAGTTTCCCAACATCCGTACCTTTTCCACTCTCCACAGTTTCGATAACTGGTTGCTCGGTCCCAACACGAAAACTACTGTGCCTTATGACATGGATGACATCATCAAAAGCAGGAGGAAGATGTGCACTAGCTGGATTTTCAATCGCTGAATTTTGTGAAACTACTTCTGTGTCTGGCACAAAATTCATGTGGTTGGATAAAACTGGAAGTGTAGGAGAAGAGTTGATATCAACTGCTGATGACAGTAGTTCCCTCACAGTAAACTTATCATCGCCATCCAATTTAGACGTGAGGTTTAACACGGGCATTACATTATGCCCCATACTAGGCCCGCTTGAAGGGTTATCATCCTTACAGACAGATGTTTCTACAGATCTATTGTCACGTCCATGTTTTTCCACTGTTGTAGCGTTCGGAATGTCAGATTTGATTGGGGAAGCAACTTTGGAGGTAGTTGGTCTTAAGTTTTCAGTTTTGGAATCATGACCAGTTAGTATCTGATCTGTGAAGGCGGTAAGAGGAGTTGTTGTGTCATCAGAAAGCTCAAATGCTTGAACTGACAATGAAGACGAGGCAGAATTGCTGCTATCTGCTTGCATCCCTTTGCAAGCTCCCACTAGAGCCTTATGTGACTCTTGTATAGTCTCTTTTGGAAACTGCGCAAGGCGACGAGTGGGCACCATGCACAAAGTCCTCTCGGGATCTTGAGTATTGGCCTCTGCATTGGAAGCATCACCCTCCAGTGGGTTCATCCGTCCAGAAAATGACGATCTTCTAGCCAGATTAGGAGGTGTTTTTATTCTTGGCTTTGCAGGAAATCCATCTTCAGCAACATGTTTCATGGGACCACATGGAGGGATTCCATCATGTTTCTGTCTAGTCTTTAGAGAGAAATCAACAACAGGTAACTGCACATATTGGGAATGAATCTAAATAAATGAAAAGTTGAGAACTGATATAGTGGAAACAAAAACAATTAACTGCACTTACCTGAGGCTTCAGAGAATGTGTTCCCTTACTCCGTTTCACAGACTCAAAGCTCCCCATTGCTGGTGCAAAAGGTGATGTCTCTATATTGGCCTTGAAACCAGGAGTAACTGGACTAGGTTTGGGGACTTTAGGCAACACTTCTAAATTTATTCTTGGGGTCCCAGCTCCCCCAGTTTCTGTGTGGTGCCCTCTTATTGGGGAGCTATTTTCTCTAGCACTCCCTGCTTTCGAAACCACCACAGTATGTTTTGCAGGTTTCGGACGCTTAGATACAGGATTAGATATCTGTTCGGCATGCAAATGTTTCATTACTTCTTCTTCATTCATTTTCAAGGAGCAATTTTGTACATCACCAAGTAACAACTGCTCACATCCAACCTCATGGTCCATAGAAGCCAAATCTGTATCAGTACCTTTGTTGTCACAATTTAATGCCATGACCTTGATTTTTTTCTCGCTTGAAACCAAGCTAGCTTTGTCACTACAAGAACTGTTACTGCTCTCGCTTTCAGCCGGATTCTTCTTAGTATCACGAGCGCGAAAAAGAGGCTTCTCTGGAGAATAGGAAGCAGGAGGGTTAAATGATGAGCGGTATTGCTCAACATAAGGCTGCAAATACGGGTGCTTCAGGATAGCTGATGCCTGACCAAAAGTGAAATTTGATAATTAGATTGTTTCATGAATGATGAAGTTTCTTAAACGGAAACGCTAATGCTGTGAAGGCTTACACTCGGCCGATGTTCAGGGTTTTTTCTTAGCATGCCCTTGATAAGTGTTTTTCTGTCAGAGGATTAACAGATTAATAACCGTACTACATTTTCCATACTACCATTGATTATTGTACTCATTAGTCATCATCAGAAAATGCCATCAAATGGTACAGAAAATATCCGGTCCAAAACCACTATGATAATTGTTTGACTTACAAGGAGGGGGAATAACAGGAAGGTATAGGACCAATGGACGATCGGTTTATCTTACTTATCAACCCTGCCATGTCCTGAAACCAAACATAAAACTCAAGTATTAAACATTGAGCAAAAAAATAAAGTTAAGAACAGTGAGGACTTCACCCATTGGAAGGACGGTATTAATATTAGTTTTTAAGAAAGAAAATAAGATTCAAACGAAAGATAGACACATCTACAGCAATTTAATTGTGGAAAAACTTGTCGATGCAAAACAAAATAAAAAGCATGCCTTGAGACAGGAGCTGGTTTTGTGGACAAAGTATAACTGCTCTGTAGCACTAAAGTTCGATCAATGTACTGTGTCATTGGAAAATGTGAAAATGTACCACTCATCAACCACATTACATCATTGTTATAAACACAAGACAGATTCAAGACAAAGTTTTTGCACCCATAATCGGGGACCGAAAAGCAAAATGAATGCGGAGAAAAGAACCTAGGTGAATATTTGATTTTCACTCTCTTATTTAACTGTCATACCAAAGTAGACATGGGATAGACATTAAACCATCATCATACAGTTATTTGTTTCACTCAATCTGCCAAAGTTTATCTCATGTCTACTAGAGTGAAATTAACCTAGAGAACTTACAAAAGCTTTAAATGCGGGTCGATGAGCAGCCATCTCATACATACAGCAACCTGTCAACAAATTTAAAGTTCAATTTTAGAAGAATAAACCTAAATCTGTCACGGACTTACTCTTATAAAACTCGGAACATTTCAAGATTAAACAAGAACTGATACCTAGGGACCAAATATCCGATTTGAAACCGTAAGGTATATCTGCAAGAAGTTCGGGACACATGTAATTGGGAGTTCCAACTACCTGTAGACAATGGAATATGGCAGTTAGTTCCACGTTGGAAATTTATAGTACATTCAGTCTTCTTATCATTGGAAAGATCAATGCATAAGCATGATGTTGTCAACCATAAGAAGAAGAACTATATGCTTCTGGGTGAAGGTATATGGATGAAATGTTCTCTTGTTTATCTTTTTCACAGTTCTATGCCCAGTAAAGTAATTTTATTTCATATTCTGAAAATAGTAACATGAGGCATTTCATCTTATAAGAATTCTAAAACTACAACAGAAACAATATCCTGTTGATGACATACCGAAGAAGCCAAGTCATCTGCCTTCAAAGTCTTAGCAAGTCCAAAATCCCCTGGATAAAAATCAATGTATAGCATTCGAAATCAGTTATCAAGCCTTACATCAGCAGAAGTAAATTCCATTGAAAGTACAACTACAATTAAGACAAACTTACCAAGGCGAACATCTTGATCTTTGGTAAGAAAGATGTTGGAACACTGCCAAGGAGTAAATAACCAAATCAGTCAGCAAAATTTTTTTGTAGATAGTAGAAATAACTCAATCCAGACGTCTAGACAAACACTGTATACATACTTTTAGGTCTCGATGTAAAACGAATTTTCCGTGCAGATATTCGACTGCCAATAGTAGCTGAGTGAACCACTTGCAGAGTTTCTGGGTACAGACCAAAATCAATAACAACCCAAATATCAGACACCAGCAACTGAAAACATACAACATAAAATTCGTACAGTGTTTCTCACATTGCCATTTGCCACTGTAAATCAGGTTGGGATGCAAATTCGAGAAAGCCATCCATAAAACACAATTAATTATCTTTTAACAGAGAAAGAATCTACCTCCTCGGGAAAATACTGCCCGTTTGATTTTTTCATCAATTCAGCTCTGTTCGTAATCAAATTTCGACAATGTCAATTTCAACTCTTTAAAAAAGTTAAAGAAAAGGGATATTGGGTATCTGGACAAAAATATGTATGGAAACTCACATGTCTCCGCCTTCGCAGTACCCAGTAACGATGCAAACATAGCAACCCTACAATATCAAGTACAACTACTAATTCGGGACAAAAAAACAGGTAATGCAAATCAACAGCAAAATTTCCCAATTTTGGAAAGAAACAAGGGGACTGACTGACTTTCTCCACCCATGCTTCCTTAAATTCAACAATGTAGGGGTGTTGAATCCGTGCAATCAGAGCCATCTGCAATCCCAAAAAAAATCCCCAAATGTATGCTTATAATTATAAACTCCAACAACAAGACGACACAAAAACCCCTTGGGTTGGCCGAGTAGTCCTGTCTTGAGCCTTAGCTAAGGTCTCAGGTTCAATCTTCTCGCCAGCAAGGCAGCAACTCTTAAACGGTTTAGTCCGAGGTCCGCGCGAGCCGACCCGGGACAACTTGTATTACCAAAAAAATAAAAAATAAATGAAGCAAAACAAGATGATCCAATCCAAGAGACTGAACTACCTCTTGGTGAGCAGATCTCCTGCATCGCTCCGTCTGCCTAGCTAGACGAATCTTCTTCAGTACGTACCTGTCATGTCCGAATACGATCAGTACAGACTCAAGCCAGTGCGTGCTATATACATATTTCGAGAGAGAGAGACTAGGGCGTACTTCTGCTTCTCGAGCTTGTGATTGACGAGAATGGCAGCGCCGAAAGCGCCGCGCCCAATCTGCTCCATGATCTCGTACTGATCCATCCGAGACTCCATCGCTTTTCTGTCGAATCAGTAATCCAAAAAGCTCCTCTCTTTTTTTCCCCCTCCCAATCGACGCTTTTCCGAACAATTTCGAGCTTAATTTTCAGTGCAGAATGCTCCGAGACTCCTCTGGATCTTCGATTTCGCTCGATCCCATCTCCGAAACTCTACCTTGATATCTTCGCTCTCCTCCCATTATAGCGTCGGTTGAGTGAGAGCCTTCCTCCTCGGTGTTTAGTACTAGTAGTATATATTGTACGGTACATTTACAAGATTAGGAACAGTTCTGATTAGAACGTGCTACTACTATCATTAAAATGCATTTTGCTCTTATTAAAAAAATGCCTACTCTTACCCCTACCACATTTTGTTTAATTTCATTTTGGGATGTGTGACCAGTTGCCAGTTGGCGAGCTATTTGCCAAAAAGGATGTTATTATCACCGGATCACGTTTGATTCTCTAGACCCGATCCGATCCGAAGTCCTAAAATTGTAAAGAATAGTGCGAAAATTGGCCGTATACACGTGTAATTATCAAAACAAAATGTTAGGCTTATTCGTTTTGATATTTAAATTTTGAATTTGGAGTTAGAGAGAGAGGGAAATGAGTAATGATTTTCGGAAACGCCCGGTGTTGATGGTTAGAAGATCCGCAAATTAAAATTTTAGGTGAATAAAATGAGCTGACGAGGTAACTCTCAGGCTTGCAAGGCCTATTCAATACTTATTTGTGGATTGGTAAGACTTCTTTTTCATGCCGTCCCAAAGGCAATCCCATATTACAAGGGCCTGACATATTTCAATACTTATTTGTAGTAGGAGCATTTATAGTGCCCACTTTGAGATTCTATACAAATGATCCGAGTCGTTTATTAATTTTGAAAATATTCTTTCAATCAACCCTTGAAAAATGTTATAGCTCGATCGAATAACTCTGAGTGATTGATCCAGTCTTACAACTTTTCATTCAAAATTTAGGATTCCGAATCTGAATGATAGTTAAATAATTGGATCAAATACTTACATCTTTTGTTGATCTTTTGCAAACCCATTAAAAAATATTTAAAATTAATGGATGACTCAGATCATTTGTGTGAGACGCCAAAGTGGGCTCCACAAAAAATCTGTGCACAATATAGTGGCAAGGGTTTATAGTAATAAGAGAAATTCTATGGCATGGTCGCGTAGACATGTGGGACATAATTAAGTTGTGAATCAGGAAAGGAAAAGTAACTTCTTTTTATTTTTTGTTAGGTAATTGGTATTCGTGCTCCCTTTTTGATGCATGCGTTTCACTTTCAATGTGAAGTTACTAATAACAAGTAACTTCATGAACAAAATGAAATGCATGCATCAAAAAAGGAAGTGCGAATATCAATTTTCTTTTGTTATTAGAAGTAACTTATTTTTATAACAGTCAAGTAATTTTCCCTGCAGAAATCCAAAGATAAAAGATTACATCACGATGGACGAATGAATCAAAACTATTAAATCTAAGACCCAAGCTAGCAAAGAAGCATACTAGGCTAACAAACTCAAGAACATCCCGTCGAAGAAAACCAACGCTTGGTGGTGAGAGAGTTCCTTTTCAAGACAAAGTAGTCGAGGAACCAAAGGGAACCCCAGCTCAAAGCCTCAAACCATTGTGATGTAGCGCGGATGCAATCATCAATCGAAAGCAGAAACCCAAACTAACACGTCGATCACATATTTCAACTTCCGAGCACCAAACCAAACAACAAAAAATAACAAAATTTATTTGCCCTCCATCCACACCCACCGGATTTAGGGAAATTAGATCGGTATAGTTGTTGAACTTAAAAAACCAACCGGGAGAAACCAAGCCAAAGACATCCAATACAGAAACCTCCGGTCATGGAGCTGTGGCTGAAAAACGTCGCCTCATAATATGGAAACTTAGGACAAAGGGACGAGTCGATAATGTAACTTAGGCATGAGTAATCACTTTGATTAAACAAAAGTGCTAAACGTACTGATTTTTGGAAACAGACGGAGCGTACAGAATAGAATTTGGACCCATTTTGGATCCCACAAAGGTAATCGGAACCACTCATTTTGTTCAAAACATCTTGTTTAAGGCCACTTAAAAAATCAGCTCATTTGGATATCAGTTAACGGGTTTACGAAACACCCAACCTTGCTTCAAAAAAGAGCCTGTTTTTTGAAGCAAAGTTGGGTGTTTCGTAAACCCCCTTACCCATATCCAAATGAGCTGATTTCTTGAGGAGACCTTAAACAAGATATTTTGAACAAAATGAGCGGCTCCAATCATTTTTGTAGAATCCAAAATGGGTCCGAAAGCCATCTGTACACGCTGTCATTGTTTCAAAAATCTGTGTCGGCATACTTACTGTTGATCAAATCATTGTAATCAGGAAAAGTAAAGAGTAAAAATCACTTTGATTGTAAAAGTAAATTACTTTTCCTCGTAATCAGGAAAAGTAACTTACACATGAGTGAAACCACTTTGATTGTACTAAAAACAACACCACACCCAATTAGAAAATAGTAAAAATGTTGCTCAACCACAGCTCTATCTACCGGCCGCGATAACGTTCGTTCAATAATAGTCCCTTTGTCCTAAATTAATGAATTTCTCTTATTTCTATCTTTCTAAGATTTTGGGTTAATCCACGTCAAGTTTTTATCAATCATTCGGCTTAGGAGAGAAATCTAAAAATAAAAAGTACGAGTAGTTAATTACAAAGGAATTTTTTTAAAAAAAAAAGATAGGTTTTTGAATTTTATGTTCTGTCTATTCTGGATTTTGTTACATCAATTCAAATAATTTTGCTTACATGATTGGTTTTGCCGAGACAAATGCATAATTCCAAACATGTATTAGTATTATGAAAAATAAAAGAAATTAACCAAGTACATAAATTACTCAAGAGTGGTGCTACTGGTACAGATTTTAAATCTGTACCAGCGAGTACAAACGCCCTTTTGGGCATGTTTTGGGTTATAAAAAAATAATCGGAACCGCTCATTTTGTTTAGAATACTTGGTTTATGGTCCTTGCAAAAAATAAGCTCAATCCGGTACTGATAAGGATGTTTACAAAACATTCAACTTTGCTTTAGAATTCAAGCTTAAATTATAAAGCAAAGTTGGATTTTTGTAAACGTCTTTACCGGTACCGGATTGAGCTTATTTTTTGCAAGGACCATAAACAAAGTATTCTAAACAAAATAAACAGTTCCGATCATTTTTTTGTAATCCAAAACATGCCCAAAGGGGCGTTTGTACGCACTGGTACAGACTTAAATCTGTACCAGTATCATTTCTGATTACTCAATAGCCGAGAGAATGATTAACTTAGTCCAAAAGGTCTCGAATTAAAAGGGTGTCCATTGATTGGGCCCTTCAAACATTATTGTGGATAACTAGGTGTTTATGTCATCTTGTACAACACACATCGACTAATTCCGAAACTCTGAAATTAACTATGAGACAAAATGATCAGTGCTTTAAAATTTGGATCGAATACTCGACTTCCGTGAAATTTGACCACGAAATAGTCATCTGGTTGCCATCTTATGCCAAACCCCTTGGGATCCTACCACAGTTATGCTACAACCACCGCACGGTGTGTGGAGTCCACTCCGGATCCCGCGCGGATGATTCAAGCCGTTTAATAATTTTGAAAAAAAAAATGAGTGGGCATCGCAAAAAATCAATCTGAGAAGTGAGGGTACTTGATCCAATTTTTTCATTTTTTGAAAAATAGGAAAACACATTTTTTTCGATTTTTCATAAAAGAGAAGATTGGATTGAACATCCACACATATCAGATTGAGCTGATTTTTTCCAATGTCCACTCGTTCATTTTTCAAAATTATTAAACGGCTCGAATCATCCACACGAAACCGACCCGGAATGGACCCCACACGCAACGCAGTGGCCGGCCACCCTCTAGACTTTCTGGATGACACCATGCCAATGTGGATATTGCTGGATGACAGTCCGAGGACTGAGGAGGTATCCCTTTGGTTTCAGCAAAGCATGTGGTTCGGTAGAGCATTATTATTTGTGGGCTGGAGTCAGCGGGGTGATTGGTGTGGGGTCCGCTCTCTTGCACCCAAGGCGTTGGAATTTTACAGTTAATTTTGGGAACATGGGAAGTAACCATATGTTCAGACATTTGTGGGTTTGTTTGGTCCCTAGACGTACGTACGGCTAGATCCCCTTTCTAGCTACTTCCTAGACTGCACCCATCACGTGGCTAGCTAATTATTAGGGATGTTTTGGGCAATGAAAATTTTGTAGATTTTTATATGTAATTGAGAAATTGTTAGGTGTTTTCGGTAGTGAATAAGTTGTTAAAAAATGTCGAGTTATTTTCGGTGGTGAATAAGTTGTTGATGGGTTTGTGAGTTGAGTTACTGTAGCAAAAAAAAAAAAGTTTTTTCTGACAACTTTTTTGTTAGTGAAAACGAGATGGTAAAATTCGTCAAGTTTTTTTTTTGTGTTTTTTGTTAGTGGAAACACCCCTAATGGAACTTTCTAAGAAAAATGATAATACCAAAACCGTTTTTGTTTATGTTAAAGTTCTGAGACCTTCTACGGACGCAGACATTGTGCACATACGGCCCATAAAACGGCATGCGGGACCCACTTTAGATTCCGTACGGATAATATGAGTCATACAATAATTTAAAATAATTTTTCAAGTGAGCTCGCGAAAAAACAGCTCATTAAGATACGTAAGTGCTCGATCCAATTTTTTTCATTCAGATTATAGGAACTCGGAGGGGGCCCTGCGTGTCGGTCTATGCATCGTATGTACACAGCCCGTTAGAGGCTTTAGCTTCGGTGTACACCAAATGATTTACCCATAGTTTTATTGTAATGAATTTTCCTAATATACAAAACAGATCATGATGGCTCCTAACAGCATTTTTGTTACGATCACACACATTTACGCACACATTTTTACATTTTTTTTTATATACCAAGTATCAGGATTTCACACATATACGTGGGTCTGAAAACACCCATTTTCTTTAATTGAAAATCAAAGTCCACGTGGCATATGATTATCAAGGGTTTTGGGTGTCAACATAATAAGAATGCTTCTCCCCTTTGTGATGTCTTTTTTTCCCCGCAAGTGTTCAGACTCATTGTGTATTTCTTCCTTCTATCAATAAATTTTTTCCTTTGTTGAGGGAAAAAAAAAAAATCAAAGTCCAAGTCCATAGCTCTTAATGGGATACATATTTTGCACATTTGTGTGTTCATACATTATTGTAGTACTAGTACGGGCCTACGGCACTACGCATCCCGGTTGAAAAGGGATAACAATTGTATGATTTAGGTGAAAACCATAGACACCTAACTGGAAAGTTGGAGGATGCACTACAACTTTTGGATCAAATGAATCTAATCCATTCTAACAATTTGTCCACACACCTTTTTGTTTTATAATAGAGATCGTAGTATATCCTCGTTTCAGAAAAATTGTTTGGTTTGTGAAACAAGAACTGAAAAAAAATACGGCCTTATCAAAAAAGTTAAGATTTTAACAAAAAATTGAAATAACCATGAGTTTCTACTAACTTGCTGCAAGAAGTTCAAAATTTTGTTTATAAACTGCATTTTTTTAATTTTTCATTTTGCGGACTGAACTATTCTTTTTTTAATAACTGAATACCCAGACCAACTTATGTGGACGAAGTTACTATTATGCCAAAGAGAAAAACATGTTGCCCACACGCTTGTGTGTGAAAAGTATATATAAATAATAGAAAAATTAAAGTGGGTAGTAAACCATCCCAACCAAGAATCCAGCACACAAACTGCCAAAAGCAACAAATGACCAAACAGTTGGCATGGCCCGATGGCCGTATGAAGGCAACAGTAACATATATAGTCCACGTAAGTTTTGAAAAAACAAAAATTTTACGGGTAAAATTTAGTCCAAATAAATTTAGCCCTACCCATTTCACCCACCATCAATCCATTTTAGCCCAGTATAGATTATGTTTACCTGCGCCATTGCTCAATTCGTTTCTGACATAATAAAATATTTGACGCACAAAAGTATTTTCCATGGAGATTTCTTTTATTAATTACTCCATTTTTCATGCTCCCTAATGCTTTCACATACATGGGTGTTCTGATTACCATACAAATGAACAGAATAATTGGATTCAATCTACTATGTATTACTTTGTATCAAGAATACAAGAAATCAATAAGTTCATTTTTTTTTTCTCGTAATGTTTAATTTACTCTCACGGTTCGACTCCTCTTGCATAATAATTCTGGCTCCGCCCTGATTACATACCATGAGAAAATACAGGTACTAATAGATTAACAAAAAAGAGGTAATTGCATGCAGCAAGTTATAGTATTATTTTTTGAAAACAAGCTAAGAAGATTCGTTGAACAGATAGAAGCAAGCCAGTTACAGAATTATTGATTTCTTTTTCGTCGATTAAATGTACATGCTGTAATTCACATGCTCACTTTGGTCAAATGGAAATTCGATTATAAATATAGTTGTCAATACATGTCTGATCACCATATCAATATATGCCTACAAATAATTGTCAACGGTCAAACAAAGGCAGATGTATAAAGAGCTTTGTATCTCTTGATAGTTTTTTTTTGCTCGGCTATCTCTTGATAGTTGACTTCATTCTCCTGAAGTTATAATACTTATTTTGTTATCGGTTATGCTATTGAAAGCCACCAATATTTAAGGCAAGAATAATACGAGAAAAATATTGATTTCGATACACTTTTTAAGACACTTTAACATATAAAAAATTGTGGATTTTTTTATATCTTTTTTTCTGCCTTATTGACAGCCCATTGTGTACATTGTTATTAACATTTTTCTACTGTTGGGTAGAGCTGCCCAACTACTAATTAATTGCAATTGAGACCAAAGTCACATAATAATTCGTGTGTTGGTGTGTGAGCAGGAGCGCGAGCGTGAAAACATCTTTAAATCACATCTCAAGCTACTAAATTTTATATACGAAAGCGAGGATTGAGAGTAAGAGCGTAATGTGAGGACTGAGAACACAAGCTAGCGCAATGCGAGGATCGAGAGCACGGTGTATTTTGCAGAATTATGTGACTAAAATTGGGACTATGTCCAGTTGTGAAAACTACTAATTCGGAGCATTAAAACTGCAGTGAATACTACTAATTCGGAGCATTAAAACTAGGGGTGAGCATGGTTCGGATTGGTTCGGTTTCATGCTAAACCAAGAACCAAATCAATACTTACAGATTATGAATTTGGAGAACCAAACCAACCCACAAAAGGTATAAAACCAAACCAATCCAAACCATTTAAATACGGTTCGGTTTCGGTTTTAAACCACAGTTTGTTTTAAACTAAGTTATTGTCTTCAAAAAATATTTAAAGTAAACATTATGAAGATAAATTAAAAAAAAATACATATATTTAAACCAATTCCATTCAAATTAATAAAATACACTAATATTAACCAACTAATTAAGAGTAGGAAACCAAAATTTGGCTCAAGTCTTAAACTAAGAAAATAAAATCCTGGTAAGTCACTTAAATGAACCAATTAAGAATACCAACTACTAAATATCTTAAGATAGTTTAACCAAATAAAAGGCCAAAAATAATTTCTAAAACTATTGAATTGAAATGAGGTAGCAAAAGGGCAATAGTAGCAGCATGGTAGAAACCAACGTGTGATATCACTCTACATCAAGGTTCATATCATTATCTTGGCAGTACTGAAGGAAAATTAAATATTGCAGTGAATTTAATGGAATCAATAAATTAATGAAGTAGTTGACTAAAAGTTCCCATATTTATTGGGTGAATCATAATTAATTTATACGATAAATTGGGCTAGGGTCCGTTTTGAAGGTGTTTTTGGGTGTTTAGTCCAGCCCAATATATAATAGTGGTGAAGGTCCATTACTATAACATTTATTAGGTCTACAGTCCGTTTTTAGACCAAAATGCCCTTACCTGCGTTTATATATATAGTGTTATTTTTGAATTTTGTTTCCTGGTTCTTCTCAACGTGCACCGTACTGGAGATACGTTTCCGTTTCTGGATCTCGAGCAAGACGATCAATCGCTGGTTTTACATTCCGTTTTCGTTTTCGTTTCTGGATCGCGAGCAGGAAGATCAATTCCTGGATCTCGAGCAGGAAGATCAATTTCTGGTTCTTCTCAATCGCTGGTGCGCCTCTCTCTCTCTCTCTCTCTCTCTCTCTCTCTCTCTCTCTCCGGCGATCACAGCTCAGTTCTCTCTCTCTTCCCGTGATCACAGCTCACTATCACTTTCACGATCACTTTCACGATCTCAATTCTGAATTGCGATCACGATCTCGTTTCACTTTGTGACGATCTCTCTCTCTCTCTTCTCTATCGCTCTGTTCTTCTCTGTTTCAGTATTTATTTTGATTTTTGCTGTGTTCTTGTATTTTTGTTTTATAGAGTTTATTTGCTGAGATAACGTTATCTATTGCTTTATTATACTAGATACTGAGATTATTTTTGTTGAGATAACATTGTCTATTGATTTATTCTGGTAGATACAGAAATTATTGTTGCTGAGATATGTGTATCACTGTGAACTGTATTTGCTGAAACACTGTTATCTCTTTCTATTTTTGTTTATTTGCCGAGATAGCATTATATCTATTTCTTTGTTCTCGTAGATACTGAGACTGCTTTTGTTGAGATCATTATCTATTGCTTTGTTTTTGTAGATAGACTACTTTTTTTAGATATGTGTATCTACTTTGTTTATTCTGATATAATGTTATCTGTTTGCAGATTGAACTGTTTTTTGAAGTTGAAATGGATTCTTCTATTCTTCTATTGTGCAAATATGGATCTTACAGTCTTGTTGTTAAGGTGACAGAAAGTTATCAATTTGAGGATCTTATTGGAAGTATTTCTAACAAGTGGAATGGTTTGGTATCAATGAGATTATTGTATTCTGTTTGTGATCATCTTAATATACTCCTTGATGATGATGATGATTTTCATAATATGATGGATTTAGCTGCTGCATATGGTGCTCGTTGTGTTGAGGTATCTGTTGAAGACAATAATTGTAGAGTTAGTAGTCGTTTTGAAATCGGTGAAAGCAGTCATAGGAATGAAAATGGTGGAGTAACTAATAGTTCGCATTCTGAAATTGTTGAGGATCCTCTTGAAAAATTTTGTCCTCATCATGAGACAAAAAGACTTTCTGCTGATTGGGCGTATTTGATTAGTCATGTTGGTCAAGAATTTAGAGGTGGTGTTAAGCATTTTAGGTCATCTTTGTATAAGTATGCAATTGAAGTTGGATTTAGGTTCAAGTATTTGAAGAATGACCAATCCAGAGTGACAGCCGAGTGTGCTTTTAAGGCAGATGGGTGTAAATGGTTTGTTCATGCAATTCTAGACAAATCAAATCTTTTTTTTTGCATTAAGAAGCTTGAAAAAGAACACAGATGTGGAGCTACAATTTGTAATTCAAAAAATTCTCGGATGTCTTCAAAGCTTGTTGCGGAAGAAGTTCTTGATGAAGTTCGTTCAAAGGCGTCATATAAGCCTATAGATGCTGTTAGATTCTTCAGGCAACGATACGGTACTACAATCGGTTATCACCATGCGTGGTTAGGTGTTGAGATGGCGAACAATGATACTCAAGGTGATTATGCATTGTCATTTAACAAACTTCGATTGTATGCGGAGGTCGCGAAGGAGAAAAATCCTGGTAGTGTTGTGGACGTTGAATGTTGTGAAGATAATCGGTTTCGAAGGTTATTTGTGGCATTCGATGCATGCATCAAAGGATTCAACTCTTGTCGACCTTTTTTGTGTCTTGATGGTACTTTTTTGACGGGGAGATATAAGGGAACTTTACTCGCAGCCGTTGGGAAGGATGCTGATAACGGTCAGTTTTTTTCTTTTTTTTTCAAATTCAGAGAATGTTTATTCTGAGATAAAGTTATCTCTCTCTTTTATTTGTGAACTGTATTGACTGAGATATTGTTATCTCTTTCTAGTTTTGTGATTATTGGCTGAGATAGCATAATCTATTGCTTTATTTTGGTAGATACAGAGACTATTATTTTTAAGATACCCTTATCTCTTGCTTTATTCTGGTAGGTAGAGACCGTTTTTATTGAGATATAATTATCTATTACTTTGTTCTGGTAGATACAGAGACTGTTATTGCTGAGATACTGTTATCTGTTGTTTTTTGTGGTGTAGGATTGTTTCCGGTTGCTTATGGTGTTGTTGATTCTGAGACCGATGATAATTGGCTTTGGTTTTTGTTGAAGTTGAAATCTATTCTGTCAGCTCGTGAACTTACTTTTATAACGGATCGCCATACTGGTCTTGTGAAGCATGTGCCAGAGGTTTTCTCAAATGGGTATCATTCTTATTGTCTACAGCATTTGAAGAATAACTTGAGGGATAGGATGTCAGGAAGAGCACCTAATGGTTTTCGGGAACGAGTAGTGAGTCTCTTCAATGATTGTGCTCTTGCACCAACAATATTAGATTTTGAAAACTGTGTAAACGAATTGTTTAAGGTTGGTGGAGATCGAGCTAAGGAGTTTGTTGCTTCCATTCCGTTGTATAATTGGGCGAATGCATATTTCCCAGGTAAACGATATGGGGAAATGACCTCAAATGCTGTGGAGTCTTTCAACAACTGGATTATTGAAGCTCGTAAGTTGTCAGTCCTTAAATGTGTTGATACGATCAGGGTTCAAATCATGACTCAAATGTGTGAAAGGAAACAGTTATCAAGAAAGTTGAACAGTGTTTTGTGTCCTGAATATGATGCGAAATTGAGAGAGTTCTTTAATAAAGGACGGTCATGGACTGTGTTTGGATCAAGTGATGAGGTTTTTGAAGTGTCTTCATTACCAGCTGTTGTGGTTGACATAAGAAACAAGACATGCACATGTTGTCGTTGGCAGTTCAATGGTTTTCCTTGTGTGCATGCATTCACAGCTCTTCAGAAGAATGGCATAGATGTATCTAATCATATTGATCCATTATACACTGCTGATGCTTTCCGACTCTCCTACGATTGTCCTATACATCCTGTTCCTATTTCTACTATTGGAGCTGCACAAGTGTCTGAAAATTCTGCTATTATTCTTCCTCTTATTCTTCCTCCTAAGACAAGGAGGCCACGTGGGAGACCCAAGGTTGCAAGAATCCGGTCAAGGGGTGAAAAGGTGAGGCAAATAAGGTGTGGCAGGTGCAAGAAGTTAGGAAATCATAATAGGAAGAGATGTAAGGAAGCTTGCGATTGATTCATTGTGTTCTATTGTTGATTCATATTCATTGGACATTGAATGTTGTCTGAGATACTGTTATCTCTCTCTTTTTTTGGTTTTTACATAACATGTTTAGGGTTTATGGTTTATGAGTTTAGGGTTCATAAAGAATGTTTTGTATGAGATAGCTTTATCAGTCACTTGGATCAAATAAAAAAAAAAACTTTATCTGTCAATCTACTTTGTGAAATTTATTGTTTAAGATACTGTTATGGTCATCTAGTGATGTTGTCATACAACACAACCCAGAATTGTTGGCAGTTAACCACATCTGTCTGTGTTCTTATCAAGATTCAGAGAACAATTTTTGACAGTTATGGTCATCTACTGATGTTGTTGTCATACAACACAGCCCAGAAAACCTGGCAGTTAACCACATCTATCTGTGTTCTTATCGAGATTCAGAGAACAATTTTTGACAGTTATGGTCATCTACTGATGTTGTTGTCATACAACACAGCCCAGAAAACCTGGCAGTTAACCACATCTATCTGTGTTCTTATCGAGATTCAGAGAACAATTTTTGACAGTTATGGTCATCTACTGATGTTGTTGTCATACTATCCGGAATTCCACAGTTATTGTAATTCCATAAACCAACAAATCATGCGTCATTATGCTCCAAGAAACATGTACAGTAAATTCCCAAAAGATCAACAATTTTGCATTAGACACCAAGAAACATGTACAGTAAATTCCAATGTTTTACTTCCCAACAAATTAACAGTTTAGCATCGGACACCAAAAAACCTGTACAATGACTAATTTTACTTCCCAACAGATTAATATTTTTGCATCAGACACCAAGAAACATGAACAGTAAATTCCAATTGTTTGGAGCTGATCAATTACATAAAACAAGACAAAACACAAGCATTTGTACTATTCCCTCTTGTTAGACAAAATACTACCATTTACAGGATTTTATCTATTGTTCCATCTTATTAGCCATTTGGTTGTCCTTCCACAGATCTTCTGTCCATGTTCTTTGGTCATCATTCAGAAATTTGTGAACCATACATACTCTGAATTCTGTAACATCACGTGGTTGTAGTGTTTGTGGTATCTCCCTTTTCTCTGCCAATCGCTTAATGATGTAACATACAAATATGCCACAATCAACACTGCACATATTCAAGTGAAAATAAGTTAGAGAGAAAAGAATGATAATCAGAGCTTAAGATAAAGCAACTTTGTTGGAAGCTTACGATGATTCACTCTGCTGTGGGGTTTCATCCACTGATTTTATCAGAGCACCAATTTTAAAGATGGGTCGTGCTTGGGATAAGAGCTCGAATTGCGGAAGGTCATTCTTCTTTAATTCCAACTCCTTCATGAATTGTTCTACGCAGTTTTTCTATGTTTCCAAAACAAATAATGTTTTTAGTCTGTTATATTTTCAAACATGCATTGTGAAATAGAATAAAGTGCAAGACTTCGTACCACTGTGATGGCATCTTGAAGGTAAGGATCAACTTTTCTTCTTGATCGGAAGGAGTTCTAATGTCTCCATTCCTCCGCTTCAACATCATAAATAACTACTGTCCAATGGTATGGGCTGGTATTTTTGGAAGTCTTTTTTCCAAAAGAGTTAATCGGGAACACAATTAATCTATAGTAATCGTTGCCCTTTTGTTGTGCTTCCTCTTGCAGTTCTGCAATCTTCCTATGAAAGTGACATTTGAGTGACTCATTTGCCGATGTGATCAGTGTCTGTTGAAAATATTTAGTTATTACGCATAAAAAATACATAACTTCTGTGGGAAAATGAGATATAATCTGTATTCTTATTGAGATTCAGAGAATAATTTGACAGTTATGGTCATCTACTGATATTGTTGTCATACAACACAACCCAAAATTTTTGGCAGTTAACCACATCTATCTGTGTTCTTATCGAGATTCAGAGAACAATTTTTGACAGTTATGGTCATCTACTGATGTTCTATGGGAAAATGAGATATAATTACCCAGCAAGTGGATGTGATGTACGCAACATTTCCACGATCTTGGCCTTTTTGTTCCTGCTGTGTTTTCAGCGTGTCAGTATACCCATCAATCACCTGCATAATTTATGTTTTCATGTTATATATTAAGGTCAACAAAAAGTAGATTTTGGCACATGATAATACAAATTTTCTTTACCTCATTTCCCATATCTCCTTTTTGCAAGAGCTTGATTATGGATTTTAGAGTCACAGTTTCTTCGATTTTGTTGTTTTGCCAAATAGGTTCATTGTGTCTGTGAAAAACAAAAAAAATATGGTTATCTACTGATGTTGGAATACCAGAGTTAGAGTTTTTACTTACATCTCATATCCTTGATACAATTGATGGAAGCGTTTCAATAAATTCATGTCCTTTTCTGATAGGAAACGACCCAACTTTGTATTTTCAGCCTTCCACATTTCAGTATCCTTCTTCTTCTTCTCATCCTCAGGATAGATATAACTCGAGTCCCGCTTCTCCACTCTTGAGTAAACTCCTTTGACCCTATTTGTCATAGATGATGGGGTCTTCCCAGTTTTCTTTTTGGGTTTGCCTTAATCATGTAGAATATCAAGTACTGTTTCATTTATTGTCTTGTCAACTTCTACATCGGGGACCATTTCTTCAAAGAGGGTGGCACCTTCATTGGTAAAGATCTCCTTGTCTTGTTCTTTCCTTTGTTCATCAGGGAGTTTTACTTATTTTCCTTCCTTGACTTGTTGGGTAAGACAATGTGCTGCCATGTCGTCCAAATTTTCCTCGGTCATTTCAAGCTTGTCAGCAATTATTTCATTTTCCACAAGTATTCCACAAATCTCCACTTCCTTGTCCTTAACTTCGTTTGCCATGAAATTCCTCTCAAAATGAGCGGTTTCTACTTCAAAACTAAGGTCAGGAATAGTTTCATGTTCAAACTCCAAAATCCTTTTCTTAAGCTCACAAATGGTCTTCTCCTTTTGCTCATTTTCCTCTCTCAATCTCTTGATTTCGTCTTCAAGGATTTTTATTCGATTTTGTTCTCTGTTATGCGCCACATCCTCAGTCTTCGTAACTTCATTTGTGTCCTTCTCCTCCTCATCACCATCGGCAAGTCCAACAAACTCTTGCTCTTCATCATTTGGTCCTAACTCCGATTCCGCGACCTACATTGAAATTAAGGACATTGCATTGAAATTTTCCAAAAGAATAGATAACCATAACTATTGATAATGTTGGCATAGCAAACATTCCAGAAATTCACAGCAAGATAGAGAGTATAAACTTTTACAGTTATACTTAAGCATTGATGTTGGTATAGAACACAATCCAGAATTCAATAAATTATATTTTACTTTTTCTGGATCAAGAGAACACAATGGGTGTGTCACCAACGCTTCAGTCAAGTCAGAAAGCCTCCACTTCATGAATCTTGGCATATTATTTGGCTTTGCTTCTTGTATTAAGGTCGTATGTTCACACAACCAGTACTGTATTCAATGAAAATACAAATTCGTTTACGATACAAAATAGAAAAAAATTTAGATCAGAAAATGGTAGAGGTTTTTACCAAGAGACCAACGATGCATCCACCTGCAACAGTTGGTGTTGTACAATTGGTGTTCGACTGCTTAATCAGCTCTTCCGTAAAAAACGTTGACCATGCATAGGAGCTGCACTTCTCCAAGTCTTCAATAAACGGAAAGAAACTCCAACTGATTCTCGATGCTGTGCTTGGCAAAAACACCGTTGAAATGAGATAGAGGGTTAGCACACGTGCTACATCCTTTGCATCTTGTTCACTTTCTCCTGCCATAACTTTTGTAGTGAAGAATTCTCTCAAACTAATATTTGTCATTATCCTTTTCACACTAATTTCATAGGCAAACGGTATTTCTGGCATCCTGGGTTTGTTTGATAGTTCAATTCTATTGGGCCCAGATTTGATTCCAAATATAAGGCTAAACTCTCTAGCCGTTATTTTTACTAATTTGGCTCCTAACTTGAACCTCCCTCTCTGTCCTTCATATTGTTCTACCAGCTTCAAAGCATCATGATCACTTTTTTTAAAATATGAGTCATCCCATTGTGCATCAACTACAGCCAATATAAGAGTACTAAAAGGTGATTTTTGTATCTCTCTTTTTTGGGTTTCTGTGAACTTTATATCTTTAAGAAGCTTGGCAAAAGACACCATGCTGGACTTGTACAAAATTTGAACAAAATAACGTATAATTTAAAACATTTAAACATAGAAAAATTTATCTAACAAGTAATTCAATTGTGCAAAAAAGAAAGGAATATATTACCTATACTGAAATTTCTCCACTTCCTTCTTCACAGCTTTCTTTTCTTTCTTTGCATTTTTTTTTGTACGAGTCTTCTTTTTTTCCCCATTGTTCTCAATAGGCTTCCTGCATGAGTTTCAGTTTTCAAACTATTGGTTTATATATGTATGGATTCATATAGGATCAAATAAATGATTACTATTGAAGTTGTTGGCAAAGTTCGACAATTATGGTCATCTATTGAAGTTGTTGGCATACAACACAGTCTAGAATTCAAAGTTAATCCCATCTGTTTGTTCTTATCAACATTCAGAGAATATCATTCGACAGTTATGGTCATCTATTGAAGTTGTTGGCATACAACACAGTCTAGAATTCAAAGTTAACCCCATCTGTGTGTTCTTATCAACATTCAGAGAACATCATTCGACAGTTATGGTCATCTATTGAAGTTGTTGGCATACAACACAGTCTATAATTCAAAGTTAACCACAGTTAACCAAATTATTTAGTACACAGATTGACTGATAATCATACCTGGATTTAGAGCGGGCAGTCTTTTTCTGCAGCTCTTTTTGATCCTTTTCATCTTCATCATCATCTTCATCTTCTTCTAATGAAGATGATGATGACTCCTCTTCTTTTTTTGGCCCCCCTTCTTCTGGCACCCATTTTTCTTCTTGTTCTTCTGTTCCCTGTTCTTCTTCTGACCCCTCTTCTTCCTCCTCTTCTTCAACTTTATCTTCTTCCACTTCTTCATCTTGTTCATTTTGTTCAGGTCTCTTCTTTGTTTGGCCCCCCTTCTTCTTTGATTTCTGAGTTTGAGACCTGGATAAGTTTAAATTTTGAGATTGTCCCTCTTCCAACACATATATAGGCAGATTATTATATATAACCACATATAGGTAGCTTGTTACTCTTGCAACGCTTATATTATGATAGATTGAGTCATAACCTTACCTGGATTTAGGATGGGCAGCTTTTGTTCGTTTATTAATCTTTTGTTTTTGTTGTTGTTCTTCCGCATCATCTTCTTCTTCATCTTCTCTCTCTTTATCCTCCTGTTTTCCCTCTTCCAACACAATACGTGTTTTGGTTTGTTTTTTCTTTTGGGGACTCCTCACATCTTGTGTGGCAGATCTTGTTCTTTTTGTCGGATGCTGCTCATCCATATGTTCTGTATTTGATCTTGTCCTCTTTCTTGGACTCCGGACATTTTCAGCAGATGGTTTCATTGGAGTTGTCTGCTTTTGAGGGGGAGAGGAAGCCTTCTTTTGTTCCAGATTTGTTGGACTTGGTTCAATTGTCCTCTTTCTTGGACTCCGGACATTTTCAGCAGATGGTTTCCTTCTTGGACTCTTTGTTGGAGTTGTCTGCTTTTGAGGGGGAGAGGAATCCTTCTTTTGTTCCAGATTTGTTGGACTTGGCTCTATTATCCTCTTTCTTGGACTCCGGATATTTTCAGCAGATGGTTTCATTGGAGTTGTCTGCTTTTCAGGGGGAGAGGAATCCTTCTTTTGTTCTAGATTTGTTGGACTTGGTTCTATTGTTCTTTTTCTCGGTGACTGTTTCATTCTCATCTTTTGCGAAGGCAAAATAATTTTTAATGGCCGAGCTTTACATACTTCCATCTGTTCTTTACCTTTCTGTTTTGTCATGTTCTACACATATAAGGAGATAACCATAACTGTTAAAAATATAGTATAAATATGAAGTAAGCAAATAGACTACAAAAAACCTAAACTCTTTCCCAACAGATAACCATAACTGTTAAAAACAGAGTACAATACTAAGCAACCAAAATCAGAATACCTTATCTTTAACACAAATAAAATTCAGAGCATTTATTTTGCACAGAATATGAGAAAACAAAAACACGAAACCCTAACTAACAGACTACAATAGCCTTAATCAGTACGAATAAACTAAAATCCTAATCAACGGTCTACAAACCCTAATGCAACCATAATAAGAAGAACCAACAGACTTTAACTGGACTCCAAGATGCTTACCAAACCCTAAGAGCAGTAGAAACGAAATACAAAGTCTAATCAATGACGAGCACTAGAAAACCTTAACGAAGACAAGAATGTGTAATATTTACTTACCAGTTCCGTTTGAAAATGACGAGGTAGATGATAACGACGACGACGAAACCAAACGAAGGCGGCGATGAAGGAAAACGAAGGTGGCGAATGGGGTTTCTCTCTCTCTCTCTCTCTCTCTCTCGTACGTTCTCTCTTTCTCGCTCTTCTGGAAGGGAAATGATCGACTGAAATGGGTTTTATATTTTCAGCCGCTTGTGTTTAAATGAGGGGGTATTGTTGGAAAAGTAGTGGAGAATGTACTGGAACCACTGTTAAAAGTTTTGGTGGACTAATTGCATGTTAAACCCTGTAGTATGTCCTTATCAACAAGGCTCCCTAATTTATATATATACGTGTATGTATGTATTATACGGTTCGGATCGGTTTGGAACCATAACCGTAAACGTGAATCCATAAACCAAACCATATAACGCGGTTTCTAATTTTTTTAAACCATGACCAAACCATACTACTAAAAATCCAAACCAAACCCTCCGGTTTGAATTGGTTTGGACTGGACTTGCGGTTTGACAGATTTTTTGCTCACCCCTAATTAAAACTGCAGTTTTTCAGAATTATGTGACAACTATTTGTTCACTCATGTTTCCTTTTATCATTCTATTTGATCACATCGTACAACAAATTGGCTCAACATATGGTTTCATTTTCATGCTTTAAATTGATTACAAAAGCTAACTACATCGCAGGCCATTTTCTTATCTACTACTAATCCAATAATATGGTCCTAAAATGGAATATAAATATAAATATAAATATATATATATATTATGGGTTTTAGTACTGTTTCATACTTTCATAACGTTGGTTCCATGGGCCTCTAATCTTTAAATGATAAGTAATAATATTTTAGGATCGTGGTCTATGATATATTTTATAATATTATTCATTATTGTGTGTCACACAGGGCCCACTTCATTAGTGTTATTAATAGAAAATTTGGCATTCCGAAAACTATTTGTGAAATATTTCTAGCAAAGTAATTAGTTTCAAAAATCGTCAACCAACCAAGTTATTGAAAAGTAAGAAGTGAGTCTGAAAAGGGCATCCAAACATAATTGGTCCGTTTGGTTCTATATTGAGAATCAGATTTGCTAAACTTTCCAGATCCTGTTGTTGGAGATATAAAATTTGATTCATTTTCATGCATTACTTGTTTTGAATGGAATATGTTGTTGAGAACCTTCTTTTAGTGTTGTAAAGTAACGATGGATTTATTGTCAGAAAACAGATGTTTCGAAAACCATCAGAGTTTGGTTCTTAAACTGCTGGCAAAACACATCCTGCATGCAAACAGAGTGTTTTGACCCATCTGGATTCGAGTGCATCCTTTTGTTTTTCATAGTTCAAAGTTAAGCTCATTAGTAGACAACACCAGAGGGAAACTCACTGCTATCGATCTGCATCTTCTCTTTGGTCGTGAACATCTGGGGCACATACATATATAACTAGCTACTTGTTCTATATTTTCTTAATCTGTTATCTGTGTCTGCCTTCATTTTAGGATTCGCCAATGGATTCCCACGAGGGAAACGGTGTAGGAAATGGTGCGGGAAATGGTGCATCGATCAGAGTCTTTGCCACCGCCCCCTCCTGTTCCACCGATAGCTGAGCCAGAGAACCAGCTAAGAAAAAAGTGGCGCGCGTCCCTATAGCGAGACGTGGTTTGGGATTGAAGGGGAATAAGATTCCTATACTGGCGAATCACTCTAAAGTAAATGTCACAAACGTTAATGGTGACTTCTTCCATTACAGTGTATGTGTTCTGTACTTAACTTTCTAATACGAGTTCGTCTCACTTTCTGAAATTTGATGGAACCTGCTATGTGAACGGTGAATCACTCATTTGTGCTACAATAATTCTTTTCTCTGAAACAGGTTGCACTTTTTTATGAAGATGGACGCCCGGTAGACGGAAAGGGCGCTTGAGGGTGTCGTGTCCAACGAGAAAATTTTCAGTGCCGGGTGGACACGTCACACGGCCATGTGTTGCCGTGCAAAATTACCAGAACATTCCTCAAACCCGAACAAATCTGGGCCGTCCAAACTTATTTTGGACAGCCGAGATACACGCGTGGGCACCACGTGGCCGCGTCCACCCGCGACTGAAAATTTTTCCCGTGTCCAACAAGTATGGCGAGAAGATGAGTCAATACCAGAGTAACAACATTTGCCTTTTCTGGATATGTAGACACTTAAACTTATTTTACGCATTTGTATTTCCAGGAACAACGGTAATCGAAGCCCTGGAAGCCCCAAGGATGACCGGAAAAGGCAACGGAGGCCGTACAATTCTAAGACGTTCAAGGTGGAGATCAACTCTGCTGCCAAAATCCCAATGCAGTCAATGGCGAATGCACTTCAGGGTCAATAATCAGAGAACTCTCAAGAAGCCCCGCTCGTTTGGATTGAAGGATTTCAGGAGAAAAGAAAAGAAAAGAAACTGAGGGAGTGGGGACTCTCTGTCACGTTTGGATAATCAAAATGGTGAGAAACGGTGAGAGAAGGAGGGGAAGGGTGAGAATCAGAATCCCCTTAAAACCCCCATTCCGATCTTACCCCCTGCGCCGCTCCCCTCGCCGCCGCCGGACCACTACTCCGTTCTCGTCGTGACCCATTTTAGGGTTCAGGCTCGGGTTTTGGATGAACTGGGTTTTGGTTACTCGCTCCATAAGAGAGAGAGAGAGAGAGAGAGAGAGAGAGAGAGAGAGCATCAAAACCAGGACTGGTTCTGTGGAGGTGAGGGAGACGACTTGGAGGTGAAATAACGTAAGGGTACATTGGTAAAAGTATATATGGCACTCTCTTTTCTTTTCTCACCTATACTTTGTCTATCCAAACAGATGATGAGAAACCACGCTCCTTTTTTTTATTTTCTCATTAATAAACGAGATCACACCCCTTTTTTTTCTATTCTTTTCTCACTTGGTAGCCAAAGGCTGTTCAGCTCTGGACATCCAACATGCATCGAAGCAGTAATTCATCTTCATATCCTTGAAATCTTTTGCACGGCTTTGGGTATTCATTTAACTTAACGTGGTACATTGCAGGGGCAGCCTCCTTGTTCGCCAGCCATTTTTTCACAACCCGAAGAATTTCGTAGATGTTGGAGGTGGCATTCTGGGCTGTAGGGGCTTCCACTCTAGTTTCCGGACTACGCAGGGTGGATTGTCTCTAAACATAGGTACATTAATTTGGACAGCAATCACATTCTATGCTCTTTCTTGTCCAATTATGTAATTTCATCACCAATCTTCCCTTTTGACTTTCAGATGTTTCTACGACCATGATAATTCAGCCTGGGTCGGTTGTGGATTTCCTTATTGCAAACCAGAATGTGAAAGACCCCTTCCAAATTGATTGGGCAAAGGTAGCAATATTTCGTCTTACCGTTGTTACTGTGGTATTATCTCTTCTTGTTCAGATACTTTCTGTTTGCTTAAATATGTTGAACCTGTGGTTATCTGTTGATATTAGGCGAAACGGACCCTGAAGAATTTGAGGATAAAGGCCAATCCTGCCAATACTGTGTTCAAAATATTTGGACTGAGCGAAAGGCCATGCAAAGAGCAGATGTATGCTTCCTTGATATTGATTGCCTCTTCCTTTGGGCACGATGCATAGACCAACAGAGTTTTTCCAATTATACTGCACATTCAAAGCATGAGTCGCATGACTGTTGTTTATTGTCTGGGAAGTTTGTAAATTGTGAGAGAGAGAATTGGTTATTGGTCCTAGATTGATGTTTCTGATAAGTTTACCTTTTTTCGTTTCTGCTGAATGCTTTAGACTTTCATTAAAGAAGGGAAAGAATGAGGATGGAGAAATCCAGACTATTGAAGTGATTGTGTATGATTATTTTGTTAACCACCGCAATATAGAGTTGCGTTATTCTGGTGATCTACCATGCATTAATGTTGGGAAGCCAAAGCGCCCTACTTACTTCCCTCTGGAGGTGAAATTATGAACTATAATTCTCTTTAGGTGAAAAGCTCCTTGTGATCCCATTTTGTCATATGGTTTCTCATTGTGGCTCTGGTTTTAGCTATGTTCTTTGGTATCCTTGCAACACTATACGAAATCACTCTCTACTTTTCAAAGGTCGTCTCTAGTCGAGAAGTTAAGACAGAAGCCACAAGAAAGGATGAGGGTTTTGACTGATGTAAGTTTTGTCCCCAAGCATTTTATCGATCATTCTCTTTTCACTGTACTAAGTCTCTGTTGATTTTGAGTCTTTTGACAGGCTCTTAAAGTCAACAATTACGACGCAGAGCCTATGCTGCGTTCTTGTGGCATTTCAATCAATCAATAACAACTTCACCCAAGTTGAAGGCCGTGTGCTCCCAGCCCCAAAGGTACTTTTAAAGTCCATTGCACCTTTTGATTTCATCAGCTATTGGTTATATTTTGAGGAGGAGAAATGGAAGTAGCGGATTTTAGACATGACCTTATTGTTTTTCATTTTGTTTCTTGATCAATTGTCATCTATTCTTTTACCTTCAGTGGAACCGGATTTTATACTTAACTATTGGTTACGACTATAGTTGAAAGGGGGAAATGGAGAAGACTTCTTTCCGAGGAACGGCCGGTGGAATTTTAACAATAAAGTGTTCTTTTGGCCCTGGCTTTTTTCTTGTATTTCCTTTCTTGAATCTGGATTCGTAGACATTTATCTTTGACATGAATTTTGACTCTATTAACATTTATCTTTGTGGGAGTAGAAATTTGTGGAACCAGTAACACTAAAGCGCTGGGCTGTTGTAAACTTTTCAGCTCGCAGTGACATACGTGGCCTTATTAGAGACTTGACAAGAATTGGAGAATCGAAGGGGATTGTATGTTCTGCCACTTATCCTTAGTGCAAGTTTATACTTAAGACTGTAACTTCTATTCGGGAATTAGTGCACTCGAAGAGGGGGGTTAAACAATCCCAAAAGAACATGGAGTTATGTTGCAGTTTGGGGCTCTCTAAAAGGATTTTTGCTCCACCTGTTTTGTATAGGCAAAATTTGTAAAGAACATGGTGTTATGTTTTTTTGGTCTTGTTTCCTTTATTCTCTCTAGTGGTTCTCTGAGGATTTGTCTCAGATGCCTTAGGAGTTGTGTTGTTTCGGGGGTATGCCCCTTAGAATTGTAAATGAGTTTGCGCTTTATATAAGGAATGTGCTTATCCAAAAAAAAAAAAGTTCGTTTTTTGGGATTCCATGTATGACCTTTAAGTCTTTTGTTTTTGTAGAAAAATTGAAGCTCCATTTGATGTATTTGAGGAGAGTCCACAAAATAGGCGGGCCCCACCTCCTGTAAGAGTGGACAAGATGTTTGAAGACGTATATTCCAAACTTCCTGGAGCACCTAAATTGCTTCCTGAGAGGAAGAACTGTGACATATATGGTTTGTTTGACTTGATTTCTTCCTTTTTTTTCCTGGTACATATTTAATTCTACATTGTCACAGTTCTTCTGTGCTAGTGTTTACTTAATGAAAGCCATATAACCTCTAAGGTCCACGGAAGAGAAAGAACCTGGCTGATTTTGGAATTGTGACCCAATGCATGGCTCCAACATGAGCCAATGATCAATATCTCACAAATCTCGTCCTCAAGATCAATGCAAAGGTGAGACTCTGTGTCATGGTATAATTTCCCTCTGAGATAAGCATGCCCCTTGCTTTTTAGTTTGGACATTTCGCAAACCCTTCTCATCATCTTCTTACTTGCAGCTTGGTGGACTCAATTCGTTGTTATCTGTTAACAGGTTCTCCCTCTATGCCCTTGATATCTAAGGTTCCTACCATGTTTATTAGGATGGATGCATCATATGGCTCTCCGGGCCAGTATGATGTACCAACGATTGCAGCAGTAACATGTTGCTTTATTTCATCTTCGTTTTGTTCTTTCTCTCATTCCAAGTGTGGTGTTGTTTGATAGTTTCAGTTCCTAAATAGAACTTGCTATTCCTTGCACTAAAAGCCACACTCCTGAAAAGAAAAGGGGGAAATAAAAAAGAAAGCAAAAAGAGAAATTTCAAAACATTCTCTTCTCTTTCCACTGTTTTTGCTATTATAGTTCCTTGATATCGTACTTCAATTGTTCTTATGATACGAATTTAGGTCTTCAGCTCCAGGAATTGGCCATTCATTTCACGTTATCAGGACCCAGTCACCCAAAGTTGAGATGATAGATTCGCTTTATAACCGTGTTTCTGACACTGAAGATGATGGCATTTCTTAGGTGCGAATTTTCTTGTTAATGCATTTGGTGATGTTGTTACGGTCTGTGATTGTTTGATTTAATAATGCTTTTTGTTTGTATACCATTAGATTGCAGTTTTAACCCTTTGAACATGGTTGACTGAAGCTAGTTTTCCTCCGAATTCAGGGAGGCTTTACTGGAGTTTTACGTGAGTTCAGGCAAAAGGAAGCCTGATCAAATTATTATATTCAGGTATTTGTTTCTTCTACATGACGCCAAACACAAGTGTTTTTATTGGATCACACCTGGGTTATATCTTCTCTCGTCCTTTGGCTTAAGTTTTAGTAATAAATTTACACGGGGATGTAAGACTGAATAGCAAACGAGAGAAGCAGGATAAAATCTTAGAGCACACCAAAGATATTAAGAAGAATCTACTGTTGGATAAAATGTGGCAAGTATTGATATTTAGTTGGACCAGCCTTCCTACTAAATTGAAGCTCCATCATAGGTAGCATTGCTGTATATGCTCTTATGACAAAACATTTGAGGTATCTCCCGTCATATATCTCTATGTTAATAGCAAAAGTGGTTACACAAGCACAACATAGCATGAGATAAATAGGTTTGGCTATAGTCCAGATCTAATATGTGAGGTTTGGGTCCTCTGTAAGACTGTAACTGGTCTTGCTTTGCCATGTGAGACTAGAAAACTTCTTTTCTCGACCTGCAAGACTGGCTTTTCCCTTGGTTCGACTTGACTCTCTGGACTCTGCATCATTTCTATTAACTTGAAGGGAATTGTTGGGCAAAATATGCTTGATTGTATTTAATGTAGCATTTAATAACACAGTAGAATAATTTAGTACCTTTCGACTCGAGCTTTGCTTCTGCTGCTGTGCTAGTTAAGGAATAGGATAATTGTCGTATTGTGCTACCGGAATCCAACCGTAGTGCACATATGACATGACCTTGAGGTGCTATTAGATTTAACGAGGTCTCTTGAGCATGAAACTGTTTCGACATGCATTTGCTTATCTTTTTTTTCTTTTTCTTTTTTGTTATTTTCCTACACTCCTTGACAGTGTAACGTAGCTGCTAATTACCTTTTCAATCCATACCCAGTTCTAATTTTATCCCTTCTGTCAATTGTCTTTATGTTCTGGTTTGCTAGGGATGGAGTCAGCGAGTTGCAGTTCAATCAAGTTCTGAACATTGAACTGGATCAAATTATTGAGGTTTTTGTGCTAATCTATGCGTCCCAACCTTTCCAGTTTAGTGAAAGAGTTGAAGTAACAGGTTTTTGAGTGGTTGTGCAGGCCTGCAAGTGTCTGGATGAGAAATGGTCACCGAAGTTTATGGTGATTGTTGCACAAAAAAATCATCATACAAAGTTTTTCCAACCTGGATCGCCCGATAATGTCCCACCTGGTTAGTCCTCCAATAAAAGCATGGAGGTAATTCAATTATTCGATTGAAAAAGTCTGACATTATTTTATTATGCAGGTACGGTAATTAACAAAGTATGTCATCCCCGGGGCAATGTTTACCTATGTGCACATTCTGGAATGATTGTGAGTATTACCGTAGACTTGCGGCATTTAGTTGTTTTTTTTTTTTTTTTTTTCCCTTCCTGAAAATAGACTTCGATTCAAACTTGACAGGTAGCTTTTGACATGTTTCTGGTCACTTATGTTCTTTTATTTTTGTTTGAATTCTACTTTTCGATATGTTGGATTGTTGATTAGCAAGTGCCCAGTGAATAATCTGAGATGACATGAGCCTTGTCCGCTGTTTTTCAAGCAATCCTGAACTTGTGAAGTTGTGTTTGAATTTTAGGACCTGCCTCTTGTAGTTTGTGACTACTTCTATATATGTGTGATACTATATTTCTGGACATGACCAATCCGGTTCACCATGTTTGGGAATTCTGGACAACTTCCCTTTTCCCATGTGCCATGGATCTTTACAAGGGGGAGATGCTTAACTCATGCCCTTGGACCAACTGGACAGGTGGGGAACAACCGAACAAACTAATTATTCAGAGCTCATTTAGCAGCCCTAATTTCAAACCTTTACAAATTTTTGCTAATTGTCCGAAAGCTGCAAAGATACAACTCACGACAAAGCCGTATTGCCTTCGTTCCCTCGAAATGATATCAAAGAGCTTTGAATCTGACTTAGAGAACAAGGGTAGAGCACTGCGCAGCTTAAACAGTTCATTTTTGACTAGGTAGGGGCTCATTTGAGAGGCTAGGGTCAAACCATGCTTTCGTGAACCAAAGCACCAAGGGGGCCAAAATCAAGTCTTTTCTGCGTAGGAGTGAAGTTGGAAGGTTCAATGAGCTACGCGAAGGGAAGATCTTGATCTTTTTGAAGCAGATAGTTAAAGTGCTCATTCTATAGTTACTGGAAAAGCTAACTCATGTTTTCACTGCATTTTCATTACGAAGATGTATTACGTCAGGATCTGTTGCTCAAACTGAATTACGCCAACGTTATGGAAGTTTCTGGATTGTGTAAAATAAGAAATGCCTTATATCTCAGGAAAGACTCCATCTCTATGTTCACAGTGTTTATCACGCATTTCATTTTCGTTTTATCTGATTGGGGAACGGGGCAACGCCCATGAAGCTCCGGCAGAAAGGTAAGGCCTGCCAAGCCGTATGCCCATGGGTGCAGGATTCTTCGAAAAAGCGCGGGCTGACTTGGAGACCTGGGACCTTGGCTTAGCAATGAATGAAGGGAAGCTCATCGAGCTTTCTCCGCATACCGAGACTGAAAGCAGCTAACTTGCTTGTTATGCCCGTTAGCTACAACGAATGAACCACACAGAAAGCCAAGCTGACTGAATTGAATCTTTCAGTGGAATTGGGGCTTACCTTATATCATATCCTCTCTCTTTCAATCATAAGAAGTAGTTTCCTTATCTCATTTGCTTTGAGTCGAGTTGCTTTATCTCTTCTGTTTCACGTCCTTAAGGGAAAGTGGCTTTCTCTCCTCGCCTCTGGTGATCAATAAGTAGGTTTAAACTACGTAATTCTGACAGAATTCTTGTGTACTTACATTTAATCACCATACCACCACCATTACTTCTACAATCACTCCACCACCACCATCACTTCGCCACCATCACATCACCACTACCACCACCACCATCACTCCACTACCACCATCACACCCACCACCACTCAACCACCACCACCACCACCACCACCACTCCCTTATCACTCCACCACCATCACCATTACCACACTGCTACCACCACTACCACACCGTCATCGCTGCCACCACCACAATACCACCATTGCACAACTATCACTCCACCAACACCACTCACTGTCACCATTACACCATCACTCCATTGCCACCACCACCATTCACTGTCACCATTACATCACCATCACTCCACTACCACCACTACACCACTATCGCCAGTACTCTAACACCACCGCCTCTGCCGCCACCACTCCATCCCCACCAACACACCGCTACCACCACCACAATCACCATTCCACCATTATTATAAGTATATTGTGACCATTAGCAAATTAAGAAAGAATCAGACCTAAAATTAATTTATTATTTTTTTAATTCAGTACTTAATATATTTACTAAAAAACTTTTCAGCTTAAAAAATTCAACATTTAGCTTTCAGTATTTAATTTTTCAGCCTTCAGTTTCAATTTTCAGTTTTATCAAATAGACTTTTAATAAAGAAGTTAAATAAAAAAAACTGTTTGGCCCCTGTCGTTTCTGGAGTATTAGGTTGGTAAATCTCTCCACAAAGCCATAATCTAAATCCAACCTATAGACTTTCATCCCAAGCAGGGAAATTTTTTTGAAAAAGGTACTCCCTTCGTCCCAATTTTATTGTCACTTTTGAAAGTTCGTGCAATTTTTCAATTGATTATATCTTGTAATTTACAACATTTTAGGTGATTTTGAAAACATTGTATTATAAAACAAATCGAAATCTATCAAATAAGATCCATATTGAATATAAAATTTATTATCAATTTAAAGATATAACTAACTTTTTAATTCAGTTAGAATAAAATTGGGACAGAGAAAATATAAAGTAAGAAATAAATTAATAATATAAAGTAAGAAATAAATTAATGATACGTTGAAAAAAGAGATGGAGTCACTTTAATAAGAAGCATCCAGATATTCTTTAAACAGAATGGATCACGTCAAAATCATCAAAAACGAGTACCATGACTTTTCCCCAACGCATTTATTGACTTATATTAGAGAAAACCAAAACCATCTGACAGAAATAGTATTCATATCAATCTAGCGCGTTATGGATTGTACGTGTAGATACCGTTACTTCCACATGAATCTACTCCTCCGTACATTATTACCGCATCATATTTTCTTGAACATTTTATTCAATTCTTTACTCCATTGTCCCAAATTATTTGTTCCATATGTAAATTTTATAATACGCTCCGGTCCTTTTAATCATTGTAAACTCTTTGATTATAAATATCTGTGGATCGAGGATAAAGTACATGCTCTGCTCTCAAATGTACCAGATCACAAATCCTTCGTTGACAATGATTGATTTCCGCAATCGCTACGTTGGTGTCAACCCCAAATGCCTTCTAGACCAATTCAAATCATAATGAAGACCAACCTCTCTCTCTCTCTCTCTTAAAATCTGTGGAGTATAATTCAGGGGAAAGCAGAGGAGGGGCGAAGAACTGAAAGAAAGAATTAGGATGGAGAATAAAAGGGTGGTGGTGGTAGGAGGAGGAGTAGCTGGTTCCCTCGTTGCAAAATCTCTCCAATTCCGTGCTGCTCTCACCCTCATCGATTCGTAAGATTTTCTCATCAATTCTCTCTCTCTCTCTCTCTCTCTCTCTCTCTCTCATATTTTTTGTTGGAACAATTTCTTATCAACCAATGTTCCTTAAACACCCTCAAAATCTTTCGATTGCACTTGAAAAAGGTTTTTATTTTCTCGGTACTGATCAAGTCATATGTAACTGTGTGGGATCAGGAAAGATTATTTCGAAATACCATGGGCAAGTTTGAGGGGAATGGTGGAGCCATCGTTTGCAGAGAGATCGGTGATTCGCCACCGCGATTACCTCACCAACGGCCATGTAATTACGTCCCCCGCCATCGACGTCACCCCTACGGAAGTCTTGACAGCGGAGGGTCGTTCCATTCCATACGATTATCTCGTCATTGCCACCGGTCACCACGATCCTGTTCCGACGACTAGATTTGAGAGACTTCAACAATACCAAGCAGGTAAAATTCTATAGCACTTCTTTGACGAAAGTCAGTATTGTTAGCTGTAGTTAGTGGTGTCCACCACCGGGGCTACTTTTTCGCTCTGTGAGTATGGTATTGTTGAGGTGTATTTACGGTCACGGAGTTACGATATCCTAACATGGGAGTTCTATTTTGATGCCAAGTATGCTTGAACTAATGTACTAATCTTTCCCTGACAGATAATGAGAAAATCAAAGGGGCTAAATCCATTCTAATCATCGGAGGCGGCCCCACCGGCGTCGAACTCGCTGGAGAAATCGCATTCGATTATCCCGAGAAGGATGTTACTTTGGTGCACAATGGGTACAGGCTGCTGGAATTCATCGGGCCAAAAGCTTCGAACAAGAGCCTCGAATGGTTGAAATCGAAGCACGTGGATGTGAAGCTGGAGCAGAGTGTCGATTTGGACTCGAATTCAGGAGGAGCGTACGTGACTTCTTCCGGAGAAATTATAGAAGCGGATTGCCACTTCTTGTGCACAGGGAAGCCGCTTGGTTCAGAATGGCTCAAGGGGACAATGTTGAAAGGTAGTTTGGATGAGCTTGGAAGGCTGGAGGTTGATGAGAATCTGAGAGTCAAGGGGCACAGAAATGTCTTTGCAATTGGAGACATCACTGACATAAAGGTGAGTAATGGTAGTTTCTTGTCAGATAAGTTTGGCCGTCTTCTTCTTAATCGAAACGACAATCCATCTATTCATTAGGTTGAGAGCGTTCTTAGATCTCAATTGAGTATCGATAAGTACCTGACCGAAAAAACTCAATTCTTAGGGTTTAGAAATGGATAGGGAAAAATTGGATTTTTTGATTGAGTACTTACCAATATCTGATCGAGTCACTATTCGGTTGAGTCGACTTGACTGACCTTGGTTAGCTGCGTAAGAGACAAGTTGACCCATCTATTTCCACTATCTTACGGGCTAAGTTATTTCTATACAAGCTTATATCAAACTACGATTCGTCTTTGCTACGTAATGCTCAATTAATTTAGAGGAAATTGAGATGGCCTCAACCGTATCTAATCCGCTGTGTATCTGAAAATTATTCCCTGGCAGGAAATGAAGCAGGGGTATTCGGCACAAAAGCATGCTCTAGTGGCCGCGAAGAACTTGAGCATCTTGCTCGCCGGAGGGAGACAAAGCAAGATGGCGGCGTACGAGCCTCGTTCCTCCGCGAAGGCTTTTGTTTCGCTGGGGAGGAGAGAGGCTGTGGCTCAGTTTCCGTTCACGACAGTCATTGGAGTCGCACCTGGCTTGATCAAATCCAGGGACTTGTTTGTTGGGAAAACTAGGAAGCATTTGGGTCTTGACCCTCACATTGTAGATGCTTAATTAGGCCATTGTTTTATTGAGAGATGGGTAGAGGGGGATAAAATATAGCAATTTAGTAATTCTTTTCAAATGATTTACGAGATCTTTTTCTTTATGAGATTTTTGTTTTTCGTTGGATATAATATTGTACTTACGATATGGAACGGTTTGAGTCATCTTTGCGTGTTCTGATCTCGTAATTTCGATGTTTACACATGTACAATCACATCTACATAACGAAATAGACCAGTTTTTAAAATATATTGGCACTAGGTGTCCACATTTTGTTTGGCCTTGTGTGGATGGTTAGGATTTGTTTTGCCCAAAAATAATTCCTGATTAACAAAATTTAATGGATCAGATTGTTTTTGGGTCAACCGTTGAGAAAAAAAAAAAAACAAAAGGGATTTGTTTTTGGGTTATTAGATGTTACAGCCAATGGTCGATCCGGCCCAAGATTTGCCAAACCAAAATCGGAATTCCAACCAAAAATCGAACCGAACTGAAACTCGATGGATTTTTCATCACCATGACTGTACCTACCAAACTGACAAAGGGTATAGATTTGGTTTTACCCCGTAACGGTTTATGGAAATTGATATTCCCATTCTCTTTTTTACTAGTAATTTCATGAACAAAATGGAGCGACATCAGTAAAAAAAAGAGTGTGAATATCAATTTCTTAAGTGAATAAAAACATATCCTGGCATAAGTAACGTGTGTGGTATATATATATGAAGGTAATTTCCAAAGCACCAAAAAAAGATATGCACTTATGAAGGCATTTATATTAATTACCACATCCTAAATTGAGATCATCTGTTGATTTTTTCAAAATAAAAAATTGAAATTGAAATCAAAATCAAAACCACGGTTAAAAGATCCAATTGTGCTACATACACTACACCAAACTATTATATTTTTAGTGGAGCCCATTTTGGATACCAAAAAATAGAGAAAAATATCCAAAAATTTTAAAATAATATTTTAGGGGGCCCTGTAAAAAATCAACTTCAACAGATATCGGTAAATATTATTTCTAAATTCGCAGTGGCATCACTACGAATCTAGAAATAATACTTATTGATATTCGTTGAGTAGTTTCCAACCGTTTGAATATAGAAATAGTATTAATCGATATCCGTTAGAACTGTATTTTTATAAAAATTCATAAAAATATTATTTTAAAATTCATGGACATTTTCTATATTTTTGTATAACCCGAAGTGGACCGCATAAAAATATAATGAATGGTACAGTGGTATGATAAAGTGTACCTAGATTTTCGTAAAACATCGGATATCCATTGGATTGTCGTCCCAAGTTTGGTCTGTGCGGACCACGTTCCTTCAAACTGCCCGAACAGTTGTTTCCACCTTGGCGTGCTTCGCTCTGCATCAACCAAACCCTTGGGAAGTTCATGTCGGCAGTTTTTACTGGTAACAAGTTCTGCCTCTCTCTCCTCTTCTTTAATAAGTGCGTTACCTATGGGTTCTCTCTCCTCTTCTGTCCAAGTTGACTTCCAGCATTGAAAACTCTGCTTTCCCTGAACTTTGCCTCGATTGACATTGTATGCTATGGAACCAGGTTTCGATTCGACAATACGATAGGATAAAGGTGCAAAAACTCTACTTTTATCTTTTTTTAATTTGCTATTGTTTGTTTTTTCGGAAGCCGATTGCATAAGTTGCCTTGCAACTGTTCGATGAAATGTACCAACTGTCAGCAGAATCTCTTCCTACTGGAAGCCAATTTCTCAACAATCTTCGAAATTGAGGCCAGGCAATTCTTTTTCCTTCCTAAAATATGGGCCTTGCTTGACTGGCCGTTCACTTGGGTTCTGGATTTGTTTTATTATTCTTCACATCACGATCACTATCGTATTGAATTCCGTTTGTTTGTTGGGAGACCTCGATATGAAAGTACCCTTTCGCATTGTTTATATCGCCAAGATGGGAATTGTTTTAACTTTTAACTATTGAATCCACTGTATTCTTGAATCGTAGCCCATATTAATTGAGTCTAAACATCTTCTCATTTAAATAGTTGGTTAAAGTTGAAAAACTTATGGTCGGAAAATTGTTCCATGTAGTTCCTCTTGGACCTCTGAATTGGTAGTATCTCAGGAGTACATTTTTCCATGAATTTGGATTTTCGTGGCACAAGCATTGAGGTCACTATTTGCTTCGCGTTAGTACTAATTTTTGGGGGTAATGAGTATTTCTGCTAAACTAAATAAATTAAAGTTTATATTTTTACGAATTTTTAAGTAGATCATTCTATTCACATATATTAATTAAAATATCATTAAGTAGAAATAAATTGACTATTGTCATTAAGCCTGTAGTCCAATATAGCGAAAATGCCCCATGATTTACGTTCGGTGCTATTATACATCATATGGTTCAAGGCGAAAAGGAATTTTTTTTTTCTGTAAGAAATATCATTATGAAAATAGTTTTGAAAAAATTAAATAGGCATCTTACTTACTAGACTTATTTAGATATTCATCCTAGAAGTTTTAAATACTTATGTTTCCATCCTTAAAATACATTGTTGCCCATTATTCCCCTCCTTTACAACGATCCAATTGGATTGTAGAGGACAAACCACATGCTCTGCTCCCCAATGTACCAGATCACAGCCCCCCTCATTGACAATGATTAATTTGCAAAATTCGTGCGTTGGTGCCAACCCTCAATTTAAGGCCAAACATTATTCAAGATCAATATATATTCTCTCTCTCTCTCTCTCTCTCTCCTGCATATGTGTGCACATACGTACGTAAATCTGGAAGTGTGTATACCCTGCATATGTATGCGCATACGTACGTAAATCTTAGAACTGTAGATATAAAGGATCGGTCTATTTCAGGAGAAAGCAGAGTGAAGAAAGAACTGGGAAATGGAGGCCAAGAAAGTGGTGGTGGTGGGTGGAGGAATAGCCGGTGCCCTCATTGCAAAATCTCTCCAATTCCATGCCGATGTCACTCTTATTGATTCGTAAGATTTCTCTCTCTCTCTCTCTCACACACACACACACACACCCATTTCAATTTGAATGATTCTAGCCATCTCTATTGATTATCTCTCTTCTGTTCTTTAACAAATTAATAAGCACAGGTTCATCAAACTATGAGATAGAAATGAAATAACTTCAACCCCGTTTTGATCAATGAAATGTTCTTTGCATGATTCATTGCAGTATACTAGGGGTACATATGTATACGAAACAATAGGTAGAATAATAATCAATAAAAAGTTACTTTTTTTGCCGATCAAAAAAAGAAAAAAGAAAAAACAAGAGGAAGAATATAGTCAAACATAGGACAAGTGTGGGCTGCTGGGGTTTTTGTTTGACAGATCAATCACTTTTACATTTTCCTCAAGGAGGCAATTTTGCTATACACAATGGATCGGAGCTCCTGGAATCGCTTTAAATAAGCCTCTTGATAAAGATCTGAAATTTAGGGGCTGCGTCCTCTTAGGTTTTGGGTTCGAAACCTTCTAGAGGCTATGAACTATTGTAGCCCGGCTTCCCCCAGGTTAGTGAACGATGGAATTGGTCCCCAATGATTAGTTGGTGGAATTGGTTCCTGATGAAATACATGCATCTCTACTCATTCCTCAATCGTCAGAGAATGAGGAGGTCAAAAGACGGTTTTATCGTGGCCTTTTTGACCCCTGATTGATTATGTTCTTAATCAATCCATGATGAAGCGTCATGTAAATCATTCCATTCAATCCATCGAGGACCGCAATCCTTCATAGACATTGGCCTGAGTCGATAATCTGCGGTTTCCCATGGCTGGCATCTTTTTCACAAAAATATAGGTTCAGGGTAGACATACGCATGAGTTGACTTGAACACGTTATGAAAAATAGCCCTTGCGTACCTTTTGAAGCCCTCAAAAGAAAAGACATCAGTGTAAGATGCTTTACACCAATTGACTTTAGGAAAGCGAAACGAAGTAGGTCCTCCAATAAAGAAAAAAAAGGACATTTTCCCTCTAAATCTCTTGTTATAAACATACAAGTACTTTTGGGACTTTTTAGGAGATTTGCTACTTACTTCCATTGATCAAAATCATCCTAAAAAATCTCTTGATTGAATTAAGCAGCTGTTATTATCTTGCATTGCATTACGATATGTTATTGCATTGATGAAAGATTAACTATGGAATCAGGAAGGAATATTTTGAGATAACATGGGCAAGCTTGAGGGGAATGGTGGAGCCATCATTTGCAGAAAGATCATTGATCCCCCACCGGTCTTACCTCACTAATGGCCATGTAGTTTCGTCCACTGCCATCAACATCACCGATACTGACGTCTTGACAGCAGATGGAAGTGTAATTGCCTATGATTATCTCGTCATCGCCACCGGCCACGCTGATGATGTTCCACAAACTAGACGAGAGAGACTTAAGCAATACCAAGCAGGTAAAAATTCTACAACAATTCTGATATAGTTTCCGTAGCATCAGGGGAAGAAAATTATGCCCTTTTTGCAGATGTTTTAGAAATAGCTTTGAGTGCAAATGGTGGATATGTTGCATTGACTACTCTTCACCGTCTAGTGCAAGTTTTTGAAAATTGTTCAGGACAAGTTTACGCGTCTCACAATCTCGTAGGCAGCTTTTCAGCTTTCCTCTAGTTTCACATAATTATTCTATTGTATTGACTTATTATTCTATTTCATTAATTATCTAACAATACAAGGGATAACAATTAGATTCACGCTAGCATCAGTAATGATTAGATTCACGTTAGCATCTGTCATGGGAGTGGTTTATGAGGTGTCTGTACCTCTGATTTTTTCACTGTACTCCTACGGGTATGTAGGAACATTGAAGTTCTACTTTGGTGACATTTATGCTTGAAGTACTAATTGTGCTTATCTTTCCCATGACAGATAATGAGAAAATAAAACGGGCTGATTCAATCTTAATCATCGGAGGCGGCCCCACCGGCGTCGAACTGGCTGGAGAAATCACAATCGACTACCCAGAAAAGAATGTTACTTTGGTGCATAGTGGGTCTAGGCTGCTGGAATTCATTGGGCCAAAAGCTTCTAACAAGGCTCTGGAATGGTTGAAATCAAAGCGTGTGAAAGTGAAGTTGGAGCAGACTGTTAATTTGGACTCCTTTTCAGAAGGAGCTTATGTGACTTCTTCCGGAGCAGTCATCAAAGCGGATTGCCATTTCTTGTGCACAGGGAAGCCACTTGGTTCAGACTGGCTTAAGAAGACAGTATTGAAGGGTAGTGTCAATGAGTTTGGAAGTTTGAAAGTTGACGTGAATTTGAGAGTTGAGGGTCGCAAAAATGTCTTTGCTATTGGAGACATCACTGACATAAAGGTAAGTAATGTTATTTTTTGCCAGTCAATGATGCTGCTGGAAAAGAATACCTTCATTAATATCTTGAAACTAACACATTGAGTTGAGATTTATACTGGGTGTCGCTGAATTCGCACCATTCACTATCACGTTTTCAAATGGATTGTGTGCATTTGGGAAACGTAAAAATAATATCAATGCATCTTTTAAATCTTGCTGAAATCCAGCAAGTTCCTAACACGTTAGGACGATTCCTCCACTAATAGTGATTGTCCGGATTAGATTGTGTACGAATAATCTTCTTGCTGCTCCAGACCACCAATCAGCAAGCTGACATGGTGCTGCTGAACCAATAAGAGTGCTAATCACAGTATTCCTACAATCGACCTGACCCACACACCTTGGTTAGCTGGGTAGGAGACTAGTTGATCCCATTTTACTTTTAATTGTAAGAAAGTTGATTTTGAATGTACCAGTCTAAAAAGTAATAGAAATTCGAATAGTAATGTTATTTCAGTGTTCATATAGTAATAACCCGACTCGTCAAAGGAAATTAAGATGGTCTCCTACTCTCGTATGTATCTAATGGGTTATGTTTATTTATAACACGGCAGGAAATCAAGCAAGGGTATTTGGCACAACAACATGCTCTGGTGGCCGCAAAGAACTTGAAGCTTTTGATTACCGGAGGAAATGAAAGCAAGATGGCAACTTACAAGCCTAGTGGTGTGATGGCTATTGTATCACTTGGGAGGAGAGAGGCCGTGGCTCAATTTCCATTCACAACACTTATTGGAATTGCACCTGGCTTCATCAAATCCAAGGACTTATTTGTGGGAAAAACTAGGAGACAGATGGGCCTTGAACCCCCAAGTTGTGGATGCTAAATTATGCTGGTGAAAATGTTCTTTATGTTCTTGATTATGTTTTGTTTTTGTAGCTGTGGTCTGTTTGAATTAGGTATAAATATGATAGTTTGTGATATGTAATCTCTGCGGGTTCAAAGAGTAAGAGAGATACAGAAAGAGCAGTTTGTGACTTAATTTGTGTGAGTTAGTTTTTGAAATTTGTATATTGTTGTTGTCTTTTTTTTTTTTTCTTGATCCGTTTGTACATATTGTTGTTGATTGAGTAAAATTGTGCGCAGTGTTTGTGTAATTTCTCTTTGTCCACGTCAAATCGAAAAGAACAACCACCAAAAGACTTTATTATCCCTGTTTCAACTTAGGTTCTTCTTTGTGTGAAGATGGGTGTTGTTTTTGAGGGAATGGGATGCTTGGTAGCGGTGCCGAGCGGTCCATCCGACTGTTCATTTCGGCACGGACGGCTTGGATCTAATTCAAATGCATAAAAATCTAGACCGTCTATTGCTCGGATTAAGATCCAAACCGTTAATTGCCAAGTTGAATGACCGGATGGGTTGCTCGGCACTGCTACCAAGCGGGGTGCTTGGCTTGTGTATCACTACTGCCAGGGCCTGTGGGAAAAATCGGTTGGGTGATAAGTTAGGGTTGCTGGGGCATGGGTGAATGTTTGAGAAGTAGTTGTTTATTTACTTAATTTTGACGTGCAAACGTAAAACCTTTCCAACCATGTAATACTGTACATTTTATCTCATGTATATAAGTATATGATGTTCAATTTTTGCCCAGAACAATGTGCAATTCATTCTTTGACCCCCATTTTCAGAGGCAGGGGTATCCTGTTGTGCCAATCAACCCGAATATCGGTACCGATGAGGGTTGATGGTGCATAAATCAGTACAATTCCGGATCCCACCCAAATAAATTGAGTTGTACAATTATTTTAAAAAATATTTTTGAGTACTTTTGTAAAAAATCAGCTCAATCGAATAATTGAAAATGCTTAATCCATCCTTCTAATTTTGCTTCAAAATTCATTCAGATTTTTAAGATTCTAAATTCAAAATTGAAAGATTGGATAAAGTTTACATGGATTATCTCTGGGTATATAACAAACCTTGTGGACTACTACTAATATATTGAGCTTAAGTATTTTGGGCCATGTAGTGTGGCTTGTGGAACAAAATTAAGGTACTGGGCCAGTGGTCTGCTTAGGGCATTACATATTACTCCCTCCGTCCCAATTTATTCTGCCTACTTTTACTTTCACGAAATTTAAGGAAACATTGTACTTACATTGACTTTTGATCAATTTTACCATTTTACCCTTTTGAGAAAATTTTGTACCAAAAAATAATTTAACCCACCAAATTCAAAAGTACTCTCTTGACATGTGATGAAGAGAAGGGAGCCAAATTCAATGATTTACTGGCCATTTGCTCCATTTTCCTTTTAACCATGTTTAAAATTTGAATTTGGTAGGGAGAAAATTTCTCCTTAAATCTCTCTCCTTAAATGAGGGGTAAATTGGTAATCTGGACATCTAAAAATGAAAAGTTTTGAAACAAACGTATCATTTTGAGACATCTCAAAAAGGACTAAGGGCGGAAAAAATTGGTACGGAGAGAGTATTAGATTGAGCTAATTTTTTAAAGAGAAATTGAAAGATTATTTTAAAATTATTGAATAACTCGAATCATTTGTGAAAATTTTCAAAACAGGCCCCACGCACAGATCTATACACTATCTATGCATATCCGGTTGGCCTACCCAGAGTGAGTTTTCCCTACGGAACTCAAAGGGCTATTTCTTTTCCACAAAATGCCCTATCGGTTGTGGATGCTCGTAGACCGTATTGCCCCTTTAGCTCCGCAGGAAAAAAAAACTTAGGTCATATACACACATTAAATATCATTCCTCAAAAAATAAATAAAGATCACATCAATCAATCCCTCAAAATACTCCATAAAATCACTGTAACCATAATCCATATGTACACAATCAGATACTCTAATAATACAGAATCATTACATGTGCAGTTCATCATCAACTTAGCTGCCCAATAAAAGCATTCCGGCAAATATTGTCAAGTTTACAGCTGTACTAACCTCAGTCTGCTAATTTACTTCTCCAGAATCCACACAGTGCCCATTTCAATTCAGTGATGTATAGCTGTTTCATGATCTACATGATGATGATGATGATGATGATTATTATTATTATTATTATTATTATTATTTTTAAAGAATGACGAGAAGTGTTTTACTGTAGTAGTTCTTACTTACTCATCTGACCCATTTTTATTATCAATTATTCTGTATGACTCTTTTACGTCTTTATTTATATTTTTTAGTGTGGATCTAAAAAAATATATAATATGGATCTTATTTGATAGATTTTGATTAATTCTATAATACAAAGTTATCAAAATTATAAAAAAAAATTATAAATTGAAAGATATAAGCAATTGAAAAATGATACGTAATTCAAAAATAGACAATAAAAATGGGACAGAGGGAGTATAATTAGCGTTTTCTTGGACTTAACTTAAATCTGAAAATTGTCCTTATTTGAATTTTTTAGTTTTGTATCAAATTTTTTTGGATTATTGATTCGTTTTGATAAAAGGAATCGGAAAAGTAAATTTTTTTTTTTTACTTTTCTTCAAGTATTTTGAGGAATAACCATTTTTTAGCGCAAAAATAATTAAAGAGTAGTTATTTATCAAAATATTTGGGTAAAAGTGCCAAAATTTTACTTTTCCGATTACTCTCATCGAGATGAATCAATAATCCAAAAAAATTTGGCGCAAAACTAAAAAATGCGAAAAAAATTCAAATAAGGACAAATTTTTTCAAATTTAAGTTAAGTTTTAATTAAGTCCAAGAGAACGCATTAGTGAAAATAGAACCCAACTCTTATGTACGAGAGTATATGTTGCCTACAGCTACCATCAGAGGTTAATTTCTTAGAGCATCCACATTGTGATAAGCAAATGAGTGTAGATAAACAAACTTAACAACAATGCTTAAAAAATATTACACATTGTAATAAGCAAAGTTACAAGCAGGATGAAACCAGAAATTTCACCATACAGGGACGACTATACAAGAGAGAAAAAAATATAAATACACATGCATAATAACGTAAATACATTAAAACTCAAAATAATGTAAATACATAAATCAGTTTAACTAATGGGATCGATCTTGATGTATGTGTCTTGTTTTTCTTTATTGTTCATCTTTTTTTTCATTCATCACAATTGGACGTATTTGGTATATGAGCTTTCATGTTACTTGATTTTACCAGTCAAAAAACAACAATTGAAAAAAGACATACAATTAGGAAAAGACATACTTACTATTGAAAATTTTCCAGAATTTATGAATGATAATTTTTCAACAGTTTTTGCTGAATAATGTTGTCATTTGCATCTGCTATTTATTTTGGCAGTTTTGTATATTGATTATCCCCTATTCAAGGCTGAGAAGGCTGAGAAATCAATTTCCCATATTCATTTCCTGACTGTTACAGAGACTCCAGAGCTGTATATAATGGTCAATCCATTCTTCATTCTGCACTAGGAAATTCACCAACTCTGAGAGCTCTATAATTCGTTCTTTGTGAGAGAGAGAGAAAAAAGCAGTAATTAGTTCGCCAAGGCGATCGACGTTGGTGTTCCGACGGCTTGCGACTTAGCCGAGCCAACCCTAGGAGGAAGTCCTCGACGCAACCTACAGCACCCACAGTAGGCAACGAATCTTTCTTAAGGAGACTGTGGTATCACGTAGGACTCGATTTCAATCCAAAAAATTTTGTTTGTATCTCATTCTCTATAATCTGTCTATTGCTTATGTAATCTGTAACATGTTCAATCATGTAATTGTGTTGCTATCAATGAAATCGTTCTCTGAAATTTTAAGTGATTGCTGAATTTTTTCCAACAAGCTGTCTCTCTTTTTCTCAACTTATATTTTACCAGCCAAAATTATTTAGGGTTTTCAAACTCTCCTCCATTGCTATTTTTTCAAAATTGCCTTTGAAATCTTAATAATTGGAGATGTTTGTGCCGAGAGGGGGGGGTTGGTGTGCCATTACGATTTTAGGGGCAAAAAAAAAAAAAAACTGTAAAACACTAAACCCATACAGGTAGAAGTTTATTACTTGAATATTTACAATATAAACCCTCTAGTTTTATATTTTGTTATATTTTAACCCTTGACATTTAGTAATTAATGTTGATATTCTCGTATTTCAAATGTTACTATTATTATTTTTTCCAAAATTCTACACAGGGGTGAGTCTATATATTTTCATAGGAATTTTTTTTATACATATAATAGTAGTGTTTTTTTTTTTCTTCTTGTGAGGGCGATTGCTCTTACTGGCCCATCTCTGGCTCCATCCCTGGTTTCAAGTCTTTTAACAAATAACCAAATTTCGCTCATTTCATAACTAGACTTAACAATTTTTACCAATAACAAAAACTCAATAACCAAATTCGGATTTTTCTTAAACGAGTTTCAATTATGCATCTAACCACACCAAATTATTCGTCTCGACAAGACAATTCCAAAACTAAAAGGCTGGTTGCCGTAAACCTCCTCACGCACCCTCACATGCCGCCTAAAGAGGTTGCATTTGAGATCCACTCGCATCACGCGTCAAATCGAGTAAAGGCATGTGATATCACGCGCAGTTTCTTTAGGCGGCGCGTGAAGGCATGTGAGGATGTTTCCAGCGACCGACATTTCAGTTTTGGAATCGTTTCATTGAGACAAATAATTTGATGTGGTTGGGTGCATGATTGGAACTCATTTGCAATTGGATAGATGTGCATTGTGTATTGTGAGGATTTTTTTTTTGTTAGGGATGCAAAAATAATTAATGTGGAGGTAGAGATTGTTAAGTTTGATTATGGACTAAATAGATAATTAAATGCTGACGTGACATATTTTAGTTATTTGTTTTGATTATTACCATTGCGGATGCTCTTATACACACCTCAATTAATATTTTTTGGAGATGAATTTCAATGTTCATTGATGGGATTAACTCACTCAAATTGGAGCAAAACCTTTCCACTCATAGCACATAGCATGAAATTTTCGAACTTGAGACTTAGGAATAATTAGCAAATTCACAGGTGTCCCTTGACCTATGAGATTGATCAGAGCGTGGTTCAAGCATTGGTTTTAGAAACCTCTCTACTCCCTAAGTTGATGTGGATTCTATATCAATTAATGCGTGCAAGGCGGGTCCTTATCTTTCTGGGTTAAAGGCGGATTGATTTTTTAGACGTGGGCCTAATTTTTTCTTAATTAGACTAGTATATATATACTGGATAGTTGGTTCAAGCATTGTTTTAGGAGTTTAAGGCGGCCGGCTCCTGGACCTTAGCATCAAGTTGGTTCTAATTACATGAGTAATCACGTGGCGTTCAAACAATCTTCTTCATTACATATTAATGTAGAGTCTATGCACTTAACAGTAAGTATTAAACCTTACATAAATGTACAGTGGTAAAAGGTGTTGATGGACAGTGGTAAAAGGTGTTGGCCGGGCACCGACGTAGCGGGGTGCCCTGACACTAACAATTACTACTACCAATCCAAGCTTACGTTAGCAGCAGCTTTTTGTTTCTTGACGATTTTGCAAGGTGGTTTTTGATGTAAAACGAATCTTTTCATGGAAGGCCACTGCAGTCATTTCTTCAGTAGACCAAAGAGGCAAGATCCGAGTAGAAACTAAAAGGTGAGAGCAGAGCACAGCAGTATCAGCAGATTCGCATACGTACGCAGTAGTACCAAAATTGGAATCCAAGTACGCTAAGACATAACGGGAACTGGGAGTTATGAAGACTTTTTCATCGTACGGTTCTTAATTGACATCTCATGACGCTATCCTACTACGTTGGAAACGATAATATATGCGCACCCATAGGACAATGGAAATACAATAATAACGAAATTCAGTTAGATTGAGGAGAGCAAGTGTTTGATCAAACTCCATCAACATTGACGGAGGCTTTGCGCAATGAGCGCGATAGTTTTGGAATTCATAGAGCTACTGCATGCGTCAAGTGTTTTTATTTCTTAGGGCCTAGGTCCTCTTATGTACCCCAAAAAAAAGGCAATGGAAATAAAATGAACTCTGCTACGGAAACCGACCAAACACACTGACCAGGCATGCTGATGGTCACGCAAGGCTTATTCTGGGCTATTAGATTGAGCTCATTTTTCACGGGATCCACTCGGTGTTTTTTTTTAAAGAAAATTATTAAATGGCTCGAAACATCCGTGAATGGCCCAATCGAGACCCCGCATGGTTGTTGGTATGCTGGTCGTGCCCGGTCGATTTCCTTAGGTTTCTGAAAAAAATTAAATACACTATCATAACAATATTTTGAACGCCTGAGCAAACCTCCTAAGATTTCAAATTCAAAAACTGACATGTGCTACCAAATCATTTGGGGCTAGTCCATGTAGAGTAAAGCTCTGGTTTAAATTGGGACCCTGCAAATGAACAATGCGATTGGTCTCTAAAAATCAATCGAGATGTGGGTAAACAAGTCCGAATATATGTGTTATAAAAAAGAATCATACAATATTTTGAGAAAAATACATGGATGTTTAGAAACCAATTATCTTTGGATTCTGAATAGCAAATTATAGATTTTAAATTGTAATCATAATATATGAGTGTTTCGAGTATAAGAATAAAAACTGTTGCATTCAATTTTTTAATAAAGAATGGTCTAGGTTTAGGGGCCGAATACTGAACTAGGGACGAATGGAGTAATGCATACTGACTTACTAATGCGTACATTATAAATGAGTTTTGGTTAGCATTTTTTATATGTAGAGTGCGTTTTTATATGTGAATTTAAGATGCTAAGTATTTTCGCTTCTTTGGTTACAAATTAACCGGATTCTAAACTCGAATGAAAATTCTAAACCAAAAAAGTAAAATGGATTATGTAAAAAGTAATAAGTCATAAAATTGAAAAAAAAAAGAAGTGTATCATCCAATTGCATCCAATTGAATCAAATTTATAAGTTCAATCATTTTACAACTACACCAAATTTACACACAGTTATATAAACACTCACACTTACAAACAAGTATAAGGCCTACACAAATACTAATGGCATAGTGTGTGTGAGATCCCACTCTTTTGCAAGTGTGTGTACATGCACTTGTATGTATAAAAGCGCGCGTGATTGTATATTTTCTCGACTTCTTACGGTGAACAGATAATAATTGTGTTATCCGGATTGGCATCATCTTAGAAAGATTTGTAATTTAGACAATTTTATTAAAGGCATATTAACAAAAGACGTGAATTTTAATTGCTTTTTTTTTTTTTTGGGTTAAAGCATAATTTTCACAGCCAATCAAGGTTTAAAATATTTACGTATTCGTGAGATAAATAAATTGCATTTATGTCAGCCGATTTTCCGTCGTATATCTGTTCATTTCGATTCACAAACTGGTTCACGATTGATAAACACGATACTTAACTGTTAATTTAGGCACTTTTATAGTTTAATTTTTAAAATAACTTTAAAAAATTATGACCGCTCCAACCAATTCCCGCTATCAATCGCCCAATATTCTTGAGCTTATTATACCAGGATCAGGACGGTTCTTTGTTTCGAAACCGTTGTTTAACACCTAACTACCAATGTAATTTAGCAATGGAGGGATCGTGCACCAACCGCAACGGATTTGGCTAAATAGGCATTAGAAAATTAGCAATGTTAATCTTTCATGAGGTCTCATGTCCGTATCATGTGGAGGCAAATATCCAAACCTTGAGACCATTAAAAAATTTATTCGGTCAATATCTTAAAGTTCCAAAAATCAATTGACGCGCGTGTTTTCAAGGTGGCCCAAACATGTGGTTATCAAAAAAGGGAGGACATGCGCCTATCATTAGTTCGGCTAATGAATATAGGATTACGAGCCCCTGCACAGATGAAATAGGGTGTGGCGGGCTAAAGGTGAGGGAAGCAACCCAAGGGGTCGGTCAAGTCTTTGGTCTGAGACTTAAGAATTTACTCATTTTTAAGAATTCAGGCTCAATTCTCTTCGCCAGTAATTTTTTTTGGAGTCATCTCTCCATACTGATAATGTATGAAATAGCCGTAGAAGAGACCGTAAAGATCACTCTAAGATATGCGTGCTGACCCGTGATATTTTGCATTTAAAAAAAAGAAAAAGAAAAAGAAAATAGGTGGGGGATGAGCCGTCAGAGATTGGGGGTTGCGCTGAGTAGGACGAACGACGAGGCTCACTCGAGTTTCTGCCACTACTACAGAGTACTACTCACTACTCTCTCTCTCATCGATGAGAATCGTATCTATCTCTGTCTACATCTTCACTATTACACTACTTTTCAACTCGCACTCTGTATCTCTATAATCATAACCCAATACCCCTACACAAATATGGCTGCACACAGCAATCATTTGCATGCAGGTATATCCCCTCCTTCCAAAACCCTCTATAAATTCGGTCCCCTGCTTTCTAGCCATCTCCCACCTCATCCCTACCTAGCTAGCATCTCTCCTATCAGTAAAAACTTCCCCATTCCATTTCTAAGGCCAACAGAAACCTCAACTTTGCTTCCTCACTATGGCTTTCACTTCCAAGTTTGTCTGCTTGATCGTCACGGTGCTCTTTTGCTTGGCCCTCACTCAACCACCTTCTGGTTCTCTCTCTCTCTCTGATTCTGTTATTTTGTTTTTTGCTCGTCCGTAGTTAAACTGTTGTGCCTTTTTTTTTCCTCCCTCCAGATCAGTGGAACTGCGGCCGTGGATGCTTTTACGCAGAGGCAGCTGCCCAAGTGATTCCAATTAGAAAGGTGCTGTTTTCATGGACCATCTTTTTCTTTATCTCGAAAATGGGTGCGTTATGCACGTGCCAAATGTAGATGCAAATGTACCCATGAAACATACATGTAAAAACTAAGGTTTGGGAACATAATTAAGTGTTTCTTTTTTTGGGCATGCAGGTGCTACAAGGTATGATGCATGGGAACGATGATCAGGTGGTCTCCGGAAGCGGCAAAGTCCAAGGATCAACAACCAAGGGGTACGGTGGAGCTGGTTCAGAGACCTGGGATCAATTGAGGGGGGTTCCAGCTGGTCCAGACCCATTGCACCATCATGGGGGTAGCCCAAAGAAGCCCAGGACTCCTTGAACTTCCTGGCCCCCGGCCCCAGCACCCAAGTTCCAGCTAGCTAGCTAGTCCTCTCTTTTTGGTGTCTTTGTTTTCTGTCTCCTTGTTGCACTAGTTCGAAGCAACTCAGATCAGTATTATAGGAGTACCTTTTTGTCCACTCAGGGGGGAGTACTGTTTGTATAATGTTTCTCCTTTTTCTCTCCCCGTTTCTTTGGGTGTAAGTTTAAGACAGGCTTTGTAAGTTTGTATCCACTTTTATGCATGATGGTATCTACTATCTACTGAACTTGTTTGGCAATGGATATAATGACCCTATATTTCCTTCTTTAATGAAAGCTGCAAGTGGGAAAGTGGAGTACTTAAGTATTCCTAAGAGCAAGGTGGAATTAAGTAATTAAAGAGCAAATGGTTTGTATAACTCGTAATGTCGCGACGCATCTTGGCGAATCTCTGGATTTCAATTTAACATTTCACTAGCGTAGGCCCAATCAATCTGGAGCAATATCCTTAATGAACTGGCTTAAAAGTTAAAATAAGTTGATCCCACCTAAAGTTATTAAACTCATTATCTTAAGAGAAAGCAAATCTCTTGAGTTTGAAGCCTAATTAAACTACTAAGTCAACCTCCAAGGTTCCCAACGAGCAATGTTATATATGTGGACATATTCGATCCCAAACGTGTTAGAAAAATTACTTGATGCATGGAAATTTCTTGTACGTATTTTGTGGGGTCAAACGCTGATAGAACGAGGATCAAAAAAAAAAAAAACGCTGATAGAACACCTCTGTGTTAAAATTTTATGGATTCAGAATTTTCCTTGCATGGTTTGGCGTGAAGAGATGTGATAGTTTTGGGGCTGGGTATCGCTTTAATGGGTCCCTTTCTTGTCACTGTCTATTCCTGGACAGGGAAAAGAGTGGCGCGCGTCATGCAAATGCATTAAAAGACATGTACAGGACAGGGTTCATCCATCCAAAAATGTACTGGAACTGCTACTGAGGGACTCCTGCAATAACTAACCTTGATCTAGTACAACTCCTTTTCCAGATCTGTACTGATCTCAATAATCATGGAGACGAAGGGGCTCAGATGATGCAACCATGACACCATGCTAATACTGTACTAATTAGGAGTGTGCACAGGTCGGGTTCGGGCCCGAACCGGAACCGAAGGAGTGGGAATAACCGTTCGCGTGCCCGATTTTTTTGGTCGGGTCGGACCAAAACCGAAGTAATCTATATGAATTAAATTGAATTATTCGTCTTTTGGTCGGGTTGGGTCAGAAAAACAGCACCTCGAGCCCCGAACCGAAAACTGATTTTTTTGGAAAAATGTACCCGTACCAGACCGAACCACATGTTCTGCCCCGCCCGAAACCCTTCGGGTCGGGTCGGGTCGGGTCGGACTACGGGTTTTTTGCACACCCCTAGACTACTAATAATAAATCCTGTTTGCTTCACGTTAAAAAAAAAAAAGGGGATGAAAATTGATCCACAACCAAAATTTTAAATTTTAGATGGCATGGATTTCATATATACGGAATCCTGTAACTCAAGTGAACAATGATTAATGTGCAAAAATGCGTTGATATACGTAAAAGATGTATAGAGATATCTAAAAAAAATGCATTAATATATATGGAAAGTGTATTGAAACTCTAATTTTTTTTGGCTTTAAGTGTGGATTATCCACAAAATCGTTTATTTCTCTGATGATATGATAACAATCTTGGAAGGGAAACTCGATCTACTCTAGCGATTGAAAACATTATGGAAATCTCACCATAGAATATGACTCTGCGTCGAAGATTCAAATACAAAACTCATGTTCGATCCATCGTGCATTTTTGTGTTTGAAAATAGAAAGGTTACTAAACACCCCCTATAAGATTCCAACTGAGCCAAATCATCATTGTTTGTTAGTAAATTTTTTCCGAATTTATGAGTAACACAATGGGGGTCTTACTTTGATATTAAAAGTGCGTATCAGACCCGGTGGAGAAATTTTTGTATGAAGATTCTGTTTGCCCCGAAATAGATTGATTCGAAAAAATTCTCGTAACTCATTGATTTGTCTAGTAACTAAATAGGATTCATTTATTAAGTTTACTAAATCGAAAATTTATCACATTCAAAAATGTATAGACCCAATGTCACATTTAGTAAAAATTTATGATACATGCATATGGTGTACTCAATGTGTCCGAGCCTGCCCCACAGATATGTAATTTTATCCCCTCTAAAATTTAGGGTTTTTTTTTTTTTTTGTAGGATTAACCTTTCACCGCAATGCCATTGCGAAATTCAGAGAGGATTGAGTATTTTAGCTGATGGAGTACTAAATTCTTGACCTGAGAAACATTACTCTCTTTAATTATCAAGACAAGATATGTTCACTCAAACATGCATCCACTTCTCGCGGTGTCTATGGAACCATGGGGGGGGTGGGGTTGGTGGCGGTGGCGGTGGAGATATCAAGGAATCCACTGTATGTAATTACGAAAACTGGGCATCGGAGCAAGCACTTATAAAATCCATATGTAGAAAAAAATCAATTCCAGTTACATCTGGTTTTGGAGATATTTAGCGCGAACAAAGTACGATAACCAAACAAACCAAAAGTTAATTGAGCCTTAAGTCCAACTAATTGGAGTCGGCTACATGAATTCGTTTTTTAACAAAAGGACTGTATTGGACAAAAAGAACCTATGTGCATAATTGTCAATGATAGAATTTATGTATAGAACTCGCACAAATATTATGGCCATTTGTGATCCTTAAACAAAAAAAGAAAAATCATCTAGAGTCATAAATTCGATAATATCACTATCAGTTTATCCTACATGAATATTCTTATGTACGAAAATTCAATATCTCGTACGAAAGATTTTGCAGGTAAATCATTGCCCATAACGCAATCACATGTTAAACTACATTGTACTATGAAGTCTATGGAGTTTGGGCGGCCAAAACGGACAATATTATAAAAGGTCAGAGCGGGTCATTAGACTCATTACACTCTTATTTGAGGGATTAGAGAGTTACATTTCTCATCTCGCAGCCATACATGATACAACATCATTGATCAGTACTCAGTAGGCCTCTCGCCAATTCAATTTCTAAACTTCATTGGCTGACATATAACTGTAGAGTTTGACTTATATTTATGTGTCGACTAGACTAGATTCAGGAACATACCCGGATGTCCCCAGCTCAAGCCACACATGCTCCAACATTTCGTAAATCTTGTCTATTTCAGCATGTGATTTATCACCAGCCACAAATTCATGAACATTACAGTCTACTTCTATCGAACTGATCCCCGCTTTCTTCTGTATCCCGAAATCCTTCATTTTCTTCCTCACATCGTTTGCCCTACCCCAACTGCCAGCTGCAGCGTACATATTTGAAAGCAGCACATAATTCGAATCAGTATTTGGATCCAACACGTGAAGATAATTTGTTAACCTCTCAGCTAAATTGACATCCCCATGAGTTCTACAAGCAGCCAACAAAGACCCCAACACCACCTCATTAGGCCTCATGGGCATTTTCTCTATCACATCCAAGGCATCTTCCAACCTTCCCGCACGACTATAAAGATCCACAATGCAACCGTAATGCTCAATTGTTGGCACTATCCTACGAACTTTCTTCATAACCTCAAAAAGATTCAACCCCTCATCAACTAACCCGGCATGGCTACAAGCAGCTAGAGCTCCTGTAAAACTCACCCCATCCGGCTCAAACCCTTCCTTTTGCATCGAGTTGAAGAATAGAAGAGCCTCCTCTGCATACCCATTGATAGAAAACCCCACGATCATTGAGTTCCATGAAACTAAGGTCCGCGTCTTCATAGTTAAAAATACTTGACGGGCGAAATCAATACATCCACACCTAGCATACATGTCTATAAGCGAGTTACTTACCCTAACATTGTCCTTAAAACCCTTTTTAAGAACGTATCGATGCACCCAAAAACCTAACCCAAGTGCCCCCAAATTGGCACAAGCGGCGAGTACAGAAATCAGGGTCACGTAGTCAGGTTCAACCCCAGATAGCTGCATTTCTTGGAACCACTCCAAACCCTTCTCAAAGTGACCTTTCTTCACAAACCCAAACACCATAGCCGTCCAAGAAACCGCATCTCTCTGCGGCATTTCATCAAACATCTCAACCGCATCCTCAATTCGGCCATTTCTCACGTACCCATTGATCATTGCATTCCAAGACACTACGTTCTTAACACAAATCATATCAAAACTCAACCTAGCAAGATCTACACAACCGCATTTGGAGTAAAAGTCAACAACAGCAGAACCCACTTTAACATTAGTCGTATCCAAGCCCAGCTTACGGGCATAAGCATGAAGAGACATGCCAAAACAGAGACTATCAGTAGGGAAACGGGCGCAAGCGGAGAGAAGGGTTATGAAAGTGATGTAGTTAGGTTCGATACCGGCGATTCTCAAGCGGGTGAGCTCCGCGGCGGCTTCGGGTAAGCGGCCGCTGCGACAGTGGTGGTGTAATGATGTGGTCCATGAGACCGTGGGGTCAGTTGTGGGTTTGTTGTTGTTGTTGTTAGTCTGTTTTAAGGTGAGGTGGTGCTTTGTGGAGTTGTTGGCGGAGAGGGATTGAGTGAAGGTTGTGGGTCGTGGCGGCGGCTGCGGCGGGGAGAGTTGGATGGTTGTGGTGGCGGGAACGCTCATTGTTTCAATTAACGGCAGCACAGCACATATTTCTGTTGACGCAACTATATCTTAACTTCCTAACTAATTTTTATTTTATTTTATTTTATTTATTTATGGCTCCGATCCGGATCTACTTATGCATACGTGAATAATTCTAAGAGACCGATATACTGGATGGGGCCAATTAAAGCCCGGGCGCCTCGACTAATCTAACTGACTTCTATGCCTTTCAATAAATCTCGTAAGATGGTATTAGGTTTAAGTAAATTTTAGTGTGATATTTTAAGAGAAATTTTTGGTGGGAGAAAAATAGAAGCAAAAAGGATTGGTTCTTATTTTAATTTTTAGTTGGCTTAGCTTCAAATTAATATGACTACGTAATGTTTCAATTTACGAAATCAGTCCCCATCCCCAACCGACTAAAGGAACGAAGTCAAAGTAGTCAGTAGCACTACGCCAAATTTTGGCTTTAACGACATTAAAAAACTGTCGATAAAAATATTTTCAGCATGTTAGAAATCATATCACCTTAAAAGAAGTGTTGGGAAAGAAAAAACATAAGTAAAATTTATTGCTGGTAAAAGTTCTATACTATTAACGGCGGTTGTAAATTACTGGTAAAAGTTCTATACTATTAAGGCCTTGTTTTTCCAAATAATCCATTGGTTTTCCCGCAAAAAATGAGCCAAACAAACCCACAAAAAAACAAAAATAAGCCAATAAGCTAATTGTTTCGTCTTTATTCAAAAAAATTGGATTTCGGTCAAAATTTTTTACTTTTTAGATTCCTCTCGTCGTGAGGATGCAATAATCCCCAAAAAATTGACAATAAGCCAAGTGATGCGAAAAAAATTTGAATAAGGACAAAAAATAAGCCACTTTGGCTTATTTGTCCAAACACCCCCTAATGGCGGTTTCACAACCACCGCTAGAGGTTTACATTGCCGAGATTTGAACCGCAAGTGAAAAATAGAGAGGTTGAGTTCACGTTCTCATATTTTTCCGTTTTCCATTGCCAGTTCGAAGTCCCCAACAAAAATGTATACTTCCTGATTAAACAAAAACAAAATGTATCCTTTGTCTCCTCTTTTTTTTCTTGTGGGGTAGGTGAAATGGGATATTATCCATGACTTCACTTTAGAAGAAATATATCTTATAAAATTTAGTTGATTATTGGACCTCCATGATCCGAAAACCAGATAAAATCATTCTGTTAGATAATGGCTCTGAATTATCGAAAGAATTCTACATTTTACCAAGAAGTTACAAACTAACATGAGTTGTTTTCCCTTATCACTGCAACACTAAATTTTCCAAGAAAAGAAGAAAAAATTTTGTGAAATGAAACAGGAGAGGGGGAAAACAAGTCCACCAAAGAAAAATCCATAAATAGAACAGAAAGAAAAAGAACCATAGACTAAACAAAAGAATCTTCCTACTCATCTCGCCCCCTCCTCTAGCCAAAGAGCTATCTAGCGAACGAGACTCCCGTTACTGCAGATCTGGCTGGAAAAAGGTTGGATATCACAACCCTACTCCCATAGACAGAAAGGCTGCTTTTGCGAACCCATGAGCACCAAGTCACATTGGGCCAGTCTTTATCGTTGCGTCCCGAAATTTCCTTGAAAGGAGGAGACAGCAGCCCATATTAGCAATAGATACCATGCTCTGTCCCATAAAGATCAAATACCATCGAGCTGGTCCTAGTCGTACAAGGAAACAAGAGCTTCCACACAATGACCCGAACTAGGTGCCTTTCAAGAACGGTACAACATCATTGTGGTACTGTTTAATAGATCCAATGACTTCAATGGAAAAGGCCTCATCGTCTGGGTAATAAGCAATGGGATCAGATAACAGGGGATGTGGAAGGTCGAGCACACCTTCAAGTGTTGCATGAAGACAATATGCTGAATATGTAACATGATATCCACCTTCTTGAACAATCAATAGGCGGCCATTGCTGTGCTTATCTGCCAGACTACGAACTTTTCGCCCGATCTCTCGATAACCCTCCATTGTCAAGCATTGCCGTCCATTTGGGTCAAACTAATGCAGAAGAAGTGCACTTCAATAAGCAAAATTGCACAGTTATTGTAGATTATACAATAAGTACAGGTATCATATATAATTCACTGAGTCAGGTCACTGGATTCTGAACTCCACTATTGCCGAATCTTATTGTCGGTTGTGTAGAAAGTTTGAGGCTCGCGTTTAGGAATTAGACAGTTCATCTCTTTGTGTTTATTGTGTATCATTAGGGTTGCGGGCTTGGTTGTAGCTCCATATCTATGTATTCGGATGGAAATCATTGTAAGTGCCGGATGGCTTTTATTGAATGCAAGTTGTGCTTCTAATCAAAGAAAAAAAAGGTCATTGGATAAGTCTTACTTATATAGGGTAATCGTACTGATTTCTGAAGCTATAAGCATTGCAGCTGAACTTATAGTACAAGCTTATAGGTAAAAAGCAGAAGCCAAAAAGCATCAAAATGGACCTTTTGTTTCACTGAGGAGAGACTTCAGATACCTGGCTCCTTAATTTCTGAAATGATTCACTTTTACTTTGAAGCAAATGTCATACTTTCAAATTCCTTCATTTTATGGTGTACCCATTTTTAAATTTATTGCTACAAGCCATTCGGTTTTCAACCTTGATGCTACTACTTCAATGATACCAACTTTAGTAGTAAATCAAATGAAAAAAATCAACTTACAGCGCTTGAATCTTGGCCAACTACCAAAACAATCATCTCCGGCCGAAACTTTTCAACAGTAGGGACGACCAACTCTGTCAAGGCAAACTCATATCCTCGGTCTCCAGTTCCATTTGGTAGAGGTACATTCAAATTGTAACCAAATCCATCTCCATCACCAAGCTCATCAACAGATCCACTCTGCGGATGAGACGGACCCCATGAACTGTGATTCATATGCAGGGAAACAGTGAGAACTTTATCAGAGCAGTAAAACCCCTCAGCAGTCCCATTCCCATAGTGGACATCAATGTCGATAACCACAACTTTTTTACAACCAGAATCCAAAGCCAACTGAACAGCAAGACCCGCGTTATTAATAAAACAATAACCATCAGCTTGAGTCGGCTGAGCGTGATGGCCAGGTGGTCTAACCAGTGCATAAGCAATATTTCCAAGCCCATCAAGTATGTGCTTCATTGCTGACAGCGCAGTACCAGCAGCTAGAAGTGCAGCGTCCCACGATCCGGGATTCAAGAAAGTCCCTGCGCAAATCATCTTCCCTCCATTTCTATCCACTTCAACTAGTTCATTCACATACCCTGATAAATGCGTAATCTAAACACTATAAGTCTCTAATTGAGAGGAGTCCAAGCAGAATCCAAGAAACAAAAGTTCAAAACCAAAACTAGTGTTGTTCTTGTACGATATCCGAAACCTAATTATTTTCAGGTCTTCGTTACGTGTATTATTACTAATAACAAAGTAAACCGAACCAAGCCTTGTGTCTCAATCAACGATACAGATTGTAAACACAATATACGAGTCCACGTTGTAAACAAGTGAATTCTAACCCGAATGGAACCAGATAGAAAAAACATTCAACTAATTTCATTATCAAATTACCAAATGGCCAGACAAATCACAACAATTCTCTTCCTACGAAATCGATATCCAAGACCAATTCACATCGTTGATCACTATTCGGCTCTGTAAAAACCCACTTCGAATTCACGGGAAAAATTCGACCTTGCACGGAGTCAGAAGCGGGTACCTGACGTGTGAAAAGTGAGCAATTCGGGGATGAGAGCGGGCCGGCCCGATTGCCATGAAATGTAAGGGGAGATGGGACCCCTTTTGAGGATAGAGAGCATGTTCCTGACCCGGTCCGAGTTTTCAGGGTGCTTTTCGAGTACGTCGAGGAACCCCGGGTCGATTCCGGAGTCGAATACGCCGGTTCCGGCGTCGTGGGCCAGCATCCCGTCGTGCCAGAAGACGTGGATTCGATCGGTTGTTGGTGAAGAAAGGGGTTGACTAGTAGCCATCGCGTGTTTGGGGTAGTATTATGCCCACTTCAACTCAACTAGATGCGTCTCGCTCACTTGTACTTGTTCGATCTTCTGGTTCACTCTCTGGAGATATACCTCATACCGAGTAATTTCATTTTCCGGTCGGAAATCAAATAGTTTGGATTTAAAAAAATACTTATTTAAGAAAAAGTTTAACTCTTATTTGGAAGAGTTTTTCGGTGAAATTGAAAGAGGTGAAAGAAGCGTTAAAAGTAGAGCGGTGGGCGTAGACGTTCTGTTCTTTATTTAAAGAGTGTATTTGAATAATGTTATGGTTCACTCGCATTCGAGCTAAATTTCTACGAGGTATCTAGCTTCATTTTTCAAGACTAGTCTCTTATTTTTAAGATATTGTTAATATCTTCCTAGTTACTAATTTTATCAATATTGAATCCCTAACATTGAAAATTATGCATAATTTAAAGTGTACATATACATGCATGGAAAAAATTCTTCAAAATTTGGAGAACTCTCCATGCATGAAGAATGAAGCTGAAAAATGATTTTGAAAAGTGCAAATGAAGAATGTTTAATGAGACTTGGCTGGAGATGCTCTAAGTCATGAAGTTATTTGTCCTTTTTTTTTTTACTTTTAAAGGATGTTCATGTTTGTTTTAGTATTCTGAGCAAATTCTTCAATTTTTAACGCCTTTGTACCATGAACTTGTGCACTCTTTAACCTTTTCAAAACATTTTACACCTAAAAAATACGATTTCCTCAATGAAATTAGTATGTAATTCTTCACAAGAAAAGTATTACTAGATGAAAGCTCCCTTTGTTTCAATGTAAAATGTTTTTTCAGAAAATAAACTTCAAATTTTTATTTTTTGATATTTGGTTGGCACTTAAAAAATACAATAAGAAAAAGAACATTAAAATTGAACGTGGGTTAGAACTGACGATCAAAAAAATTGAGCAGTGAGAATTGCGTAGAAGACAGTGGGTTCTTTTCGAAAAATAACTTACGGAAGATTTGAGGGTAAGTCATTTCATCTAATTAATGGAAAATGTTTTTCTCAGTTTTTACACAACTAAACACCGGAAAATAGGTAAAATATTTTACGCCCAAACAAATGAAGCCGAAATGATAAAATAATACAGTGTTAGGAGAAAATTTTCAGTGCCGGGTGGATACCATGTCACCTGGCTAACGTGGTGCCAGAGCAGGCACATCCGAGCCGTCCAAAAGTGTATTGGACGACCCAAATTGAAACACTCTCTCTCCTCTTTCTCTCTCCAAATTTGAGTCATCCAAAACCGAAATGGACAGCTCAGATGGACCGAGTGGGCACCACATGGCACCCGCTCGGCACTAAAAAATTTCTCCAGCATTAGTTTTACATCTGAAGGTGTTTCTCACTCTTTAAATTTAATGCATGTGAAGCCCACTTTTGGATCTCTCACAAATAATTCAAACCGTTTATTAATGTCAAAATAATTAGTCGAATGGCCATGTAAAAAATTAGCTCGATTAGATATGTATAAGTGGTTGATCCAATCTTCGAAGTTTCATTCATAATGAAATAGTTGATGATTGAATTAACAATTTACGTAAATCTAATTGAGTTGATTTTTTATAAGGCCATTGAAAATGTTACTCTAAAATTAATGAACGGTTCGGATTATTACTCTTATTAAAGAGGAGATAGAACAAGCTTTAGATCAAAACAAGAATCAAGATAAAGATTAGAGCTTTTGAAGTATTTTCAGGTACCTAAGACCAAAACGAAAATTAAAATTTTACTAATATTTAAAAATACAAATTGACAAAGACCAAACTAAACCGACAGAACCCCAAAAAAGAAAAAATGGAACGTGTTCAATTGGAAAAGGTGACCAAATTAATCTTCTCCTTCTAGAATAATCAAAAAAGAAAAAGAGGGGCACTAGGGTCTCCTTCTAGAATAATCAAAAAAGAAAAAGAGGGGCACTAGGGTCTCCTTCTAGAATAATCAAAAAAGAAAAAGAGGGGCACTAGGGCCAATTAATTTGGTCACCTTTTCCAATTGAACACGTTCCAGTTTTTTTTATTTTTATTTTATTCTTGAAGGAAAAGATTATTCTCTTTACTAAACATGTGGATCCAATCACGATCTTATAATAAAAACAAGAGATCTCTCTTGATCAATCCCTTGTGCCCCTCGTTTTCGAGAATCAAAAAGATCCTTTTTCAAGTTCGAATCATTGGAGAACCGTTTCTTCTTCTGTATGAATCAATATTATATCTTAACATTCCAATTCCTTCCCGTCGTTCCCGATACCTCCCAAAGAAAATCTGGAATTGGATCGCCGGTTGCTGTCTGCGTTATCACTTGATTCGGTTTTGCCTTGCAGCTTTCCTCTTAACGTCTCTTCATCATCATATAGTACGATGTGGGTTATTTTGTCTGTCTCGCATGGGGTTTGCTTTGTAGGTTGAATGTGATGCAAACCAAATATGAAAGGGAATTAAAGATTCGAAAAAAAGGAGCAAAACCTTATTCTATGGGATAAATTTCAAAGGGTAGAGACATAACCTACGACTCAATCAGTATATACAATATTTTTAATTATCACAAAAGCTAACAAATAAAAAATCAACTCACCTTTCTACACAGACTCAAGACTTGAGTAACACTAAAAACACTAAAATGACAAAAGTACTCTAAAAATTAAAGCTACTGTATCAAAATGGCTTTTCGAAAGGGCTGTCATTCGCTTCCAAGTGTTGGTAGATAATGGTTGGAGGCCTGGAAGATTTGGAGATGGGAGTGGTAGCATGGAAGATTTGGGGATGTAGAAACGATGTGGTTTTCAATAATGAGTGGGAGGCCGGATGTGACGTGTAATGTGAACATATGTAAAAACAAATGTACTTGTAATTGTCTGATGTAGGTGGGTCTCACATCGTAGATGTGGAGCAATCTGAACTCATCATCATAAGGAGGAGAAAAATACATTAAAGAAGCACCCAAAAAAAATTAAGGAGCTGAAGAAGGGGTTCTCTTTGGTTAATTTCATGATCTGAATTGTTATTATGAAGACCCTCGTATAGAAATCATCCATGATAAAGTTAATTCGATTTTCATCATATCATATGTTTATAAGAAAGAATAGTAGATCTATTGTCAACACTTTTAAATTTTATTTTTTTCTCATTGGATACAAGAAAGAAAGTACTCAAAATTATACGATTGCTATTAACGACTATTCTTTCATAAAATGACCAACTAGGCCTATAAAATATCAACGGTGCTATTCACACAGATAATATGCATATAGATCGCGCACAGATTTTTGTGTGGGGCCCATTATGGGTCTCATACAAATAATTCGAGTCATTCATTAAATAGAAAATATTTTTTCGAGGTTTTCCTCAAGAAAGATCAGCTCAATCCGATAACTATAGGTTCTCGATCCAATCATTTAAGATAATATGCACAACCTGTGTGCATATTATCTGTGTCAACAGCCTTATTGATAAAATATTGAAGTGAGATGAATTGTTCATACCATTTAAAATGGATTCTTGGGGCCTACTGCGGAAGTCAAAAATTGTAAACGTTGGGGCTACTGGAGATTTGCGCACAATTAGTTAAGTTGTGCGCAAATTAACCCGAACATACGCTTCTGAAAAAAAAATGAATTCTGCAATTGGCCATAAGGCCCAACAATACTCGAGAGGTCGATATCACATGGCAAATTCTACAATGACAAAATCTTTTTTTCTAGTTCGACGGTCAGGGGTGTTCATGTGAATTTACGCACACCTCAACTATTTTTCTCTCCGGTCCGGTCAAAGGTAGGTCATCTACGAATTGTTCATATCATTTAAATGGATTTTGCAATGAGATTACATGTTTCATTCCCATAGAAGCCAAATATTCCAAATCTTGGGGCCGCTGAAAATTTGTTCAGTTGTTAACTTCATATCTCAAAATTAGATGGGGGCGTTCAAATTGGCGGTATTCCATACAAAAAAATGGATTCTACAACTGGCCGTAAGGTCCAAATTGCATTAGAGCCCGTTCTAGAACACATTCTTAAAAAATAAATACTTATTTCACATTTTCAAACTCAAAAATAATATAATAGAAAATAATTTTTTGATTTTTTTTGCACCGTATTAAAGATCTCAATGAGATCTTTCAAACAAGATCCATATTGCATATTTTTATATTTCAATAAGTCTATCATTTTTTAGCTTGAAATTGTTTTCTTAAAAAATAATTGCTTATTTGACGTTCGGGAACGGAGCCTAGTGTACTTGAGAGGTCGATATATCACATGGCAAATTTTGCAATGACGAACTCTTTTTTTTCTTTTTTTGATTTGACGGTTAAGAGTGTCCGGATTAATTTATGCACATCTCGATTATTTCCTTTTCAGATTCAGCCAAAGATGGTGAAGATTACATTTTTTTCTATTGGTTGAAATGATGTAGACACCACTACAAAATGATGTAATGCTTACCAAAAAAATGTATTGCATGATAAGCACGACTCACTTTGTACTGAAGTCCACGCCATTTCAACCAACGAGAGAAGGTAATGGTCACGCGTGTGAACACAATTGCACTACAAAGAGAGGTCATCAACGAATTCTATCACAATAAACCAATCACATTCAAGTTGGGGCGAAGTAAGTACCCTACAACATCTATAAATTGCTCACAAGTCACAAATAGTAATCTGAAGTTGTTCGAGAAATTTGGGAACGTAAAAGTATAGCCCAAAACGCTGTGCTGTTTTTAGAAGTTGGGTCTTCTATGAAAAGCTGAAATTGTTCAAGAGGCGTTGAAGTAGACGAAGACGAAGACGAAGAGAGATTTTCCTCACCGGCGACTCTACGGTAAGATACGTATTCCCGAAGCACAGGTCGTATTCAACATGATTTCCCCTCTATTTTTTTGGGATCTGATTCTAGGGTTTCTGTAATACCTGTTTAGGGAAATCGTTGATTCATAATTCCTTTGTCGTTCAAGCTCAATTACAATGTTTTGGGATCACTGCATTTTGTCATGGTGTGGAGTAAACATAAACATTAAAATCTCCTTTGTGGTTATGCAGATAGGCGTACAAAAAAAAGTTCTTTTTCACAGAGAATTTTTTTTTTCACGGTTTCATTGAGTATTTGATGAATGTCATTCTTTAGCTTCTGTAATTTAGTTGTTGAGTCCACTGTGGTCATCGGATAACACCAAGGATCGAAACGGAAAAAAGAAGAAGAAAAGAATGAAATAAAACTTAAATATTTTGTCTATGTTGTAGTAGGGGTATGTTTTTGTCTTATTAGATCCCCCCTCTCTTGGGTAATAGTGGCCCTTGTGCATGGTTAATTGGCATAGTCTTTGCCAATTTTTTTTTACTTCTGATTGTTGCTATGATGAAACTTATGCTGTACTCTGTGATGAAACTTGTAACCATATATGAAGCTTGTGCGTCAAATGCAGAGATTGCTGTCTGAAGTTGGTGAAAATTGTGCTGTGTCTAAGTTCTTCTTGCTGCCACGTTGGTGGAACTCTGGATTAGGTTTGAAAACTGCTGTTTTCTTCTTGTAAACTGCTGCTGTTTTCTACTGCTAGATTAGGTTTGGGGCTTGCTAGAGAAGATTGTGGTTGCTAGGTATATGTGCGATGCTTTGCTGGAGTCAGCTATATGGTTGCTGGATTAGCTTTGGGCCTTTTTCCTTAGTTTACTTCTGTTTTCTGCGTGGTGTTGGAGCTGATGGATTGAGTTGATAACACTACTAAATTTCATGGAAGTTTGTTATGTTTATTCCTTGGAGAGACACCGTAGTTGTGGGGTAGTTTGGCTTTGGATCCACCTGTGTTTATAACACTAGTAAATTTGATGCACTGTTCTATTTTGACAAAGCATAAATCTTGGGGATTTATAAATTACTCTGAACTTGCGGTGGTGGTGTTATAATGGATAGCCTTCCCGTTCATTGTTCCATTATTTTCATAAAGGCTTCATTTGCCTGGGAGGCTACATCATGCTTTAGGATTTGAATTTGCAGTGAGATCCAGAGAGGACCTTCTCTCCTCCCCTGTTTTGCCGTTTTCAGCATGTTTGTGATGGGCTTGATGGCTGGGACTTTTAGGAGGACAGAAATGGAATTTTACATCATCCACTCCCTCACATCAACTACAAAACAAACCAAGCACATGCATATCCCCCCTTATAAAGAAACTAAACAAACCAAGTAACTATATGCGTAGCGATGACCGCTGGCATTATTGTTACATGTAAAGGTAAATTGATTTTCACACTGTATTTTTACTATCCAGACTCTTCTTTTGTTTTTATTCATGTGAGTTTAATTCGTTATCCATTGAAGTGGGAAAAAGTGAACAAATGAAATGGTAAAAGGGTAATTTCATGTGCACGGAAAAAAAAGAGTGCTGACACGGAAAAAGAGGAGTGCAAAATTCACTAGTAACCAAACCAAACCAAACTGAGCCTTATGTCCCAATTACTTGAGGTCAGCTACATGAATCATTTTCCTCCATGGAGCTCTGTCAAGGGTCACTTGTTCACACAAACCCATTATACTCATATCTTTGCGCACAACAGCGTCTAATGTCAATTTAGGTCTACCCCTTCCCTTAGCATTGCTACCCGAAGCTATCATATCCACTCTCTTAACTACAGCATCTCCTGGTCTACGGTAGACATGCGCAAACCAACTTGGCCTATTTTCCCTCAACTTCTCCTCTATGGATGTTACACCTACCATCTCATGAACTGTTTCATTTCTAATCCTGTCTCGTCTAGTCTTACCACACATTTACCTCAACATTCTCATTTCCACTATACTCATCTTGCTCACCTGGTATTTCTCACTAGTACTAATGAAAAGTCTTATTAGGGTTTGAGCTGAAAAAAGTGAAAAGATGGGGAGAAACTTGTGACACTGGTATAATGGTAGGGGTTTCCATCTAGTTGTCCCAAGAAGAATGTATAGTTGTGTCCGCAAATTGATATTCAATCAGAATTAGAACCACCCCAAAAAATATTAATCATGAATCCATTCAAGGTAGAAGAAGTATCCAATTGGGGGAGGTCCTTCTTTGTAGCAATTTTTTGGGGGCTAAAGCGGAGACTTTCTGGGCTTCTGCTTAGGGCTGGCCCTGATTTGATTCACAGTTATAACTGACGTTCTCGCATATGTTTTCCTTTTGCAGCTGTAATAGTTGTCTTAAATGGCTAACAAGGTTCAAGTCCCTACAAGAAACTCAGCACTCATTGCTATGATTGCTGATGAGGTAATAATGTAACAATCTTCTTCTTTATATCCGTGCTTTGGTAGTGAAATTGCTTGGCAAAGATATATCTAAACATAGTTGTGGTGGACACTCAGATTTTTTTTTTTTTTTTTTCCATTTTTGCATATAAGATATGATTGGTTGTTACTGTTATTATGTTTTTTCCGCTATATATGTACAGTGTAACAAGCCCCTTTGGATTCTGAGAAATGATCTGATAACAAACAGAGAGTTCTTTTTCACCAAATCTCACCATTTTGATTTTGACAATGAGATATGGCGAGAAAGGTGAAGGGGCCAATCAAAAAATTTCATTTTTGTACTTCTCTCTGCATTTCTCACCAAGTCATTCAATCCAAATGAGTGGTTTGGTGAGACACTCTAATCCTTTCTTTTGTTTTTGTACCAAATCACTCAATCCAAAGGGTTTAGTGCAGAGGTTGCGGAGAAGGGGATAAATGTAGGATTTAGCACTTTTGTGGTTATATAGCTTGCTATAACCCAATTAGATATGTTTTCTTCGTTCCTTGCTTCTAAATTTCTGCTGACGCAACCCTTATGTTGCTGTTGTATAATCTGGTGTAGGACACAATAACTGGATTTTTACTGGCTGGAGTTGGAAATGCGGACTTGAGAAGGAAGACAAATTACCTTATTGTGGACTCAAGTATGCTCTTGAGCTCGGAATGTTATTCTCTTTTATGGGGTTGCTTGGTCTCTTTTCAGTATTTTCTAATTGTTCCTGTGGTTCCATTTCCGAATTGAACAATCCCCCTTTTTTTGGGTGCTTGGAGGCCCTTTGGCTTGGCCTAAAAGAATGAGTATACCATTACCCTACTGCGCAAAAGAATGTACGCAGCAATTAGTAGCTGTTTCTGGCAGTAATTCTCACCATAACAAACTGCTAGTATCGAATCAAATATTGTAATTTGGATTGTTAGAAACTTCCTCTAGGTCTAATCCTTTATGGTGTAGACCTTTTTTTCCCTACACCCGTTCTTACGCCTTCCTGTGCAATGGACTAAATTTAGATGAAATCAAATTCAAAATTTCTGTTAAGTTGCTGAGAAATGTTTCAACTTAATAACTACTTTGGCTTGGAATTACTGTTTGATGGTTCCTACCTTGTTTTCTTCCTTTGTTTATCCTCTATCACGATGTGGAACATTTTTTTGCAATGTCAAATTTGATCAAGTTTGCGAAGATTCATTTTCTTTGCAAGCTATGAATATTCTTACCTTGGCTTATGGAAGTTCTGTTATTATGGCCTAGAGACAACTGTTAAACAAATTGAGGAAGCGTTCAAAGAGTTCACAACAAGAGAGGACATTGCAATTGTGATGATCAGTCAGTATGTAAGTTGTTTATATCACTTTGTCACAATCCTCTTTCTGTGGTTATGCTGTTAGATTTGTTTTGTTTTATTATCTCTTTTGGTAATTGGCATGCGTCATTGACTTTGCTAGAGGAAGCCATCATTTGAAAACCACTCTGCTGCCAGATGAGTGGCCATAGCCCTACTGTCTTTTGCCATATGAATTGCTGTCTTCAAGGCTTTGGCTTCCTCAGTTGTCCATTATTATGTCTCATTGTTTAAACACTGCATTGCTTGAGCATGCATAAAACCAAACATTCATTGCCCAGAGGAAATTTTGAACAAACCTCACTTCCGAAATGCATTATCCGGCTTGCACCTGAATTGCCCATTCATGTATGCTATGTAGTACTTTTCTATTTCCTTAACTTCTTTCTTGGTTTGCTTTTCCCTGTGGTTCATCTTTCCTTTTATGGTTATTTTAGATTACCCAGACGACCGTATGCTATGCCAAACCTGTAACTGGCCCAAGGAAATGCTTATCTGTGGGTCTTGTCACTTGTCTGTGAGGATAGGTTGTTAAAGAGCTAGCATGCTGTTTTGTCTTTAGGACTTTATCTTTTACTGCCATAGTTTAACATTCTTCCTAAGCTTTAAGTTTACCTTCTTGCAATATTAGATATCAGTGGAATAAATACAAGATCCCATAGATTTGTTTGTAATTTGTCGTAGCAAGAGGCATACTAGTACTCAGACTTTGTGTTATTACCTTCAAAGTTCTCATATGATATCTGGACAAAAAATTGTCGGATGTTTATTTTCAGGTTGCAAACATGATAAGGTTTTTAGTGGATAGCTATAACAAGCCAGTTCCAGCAATATTGGAGATTCCTTCCAAGGACCATCCTTATGATCCTACCCATGATTCAGTTCTTTCACGAGTGAAGTACCTCTTCTCTGCTGAATCAGTGGCTTCTGGGAGGCGTTAATTCTGCCTGTAGTTATATCATGTTTCACACCATTTCCCTTGTGTTGTGTCATGTGCGTATCCTGAAACACTTTTTTTGCTTGCTTATCTTAAATTCTTTTGATGAAACATGTTACAAGTTGTTCTATATTGAAATTCTGAATAAGCTACTTTTATCAAAAGCAGTTGTTGGAAGCTTCTTTCTATATTGCTAATGACTTAAACTGGATTTGGGTGATAAACGTTTAGCCCAAGTTACTAGGAATCAGAAAGCGTTCTAGTTTGTTTCTCTTGAGATGGCAATAAGAATTGCTTCTTCGACGGTGCAACATTTGGGAGGATTGAAAAAGGTCTAGAAGTTTTTATACTCTTCTTTTAAGTAACTAGGAGATCATTTTTTTAGTTTTGGTGTATAACAAGGATCCCATTCAATTTGGATTCATTAGTGCAGGGTGAAGTCCAACCAGTCATAGGCTACATGTATCGGGTAAGACATTCTCAATTGGAGCCGAACACAAGGCCTCTGAACTTACGGTTGATCTTATGACTAATCTTAACTGGTAGCATACCAATAGATTTACATTTTAAGTTTCAACCTGGATGTGGAACAAATTATTTCAAAATCATGATGGAAAAATAAAATGTTCTGATGTGAAGGATTTGGTGAAGAATTGTAGTTCCTTTCAATCCTTCTCCAGGGGATTTGGTGAAATGTCCGATGTGAAAGTGAAAGTGAAAGTTCAGAAAACAAAGTAAAGGGATGGTCTTTTTGCAAGAGATGAGAAATTTTTTGCAGAATTGTGTGACAATTTGGCATCCACAAAAGTCAATCGCTGTAACCTTAGCTTCAACTTTTGGAGTTCTCAAAATGAATTGGTCTGTTAGTAAGGTAGAATGAAGGTTCAACGGTAAGGTAGTCTCTTCGTTTGCCTCTTTTCCTGTTTCCCAAAAGCATGAATACGAAAGGGAAGCAACTTAGCTCACTCACAACTTAATCACTTGATCGATTGATGAGAAAGTTGATGCCATGTTTGGATTTGGATCCGTATTGATATCGTGGACAACATATAGGATATCATCTAAATTGATACTTATTACACACACTCATTTTATTTTGGGTGAGGATGGCTGAAATTAAAATGCCATCGCAAGATATGGGATGTAATCTAACCTAATAAAAAAAAAACATTGAAAGGGTTTGGACACTTTTTAATTTGGACCAATTTGCCCCTTGATTTTGCCCTATTTACCTATCTAGCCTAATAATATAATATAATATAATGATTAATATTAATATCTAAACATTAATTAAACCATCCACACCCGTGCCGCCATGGCGGGTCCCACCGGAGTGCCGCCGGACACCGCCTCAAGATTTCAGAACCACCACAACAATGTACAGACACCGTGCAACACTTACCCAAGCTTAGAATCGTGTTTGAGGTAGTTTTTTGGAAACCCGAAACCTTAATAAATTATTGCGTAGATAAGAAGTTATGGTGGATTGTGGTATTGAAATTCGTGTGTAGCTGAAAAATTGTGTGATTGATAAATTTATCAGAATAATCGTAGTTTATGTAGTAATTATATAATAATTAAATACGTAAGGATTTGGATTTAAAATGTAAATGATGAGACATTTTCTTTTAGCAAAAAAAAAAAAAAATGGTTACTACTTATAAGCTAATCTCAAAATATATTATTGGTCATATTAGTCTCATATCACCTCAGAAGTCACTCTCCGTAACTATTCATCCGGCCTTTTTTTGGCACTTATGTTTCCATCCTCATTTTTTCATAATACCAATAGTGTCCTTAGGTATTATATATATATATATATATATATATATATATATATATATCTCACCAAAAATTGGGACGAAAAGATAACTCCGACAGTCCCCGCGATTAAACAGGCGATCAATGGCCACGTTAATTTCGCCTTTCAATCCCGAGATTGTCGCTATTTATAGATACTACGGGATCTACTATATATAGCAACGATTTTTAGGATGGAAACTTAATTCTTGAAGTCCCCCAATAGAAAAGATATCATTCAGTTCCCGTAAAACTCGCCATTAATTCAAAGCTCCCATATATCTCGGTGGATTGATCACAATCTCTCCACAAACGAAACCCCCAACCGTCCTCCATTGGTCCGAACTCCCTCGTGGCTTGCCGCCGCCTCGTCACTCTCTGCTCTCCGCTCGCTGCTTGTTGCTACCACTCACTGCTCGTCGCTGCAGCCTCTCTGTTTCTCTTGTCGGGATCTATTCTTGTCTTTGCGATTTGTTCTTGTTTGATCCAACAATCGAGCATATCATGCTCTTGCGCGACCCCGAGGGTCGATCTGTTTCTCAAATCGACCATGTTCATGGTTCTCGTTCATGATCTGGTATTTTATATCCAATTGGGAAAGTTGTTGGTTTGGGTTTTCCTATTGAAAAACTTTTTTAGGTATTGTGTTCCAAAACAAGTTTAATTTGTGGATGGATTTTGATTTGTGGATGGTTTGTGGAAGTAGTTACGGAAAGCACACTTTCTTAATTGTATGCAAATAATCCATGAAAATTTTATGAATTTCATGATAGTTATAGTCTTGATTTTAGTCTCAGTTTTCATGGTGATTTCGCATAAATAATCAATAAAAACATGGCTGATTTTGATATATCTACCATGTTTTGAAAATATGTTTTATGGTGAAAACATGGTTGATTTTGATTTTGCAAAATAATCCATATAGTGGGAAAATTGATCCATGGAAAACATGGCTGATTTGATTTATGCACCATGATTTGAAATATGTTTTATGGTGAAAACATGGTTGATTTTGATTCCCCAAAAATAATCCATAAAAATATAATCGATTTTGATATATCCTACATGTTTTGAAATCTGTTTTATGGTGAAAAAAATGATCCATGAAAAACATCGTTGATTTGAGTATCCACCATATTTCAAAATATATATTTCATGGCAATTTTGCATAAATATGTTTTATGGTGGAAAACTAATTCATTTTACAAATTTAAATCGGCGAAAAATAAATCGGTAGAATTTGGTTATTACGAATTTTTTTAATTTTGAAATCATTGTAATTATCTCTCATAATTATTGTGATTGAATTTCACTAAATTAGAAAATGGTTGAATCCCACCAAATTAGGAAATGGTTGAATCTCACTAATTTAGGAATGCAATATATACACACATATGAATATTTTATTAAAAGGGTAAGATCGGTAATTCACTATCTAAGAGGATGAAAACATAACTGTTCAAAATGACCGGGATGAATACTTACGTGAGATAGGTTATGAGGATGAATATTTAAAAACTCCTATAAAGATCTAATATTAAACATTTATTGTATTTTGTTTTTAAAAATGATAAAGTTAAGTAAATACTAAATTTAGTAATATGCACTTTTTAATAAAAATTAGTTTGAAAAATCTATGAATAATAATATGGTAGTTAAAGATAATATTGTAAATAGAAATTAGTGGAAATGTTTTATATAAATTCTAAATGTGAGAAGTAGACTTAATTTTAAGTGTAGTAATTAATTGTTTGACTAAATATTTATTTTGTGATAATAAAGAAATAGAATAAATGATTTTGAGAATACTGTATAAGTAGATATTATCAGTTTGGTAAATGAAAAAGGAAAAACATTATCTTTTAAGACAATGATTTTATTCAAACTACCGTATGCTTATTTTGACTTATTCGTCAATTAATATTAAATAAATTAGAATATTGTTATGTCAGATATTGTATTTGTGACTTTTGTATGCTGTTGATTATTACATGGATTATTGTAATTTGAATAACTATGTAAACATAGAAATTGGACAATAGGTACCCTGAGGTATTCGTGGCCAAATTGAAATTGACTAGACGTTAATAAAGCAATTGTCACAAAAGTGATAAGTGATTGAAGATTATGCGCTGTGTCATGGTTGTAAATTATTGGGAGAAAAAGATTCTCGATGGAGGAGAATCGTAGAAACTATTAAATACAAGATAAATTCATAAAAGGCTACATGTGATGGTTGAGATTATTGTACCATAATTTTGTATTATTTTATTAAAATTGTAAATTGTGGTACATAAAGCACTTCCACGGTCACGAAATCTTCGTGCTTGCACAACGGAAAAAACCTAGTTTCACTAAATATCGGTCGCACGACGGAAAAAACCTAGTTTTACTAAATATCGGTTGTAGAAAGCTAGCAGGCACCTTCGGATTGTTCTAAAGCCTCTTCATTACCAGATTTCTTCAAGCGGTCAGCAGCCTTAGCAACCTGCAATCGCGGTAAAATAAATAAAGATGGTGCTTTTGTTCCTGAGAAATGATTCTTGCATTCTACTCTCTCTCTCTCTCTCTCTCTCTCTCTCTCTCTCTCTCTCTCTCTCATAATAAATGCACTCTACATTTTGTCTTTTATTGTGCTTTGATAATTACGTTATACTCCCTCCGTTCCAAAATGAGTGACCTTTTTGAGATTCCGTGTCATTTTCAAATACTTATATCTTTCAATTTAAGAAGTTTTATGTGATTTTAAAATCTTTGTTTAATAGAACTAATTATAATCTATCAAACAAGATTTATATTACATATTTTTTGACATTCATATTGAAAGATATTAGCAATTGAAAATGACACACTTTTCTAAAAAGGCCACTCATTTTGGAACGGAAGGAGTATGTAATTTTGAGCACTAAAAGACAAGTATTAGAGGGGACTTATAGAATGCAAAAATCATTTCTTCGTTTGTTCCAAATGGGGCGGAGCGGATAGATTACGGCTACTACTTTTATCACGATTTTATTTCACCACATAAATGATTCTCATAGTATAATTTTTCCATACACAAACAGATCACAATATGTCGAAATGATGACATTACCTCGGAATTCCAGTTTGTTCTTGCTGTTATGAAGATTAGAGTTGCTGTTTGTAGAAGAACTCCAATAACCATTCCCCACCAAAGCCCCTGATCACAGAAGAACCCAAAAACGCAACGCATGAATGTTAACATAAACATGCAGCATGTAATCCCATTCAGAGAGAGAGAGAGAGAGAAGAGAGAGTTTGGACTTACTGCAGCTCCTAAGTCGGTTTTGAAGCCAAGAACACACCCAATAGGCAGACCAACAACATAATAAGTGGTGAGGTTAACATAAGCTACAACAGCTTGCCATCCACTCCCAATGGCCACTCCTGAAATTAGGAGTGAAGCTTCATTCATAGTTCATACTTCATAGCACTAAACAATTCATTCATAGTTCATAGCACTAAACAAAATCAAACTGGTTAGTAGACTTACTTAGGATCACGAATTATTTCTCTAATTTTCCATTGTTTTCTGGTTTCTCTTGATTATAATTCCTCTGCAAAACCCACGATCCAAACACAACCTAAAGCTCTGAGATACTAGTACTTACCAGAAAGTATGGGCTGAATGCCATTTAAGAAGACAGAGATAGCAAGCAATGGGGTCAAATTGGACACTGCTGCAATAACCTCAGCATCACTTGTAAAGAGTTTGCTTAATCCAACTTTGAAAATTAGAACGATTGCACTAAAAAATATGCTAATAAGGATGCTTATCATTACAACCACCACCATTGAAAATCTTGCGACCATTGGATTGCCTGCCCCAAGCTCGTTGCCTATCCGAATGCTACAAGAAACATATCCTTGTCAATAACGGAGAATAACAATATTTGGGTTCTGTTTTTTTTTTAAGTCATGGATTTGTCGAGGGAAACGAAAAGCGAAAAAATGGTACAAGGAAAAAACAAGAAGATACCTCACTGCCGCGCTCAACCCCAACATGAACTCAATGTCCCAAGTCCAGTAATTCAAACTGAAATGTGGTAATGGAAGTTGTTTATGCAACTAATTGGGGAGAGAAAAAGTAATTGAAACAGAGTTATGAGCATACCAAATAGAAAGGGAATCTAAGGAAATTGTTGGGTTGGGGAGGAGGCCTGATATGAGTACTAATCCTTGGTTGTACCATATCTCCAGGCTGCATTCAAGACATGATCAAGATTATTGCTGGTCACTCTGTTATTCACATAAGTATGTACAAAGGCCTCTAATACTTTTAGGGAGACCAAATCTCAGTTGCTAAACTCAGAAAATTGCGAAATCTTGATTACCAATGCATTTTCTGTAGCCGATTATGAAATTTTGAGTCAGTAGAATTACTAAAACAAAAAGTAGGATTAAGAACTATCTTGTGAATTTGTACATTCTTGGCCGGTTCCCCTCACACAAAAGTTGACACAAAACTAATCGGAGTTTCACGCAAATGATCGGAGAAAATAGATATGCTCGAGAAAAGAGAAGAATACTGCGCATACCACAGCATAACAGCAGAAGCAATAGTCAACTTGAAGTAAGGCCAAATCCCATACAATGCTTTAACAGAAAAACCTGTCCAAGTCCTCTTGCAAGAAGGGCTCAAAAGTATGTAAAGTGCTTGCAATAGAACCAGTAGCCACCAAGAGAAGCTAAATGTAAGAGCAGCTCCCAAAAGCCCAAAGTCCAAAAAACCGACCACAGCCCAAGTGAGCAAAATGTGCAACAAAAGCACCCCAGCAGACATATAAGCCAAAGGGTTGACAATATTCTGTGCTTGTAGGAACCTCATCATTGGGCAGCTTATTGCAAAGGCGTATAGCTGAGGAATCATCCCGTGGGCGAAGATTTTGGCCTCTACGATTATGTCATTCGCTTGTCCGATTAGCGCCAGGAGTTGTCCAAAGTACCAGTAGAGAAATGTGAGGAGAATTGCTGCTCCCAAGTGAAGGATTATCGCCCTCTGGCAAATTATGCCCATTGAGTCGTATTGCTTTGCGCCGTATGCTTGGCCGCAGACGGTTTGCACGGCACTAGCCATTCCCAACTAGACTTGTGGGAAAGAAACGAGAATTAGAAGAAGATCATACACAGAAGGGTTTGAAATATGAAGATTTCTATGACATTGTTGTAGCATGGTGAAAGGGTTGGTTTGGAAACAAGTTCTACGAAGAAAATGAGTAATTTTGCCTCATCAACCCCTAAAATAGTAAGTTGTTTATTTTAGATAAATGTGTGTAGAAGATCCGCTTAATTAACTTTTACTAGCACTTTTTGGAGGTTTTATCCTTATTTAAAAAAATCGCGTTCGTTAGTTTTGCGCTAAACTTTTGTGGATTATTGATTCGTCTCAACGAAAGAAATTGGAAGACTAAAAAATAATTTACTTTTACCCAAATATTTTTGAAAATATCCAATTTTAAGAAGAAAAAAAAAAAGCCACCATCTTTGACTTTTTTCTCTCCTAAAAAGTGGTTATTTTCCAAAATATTTAGGTAAAAGTTATAATTTTTTTTACCAAACGCGAAAAGATGTGAGGCAAAAAATTACCAAATGCGAAAAAAATTTAAATAACGACAAAATAAATAAAAAAATCCTAAAGCCCTAAAAGTGCTTGGTGGACCAACATAACTAATATACCACGGGTGGGGGCTCCCACTGCTATTAAAAAAAAAACCTTTGGGCCATTTAAATTTTGTCTGGTCTTTAATTTCATGTTCCGAGATTGGTTGAGAGATGCGCAACACGAAGACCCGATTACCCAAAAAGGGAAGTATAAGTATAACAGGAGAAAGAAATAACTGGTGGAAAAATAGGAGAAAGAATTTGATTTTCCAGAATCAAGGAGTAATTCCTTGAGCATATATAAACCCATTTGGTTTCCAGACTGCAGCTTTTTCACTGATAATAATTCCATAGAAATTCTGTTTGTCTTCACTTCACATGCATCTGTCCAGTGGCGGCTCTAGAAAAACTAAGAAGGGTGTTCAAAATCTTTACTACTTCTAAAAATCACAACTGTATATAAATAAAATTTATCTATAATGCCACTCAATTACTGGGAAGTATACTCTTTTTGTTACAAAAAGTTAGTTCATTATGGATCAAGACAAAGTAATTGCGTTTACAAGTTTTATAATTTTTCATGCCAAATTAAATTCATTTTTGTGTGTAAAAATTTGAAATTTTTTGCATGGAAGTACTTTGTCTTCTATCCAAAAATTGCAAGTATAATGCACGTATATTGCATGTATATTGCACGTATAATGCATGTATGTTGCACGTATAATGCACATATATTGCACGTATATTGCACGTATTGGACTTATATTACACATATATTGCACGTATATTGCACGTATTGGACTAACTTTTTGGGACGAAGGAATATACTACAATTTTTCTCGACTCAATTTCATATTTTGAAACGTTGCATAATACCCTCATTATCAATAGTCAAATACAACTCTTAATGTAAGTAACCAAGCAAATATTCATTCATTTATCTCTCATCGATTGCACAGATTGTAGTCATTGGATATATTTGTTGGCTGGTTTGTGGGCTAGGTGTTTAAATATTTTTGGGTTAGGTGTTCAAATAATTTTGTATTTGGGTGTTCATAAAAGGGATAAACTAAAATTAAACTAATAATAATACATATGTGCTTAACAAAAACTTCTTTTTGGGGTGTTCAAGTGACCACCTTGGTCACCATATAGAGCCGCCTCTGCATCTGTCTGTGATTCTGCACAGCGTGGGAACTTTTGAGCTTTTCCTTCGATATTTTTTAAAATATTTTTGTAAAAGTTATAATTTTTTACTTTTTCGATTCCTCTCGTCGAGATGAACCAATATAACATAAAAATCTAGCGAAAAACTAACAAACGCGAAAAAAATTTGAATAAGGACAAAACCAAAAAATTATTGTTCACTACTTGTTACTTGGTGATAGGTCTGTCAATGGGCCGGATCCGACAGATCTGAATCTGATAAGACCCAAATCCGATCTGAATCCGATAAGACTCAAATCCGACAGTGGTAATCTGGATCCGAATCCGATCCGAAAACCTTTTTACTTCAAAAATTTTAGCAAAAAAAATACAATTTTTTTTCAAAAAAAAATATTTTCCGAAAAAAATTTAAAATAAAAATACAACTTCTTAAACATTTTTTTTTCAAAATAAAAAATTTACTGTTTTTTTAAAAAAAATTTAAAAAAAGTTCAGATTAGAATTGTTAACGGATTTAATCCGATCTGATCCGATTCCGATCCGTATTTGAATTACCGGATTCGGATTATCGGATTTTTGAATCGACGTTATCGATTTCGAATCCGGATCCAGATCGAATTTTTCGGATCAAATCCGAATCGAATCCAGTCCATTGACAGGCCTACTCGGTGAAAGCAACCCCCTATATAACATCTGCTTCAACGAACAAACAAGTGTGATGTTGAAAAGCCAAAGGCCCACCATGTTAATTCGTTGTACTTTGTAGATAAGTAACATCTGCTTTTAGAATGTTTAAAAGTCAAAGACTCAAAGGCCCCCAATTTTGACTCTAAGCTAGCTTTTTGGTAGTCGTGATCAGCGTTGAACCTACAAGCTCGTATGGTGAGCCCTTTAATTGCCATTATCTTATATTCTCTCTATTCCGATTTGTTTGTCCAATATCAGATTTTTAACTTATTAAAAAAATCAAATTTAATTCAGTAATTTAAAATTTTACATAATTTGAGCCATTGATTTTGAAATTGAACAATCAATTTGGGACATGTATAAATCAAAAATGAAACAAACAAATCAAAACGGAGGGCGTACTATATTGATATTCCTAGTCGACTCACGCTTTGATGTTAATTAGCATGAGAATCAAAGGATAACATTAAACACATATAGAAATTTGTAGGAAAAAAATTAGATAGATTAATGATGCTGATTGTAAGGCCACATGTTATAACTCAGAGGTACACGTACGTAGCTAGGGCTACAAATGTATTCAGTTGTGCTCTAAGAATACAACACCATAGAGCCGGTCCTAACTTTTCAAGAGCTTAAAGCGAAAATAAACAATGAGGACCTTTTGTCGGCCTGTTATTAAGAGGTAAAAAAATATGAGGGACCCTTGAAATTCAATATTTTTTTTTTTTGAAGTTTAAAGCGGCCGCAATATAAGCTTTAGTTCAAGGTCAACTCTGACCACAGAGACCACAAAATATGAACGCTGGTGGAGTGGTAAGTACCATGTACTCACATGCATTTGACAGATTCACTAGCAAAAAAAACTATGTAGTACTAACAAAGTTAACTTTCGCAAGTGATTGATCAAAACAAGAAACGTTTTTCCTCGATCACTAGTTTTGATTGGTTAAATCAGATTGATAAATTCAACTAATTACCACTACCCATCCAACAGTTGCTTAATTTCCAATAATAGGGAAGTGTAGAGAGATTTAGAATACTAACCATTATCCCATAAGCAAGTCCTTGAGCCCCCACCATAGCAATGGAGGCACCAGCAAGCTCCAGTGCACCCAATTGCCCAGAAAAAGTTAAGGTCACAAAACTGAGCATGTAATTACAAACGGAAACAATAATCGAAGCCCACGATAGGAGCCACAGGGACCTCGACTCCCATCCGACGAGCCGAACGTAACGTCGGAGAGGCACGGGTTTATGTTCCAAGATTCGTTCAACTTCAACCGAGGACAAACCAGAAACTCGTTCATTTCCTCCGGATGGCCACCGCAGCAGTGGGAGCTGCTGGCGCTCTTCTGAGTCCATTGTGCCCATTGCCTTAGCTAGTAGCACTACAAAACCCATGCAACACCGCTTCAAAGGCTTTTAAAACCATTAACTGACCAAATTGATTGAGTTAGGTAGTATCACGTGCTCAACAAGGAAGCTGTAACAATCCTACATGTTTATAATAAAATTAATGTTTTAATTACAATTCTTTCATTTAGATGTTAATTTATACTTTTAATAAATGATTCGATTTTTTATGAAATTATTTAAAAGGAAATACTAAAACCCTAGTGAGTAAATATGTAAATATATATATATATATATATATATATATATGAGATTGAGATTTGGTACATATTATAATCAAAAAATTGAGAGAAAAAGAATGACCTATTGGTATTAATATCATGCTTTGGCTTCTTTTTAATGACACTCGACTCTACATCTCTTAAAATATGAGAATATGTCTTAAAAGATTTGTTTCAACTTATCTGTCTGAATTTCTCCGAAAAGAATATTAGTAAATTTATGCGTCTATTTAATCCTGTTTGGCTCAAACAATGTACATATTATTATGAAAAAAATTGAGAGAAAAAGAATAATCTATTGGTATCGGCATCATGCTCTGACTTCTTTTCAAATGACGCTCAATTCTACATTTCTTAATAGAAGAGAATATGTCCTTAAATGCAACAACCTGAATTTTCGGCCAATTTTTTTTTTCAAATAAAAAATTATTATTATTATTTTTTAATTTAAACTGTTTTGATTCATTAAATTATTTTATTAATTGATATTATTTAAGTCTAAACCTAATCTATCTATGAACACATACGTACATGCATACAAATATACATATATAATACCCTTCGTATTACATAACATATATACCTATATATTTACTTGGAGAGAAAGAAAGAGAGAGAAATAGAATAGGATAAAAATAAATAAGAGAGAGCGAGAGATTTACTTGGAGATAAAGAAAGAGAGAGAAATAGGATAGGACAGAAATAAAAGAGAGAGAGAGAGAGAGAGAGAGAGAGAGAGAGAGAGAGAGAGAGAGAGAGAAAAGAGATTGGGTTTCGTCTCTTATCACCAAACTAAACTTTTTTTTTTGGGTTTCGTCTCTTATCACCAAACTAAACTTTTTTTTTTGGATAAGCTCAGCAAACTAAACTATCCTGCTCACCAACTAAATTATCCTATCTTATAGGCTTATAGCCTTAAATGCCTGTGAGAGAGAGAGAGAGAGGAGTGGTGGCCTATATCCCTTAAATGCCTGTGAGAGAGAGAGAGAGAGAGAGAGAGAGAGAGAGGAGTGGTGGCCCATATCCCTTCCCAGTTTCGGCACCCACACCCATTACCAATTCCCCACATTTCTTTCCTCCTTTGGAAAAGTTTGAGAGGAATAGAAAGAGGGAGGGAGGCCGAGAGACGGTAGTAGTGGGAGAGGAAGAAAAGTTAGCTACACACCCACCATCTTTTAGCCACAGCTCCATCAAACACCACCCATCAATCCATATTACACAAATCCCATATTATTATTTTTAGATTCGTAAAAGAGAAAAAAAATTAGAGTTTTCGATCAATTTCGAATCGAAGGAGACGTGCCGCCCACCACTCAACACGACGTCGTTAGAATCAACCCACTACCACTTCGAAGCAAGGTAGAAACCTCGTACCTACTCACCTAAATATAATAGTGCCACGTGTTCGTTGATTTTAAAAAGTATTGATCTAGAGAATTTTATAATTACCCGCATAATTAGCTTGTTGGAAAATAATTAAAAATGTTAAAGTCGTTATAATTTTTGTTGTATTATCGAAACTAGGTTTCATGATAATTGCTTGTAAGAAAAGAAGCATAGCTCCTGGAATTTTTTTTTTTTTGAAAGATAACCACGAAAGGAAAAGAAATTGTTAGCCTACTGCTATGTTTGTGGATAGTATTAAAAAGCATGCTTAGGACTTTATTAATGAAATTAGTACTTAATTGTTTTTGCATGATAAACTTACTGTTGTGATGAAAAAAGAAAAGAAAAGAGGAACATAGAAATCGACAAATGCTAGGAATATTGCTAGTGTACTATGTGCTATGTCAATTTTTGAAGAGCATGAAAGATAAGACTTATTTAATATCGCATGATTTTAATAGTGCTAAGGGAAATTATGTGAACGCAAGGAAATGATCATGCATGTTTCGAGACACGAGAAATGCGATACGAAATACAAAAAGCAATTGAAAAGATTAATGATTGTGTGAGCATGAGAGCCTGATTGGATCAGTAAAGCTAGTTGGCGGAATCATGGCTCGGGTGTGCGTGTGTGACCTAGGAGCCCAGTGGGATCTGAAAGTATGGTTGGCAGAATCATGGCTCGGGTGTGCGTGTGTGACCTAGGAGCCCGGTGGGATTTGAAAGAACGGTCGGCGGAACTAGTGTCATATGTTGTGTTGTGAATTGATTAAAGACTGAGAGCCCGGTGGGATTTAAAAGAGATGGTCGGTGGAATCAATGTTTTTGGGTGGCAAAATCTGAGTTTAGCCTGGGAACCCGGTGGGATCTGAAAGATGATTGGCGGAACCAATGCTCGAGAAAAGTTAATGGAAAGTGAAATCGATGCTTGAAAAATGACGACACGAATTTTGAAACGTTGCGATGGCAATGACACTCTGATGACGCGTTGACAAATGGTTTGTTGATTTGATTTTATGTGGTGAACTGCTAATTTCTGAAAATGATATTTTTGCTAGTGTAAGGGACATTGTGGTAGGAATTAGTTACTGAGCTTAAAAGTTTGCGGTGTTACTTTTGTGACCTTGGCATATTATGTCAAGCCTAGGTGACGAACAGGGAGAATTTTATGCGAAGCAGGTAGTTGCAGAGGAAGACGGACGCCTTGAAGGGTAGAATTTACCATAACACCCCTCCCTTTTTTATCAGAATAAATGTAATTTGATTCAAGATTTATTTGTTTGTAGGACTAAATTATGATTTTACTTAAATAAATACTAGACTTGGTTTTACTGTATTTAAATTAATGTTCCCAAAAATTGGGACGTTATATAAAAGACCTGTGCCAACCTATTTGCCTCAATCTTCCCTAAAAGAATATTTTAGTAGATTTATTCACGTATTTAATCTTGCTTGGCTCAAATGAGAAATTTTGCCAAGAAAAATTGTAAAATCTTATATTTTTTTTATATTTTCTAATCGCAATATTATTCTTCTTCCGTCTCAAAATGATAGTCTTATATGAAAACACGTACAATTTTTGAATAAAAAATATAGCACTTTCATACATGAGTTTTTAAGTTTCTTCGCACACAATTAAAGATTTCGATTATATCTTTAATTTGGTGTGGAAAAACTTGAGAAATTATGAATACAAATATTTATTTTTTGATTCGAAAATTGCAAGTCTTTTCGTTAGGAACTATGAGATGTTTTTTTTAGATATCCCCAGAACCGCCCATATATACATATATATATATATACACATATATACAGTCTACTTCTCGTAAGGACCACCTTAACTTAATAAAATGCAGACCTCTCTTTTTCGATCGAATTTCGATAATTCGAGCCGCTCAATGTGTTCAGAACTAAAATAAAGACCTCGTCATTTGAAAATGACTATATATGTGTGTGTGTGTGTGTGTGTGAGAGAGAGAGAATATAGTAAAATTATACAATAGTCCGGGAGTACTGCCACGTGATACTTCTGACCATTTTACAATCGCACATTTATGTGGGGTCTACCATTAAGTATATGGGCCCCACAAAAAATGTGATTGTAAAATTATCCGAAGTACCACGTGTCGATACTCCCTAATTATTGAACAATTACTCATGAATATATATATATATGTGTGTGTGTGTGTGTGTGTGTGTGTGGAGATTAAATTGTTTACACCGCCGGTATAAAAATTTGTTTCCTCTAAATTAATTGTATTGCGTCACGTCGTAATATTTTATTAATTAAGACCACTGTTTTGATAACGTGACGTGATGTAATATATTTGAAGGAAACAAATATTTACATCGCCATTGGATATAATTTATTTATGTGTATATGTACAACATTAAAAAAAGGAGAATTTAGATGCCAGCCCCAAAAAGTAGCAGAAAAGCTATGTTCACAGCAAGTTGTGCACAGACCTCTTTTTCTCCCATCTCGGATCCCACAAAGATAATCGGAACCGCTCATTTTGTTTAAAATTTGTCGTTCCTAAGGTCTCTGTAAAAAATGAGCTTCGTTCGATATCGTTAGAGGAGTTAACAAAACACCCAAAAAAAGAGATCTGTGCACAGCTGCTGTGCACGTAGCACAGCTCAAAAAGTAGATTTGGACTTAATTTAGTCCTGACAAAAATATATCTCCTTTATTTCAATCTTTTTTCTTGACTTTTCATACATTTTTACTATTTTATTAATTCTTCTTAACTTTTTGTGTACATATCCATTTTTAGTAAAATTCAAATTTTTAGAATTAACTCCTAACCCATATTATTTCGGACAAAAATACCATTGGTTATGTAAACCGGATATGAGAACTATCAATTCTCATAGTCAGTTAACATAATATTTCGGACAAAAATATCCCCGCCAGTTCACATAGCCCGAGTTAACATATTATTTTGGAAAAAAATACCCCTGAACTATGACTAAGAGAATTGAGGCAATGAGAGCTATATCTTTAGAATCAATTCTTGAATCATATTCGCTGTGTTTGGTTGCCCTTTCTGAGAGTAACTCTCAACTCTCGGCACAGTTTTCAATAAATCTTTCTATTTATCTCTCTCCACTCATTACCCCTCCAACTCTCAAAAATAACTTTCTAAAAGCTCAACCAAACAAAGTGATTATTTCGGACCAAAATACCCTTGACTATGAGAACTGTCAAGTTTCATAGTCAGTTCTATGAGAACTGGTTATGTGAACTGTGCTATGAAACTTGATTGTTTTCATAGAGAACTAACTTTGTGAACTGATTATGAGAATTGGATTATGTAAACTAAAAAATACACAGTTCACATAATCTTATCACACACTAAAATACACAATTTTCATAAAAAATATATAGTTCTTATAGAGAATACACGGTTCTAGTAGACAGTTCTCAAAGACAATATACAATTCTCATAGAAAAATACGTAATTCTCATAGAAATATACACAGTTTTCATAGACAGTTCTTCAGAATAACACACAGTTCTCATAAGAAATACACACACGAACAAAAATTGAACAAAAATAAAAAGGTAATTAAAATTAAATATAGTTATAAATGTTCTCACCGCCATGTCTTAAAAAAGTAATCAAAGTAAAAAAATAATATTTCACATAGAAAATAAATTGATTTAGAATTAAATTTTTAACTGCCAAGTCTCATATAGAACTGGCTATGTGAACTGAGCTATAAGAATTGACTATGTGAACTGTCAATTCTCATAATCAGTTTTATAAATGAGAACTGAGTATTCTCATAGCGCACTAGCTTTGCGAACTGGTTATGAGAACTGGACTATATGAACTGGTTATGTGAACTGAAAAATATATAGTTCACATAGTCTTATGACTCTTACCACACACTAAGATACATAGTTCTTATAAAAAAATATATAGTTCTCATAAAAAATACACAATTCTATTAAACAGTTTTCATGGACAATATACGGTTCTCATAGAAAAATTCACAATTCTCATAGAAAAATTCATAGTTCTCATGTAAATAGTTCTCATGAATAACACACAATTCTTATAGAAAAATACACAGTTCTCATAGAAAATACACACACAAACAAAAATTGAGAAAAATAAAAAATACACATTTCTCATAGACAGTTCAAATTGAAAAAACATACAGTTGTCATAGACAGTTCAAATGAAAAATACACATTTTTCATAGAAAATACACAGTTCTCATAAGCAGTTCAAATAAAAAAATACACAGTTCTCATAAAAATACACAATTCTCATAAACAGTTCTCATGAACAATACATAATTCTCATTAAAAAATGCACAATTCTCATAACCTCACACAACATTACCCTACAATACACCCCAAGTGTCAAAGTATCTCTTACAGCGTATTAAAATTTGGTCTAAACTGCATCACAACTCCCCAAGTATTAAAAATTGTTTTAAACTGCATCACAATTCCACAAGTATTAAAATTTGTATTAAAAATTGTTTTGAACTGCATCACAACTCCACAAGTATTAAAATTTGTATTAAAAATTGTTTTAAACTGCATCACAACTCCCCAAGTAGTAATTTAAGTTGCCATGGCAATAAGAAGAAATAAAAAAAAGAAGGAAAGATGCTACTGACCATGGTCATTAGTAAACTGGTTCATATCCCTTGCAAATTCAACTTCCCAATCCACGGCATGTCCACAGCCGCCGTTAACGGCGGGAAAGACGAGGAGGTTTCTAAAATTATTTAAGGCGTTTAGCTAAATAAGTCAAATAACTTATTTTTTGTCCTTATTCAAATTTTTTTCGTACCATTTGGCTTATCGTTAATTTTTTGAGAATTATTGAATCCTCACGACAAGAGGAATCTAAAAAGTAAAAAATTTTGACCGAAATTTAATTTTTTTTTTGAATAAGGACAGAACGTCGGCACGCTATGCCGACACCGACTTCCGCCAGCGTCGGCGCATAAACCAATTTAGGCCACACCATTCCCCCCCGCCAGCCATCCCTACCGCCGGCGCCATCCCTATGGGCCCTACTCCTTCCACCTCTCTCTGCAGCCCATAATTCCTCACATCTCCCCTGGCTGCCTTCTCTTCCTCTCTCCCACGCCAGCCGCACCTCCACCTGCGTGCCGCCGCTCTTTACGGCGAATCACGGCCCGGTTTGACGCCTATATAAACCCACTTCCCTCCCTCCGAAAATCACACTCAAACAGCCTCACTCCACCACTGCAATCTCAGTATAAAAGAAAAAGAGAAGAGAGAAAGCTTCACTCCATTAATGGAGGTTTAGAGAGAGAAACTTAGATGGGCACTGGTTCGGTTCCACACTTAGCCGAGCACCAATTCTGGATACCCCATCTTCTGGAACATCCCCGAGTTTCTCTGAACCAAACGCCGATCAACCGAAGTCAGCCCGACGTTCCATTTCTCCGTCGTCTTTCCCGTTTGGCCGAAAACCGTCTGAACCCGTTACCTGTTTTTTCGGCCTGAACCAAGTAGAACAATCTCTTCTCTACTTCCCCTAAGTATATTTAGGCACTAAATGATGATTTTAACGAGTTGGAATGGAAGAAATCGGTCCACCGGATCAAAACCCAGTAATCCGAAATTTTACTCTCTTTTTCCGAATGAGCGCTGTTCATGAACGTGGAATTTTTAAAAAATGGTACTAAAATAGCAGTTAGCCCCTCAAGCTTACGTTGATTCCATAATTGACCCTAAACTATGTTTTGACTCATGTTTACTCTACTTGTCACATTTTAATGTTTAAAAATGTTAAATGTGTGTTATGACTAATTTACCCTTGATAAATGTTAATGTGGTTGTCATATGTATAAGTATAGGATAACTAAAACTTATTTATAATAGGTTGGAGTGTTGGGGGACAGTAAAGGACCCCTGGTACAATATCTGAGGAACGGTAAAAGGCCTCGGATATGGTACGGTACCCTGTGAGATTGAGAACAGTAGTATTGCTACATGAACCCTAGTCATCGAATGACATGGTAAGCTGCCCTCTTCTTATGGTCATTGCTGAATCCATGCTAGATACGTAACTTGGATGTATTCACTTAGGACTCTAATGCAGGACAAACAAGAGGGAGTGATGTAGGGAGTGATCTCATGGGACAGGTCATGATTAAAGGTTGGGAAGGAAATGATCTTGTGGAGAAGATCATAGAAAACACATAAGATTAATGGATAGTAAGAAAAGGATAACGTGTATTTCTTACTTTTGATATCGACTATTATATTGAATGACTGCTAGCTGTAAAGTAAAGGGTTGGTAGGGTTGTAATTTTTCTATTGAGTGAACCTCATCACTCAAGGTACAGTGTACCCAACATCCGTGCTAGATTTTGCAGATAACCAGGAGGTTGCACGGGACCTCGGATGTGAGTAGTACTTTCCAAAAGAGAACCCGGTTGAGGAGACCGAGCCCGAGTTTGCTTGGAACCCATATCAAAACTTGAGTCTGCTCTGTATTTGGTCAAATAAAATATAGATACTTAATATTTTGACAAAATTCAGTGTTTCTATTTTAAGTCTGTAATAAATTGAATGCCTATTTTGAATATTCATACTTGATTAATTGAATCATTTATGATTAAATAAATATTTTTCTAAGAAATTATTATTGAATACTTCTAAACTTTCTTGGAAAATCGGGACGTTATAAGAATAAAATTAAAGAAATTCTTAAATACCTTCCTAAAAAATCTTGGAACGGCCACTGGTATGATCCCAAAAAAACATGTGGCAGATGAGGGTTAGGGCACTACTTGACTGCATAAATGATTTGATCAGTTCATTGGTTTTTAAATTTTTTTTGAGAATGGCCTTATAAAAAATGAGCTCAATCGGGTAACCACAAGTGTTTGATCTAATCTATCCACATGTTTCATTTAGAATACAAGATCAATCGGATAATCACATGCAAGTGCTTGATCCAATGTACTCATGTTTCATTTAGAATACTTGATTAATCAAATAACCGCAATTGCTCGATTCAATGAACCCAGAAGTGGATTAAGCACTTGCAGTTATCTGATTGAGCTCATTTTTCACCAGGCCATTCAAAAAAACATTGTAAAATTAATGAACGATTTGGGTTATTCCTGCGGCACCCATAAGTGGATCTTGCGCGTTGATATGTGCACCATCGATGCATTACTGTTGGTTCCCATAGAAGGGGTCTATTATTTTAATGGGTAAATTATTGAAAAAATGATCCTTCTAAATTGAGATTTAATGCAATTTTGTCTGACGGCGAGTTTTCACATTTAAACCAACGCGTTAGTCCACTAATGTTTTTTTTTACGACAATTTGAGGTAAATAGTTTGACATAGACCTTTATTAGATGTATAATATATCTTTTTCGTTCATCCCTATCATTAGAAGTATTATCAATTCGACGAAAATTGCACAGAGTGAACAGGAATTCGCTTGAAAAATATTGTGTTACTATCAATAAAAGTTTTCGTACAAGATGACACTGCAATGTAAATTGAAATTTTTGAAGAAATTTGTCCATATATAATTTCATAAGCTAGACAACAAAAAATTAAGACCAGTTAACGTTTATGGATAGTACTAGTGTATTAATATAATAAACAATCAAGGATGGACTCAGAGGAGGGCTAGTAGGGGCAATCGTCCCTCTACAATTTAAAAACACCTTACTCTTACATTGCAAAAAAGAAAATTATCATTGAATTATGTAGCCCTGTCCCCCTCTAGAGATATATCCCGTCTCCACTCCATTTTGTTGTTAAAAAACGTCAATTGTAACAGTTTTAATATTTTTCAAGTCATGAAATAACTTTGTACTAAAATTAGTTTAATTACAACCCTTTTAAACAAAAATAAGGATACGAACCAACAACAGTTACTTAAAGCTATGGGCTAAAATTAAATAAAAGAGTAAGTAATGGTTTAATATTGTCATTTGAATAACTACTAACTTCGTACCAATATTGTTGTCATTTTTTTATTTTTTGTCAAAAGTGAGATGATTATATTGATAAACGTTCACTGCACATACAAAACGGAGATTATTACAAAGAACTTGGACAAAGCCAAACTAATCGTCTAACAAATACAAAACGAGAATATCACAAGGTAATCGATATCTTTCATATTAATCTAGGCATGACCTGATGTAACAACGACACTTTTAAACTGTCTAACATTTAATTAGGAGTCGTAAACAAGAAAAAATGCAAAATTAAGGACAAAAGACTCCAAATACCTATACGAGAACTACATATTTGTCAAGCCGTCAAAAGTTGCCTAGCCAAAGACATCGTATAGAGATAGAACACTGAAGCACAAATATCATTGTGAAGCAACCTCGATTGAGAGATCCGATCTGTAGACAAAAATTGTTCAAATGCGAAACTAACAACTCTTGTAAACGAAAGACAAAACTCTCAAAGATCACACTCTAGAGAAATGGAAGAAAAAAAGGAAAAAATAATGAAAGTGAATCAGAATAGTACCACGGCCTTCCTTTTCCGCCACCGCACACAAGTATGGAACCCGCGGGGGGAGGGAAAGGGAGAAGAGGAGTTGTGGTGGCGAAGGTTGAGAGAGAGGGAGAGAGAGAGAGATAGGGTTGAGAGAGAGAACCGAAAAACGTTGTGGAAGAAAGGGAGTCAAAATAGTACCATAGTCTTCCCCTCTTGCTGCCGCACACAGTTATGAAACCCACGTTTTGGAAGTGTTAACATTTGAACAAATACTAAGTAAACAACATACATAGTCCACCATCATTGAGAGAGAAGATATAAAACGCAATACCAATAGATTGTTTCTTTTCTCTCTCTCCCTCATTTTTTAATTAATTTTATCATTAGGAGTGTGGACTTTTCTTAAGCTAATGTATTCTGGTTTACTCTTGAGTTATCTGAGACGATGGGTATTCATACTGTACTTGAAAAGAACCCAACCTAACATTACTTCTAGCAAAATTTCAAAAAGAAGTAAAAATAAAGGGTGTTGAAGATTTCGAACTCACAGATATAAAGGGTGTTGTTTCCAAAATCGTAGTTGGCCATGGCAGTACTCGGAGAAGATTTTCAGTGCCGAGCGGGTATCACGTGGTGTCCGCTTGGCACATTTGGGCCATCTATTTCGGTTTTGGACGGCTCGAATTTAGAGAAAGAAAAATGCGAAAGAAAGATGAGAGAGAGTTTCATTTTGGACCGTCCAATACATTTTTAGGTGGCTCAGATGTGTTACTCGGACACCACATCGTCCGGGTACCCACCCAGCACCCAAAAATTTCTCCAGTACGCCTGACTCCACCGGGCCATATTACTTTGGCTCCCTCCTTGACGCAACATTGCACCAGCATTCTAAGAAGGTGCCATATGTATGCATGTCAAGGCATGACGAGAGAGATAGAGACAGTTACACGGTCAAAAGAGATGGCGGGAGACAGTTACGCAGAGACGGAGCTATATACAAGGCGTATGGGGGCCACGGCCCCCGCGTAGTTTCGAATTTTTTTTTTAACATTAAGATTATTTGTTTTTTTTGTTTGGTAAGAGCAACTAGTATATATTATTTTTTTTGTATTAGGTGTTATTTAGACATTTAAATACCTTAGACTATGTTCGTTTTTGGTCCTAAAATCCAATTTATCTCTCTGCGCATGGTCTTCAATCAATTTTTTCTTCCACTATTACCCTCATTTTCTCTTTTTATCTCTCTAATCATTATCCAAAAAAACTTCCCTCAAAATCCAAACCAAATAAACTCTTAGATCTTTGAATCTTGAAATTTCAAAATTTATTGTTAATAGTTCGGCCCCCATGTTTAAGAAATTCTGGTTCCGTCTCTGCAGTTACGTATAGGTCAAGGGAGAGATTGAGACAGTAAACTACCAGACAACTAGGAGAGAGATTCCAGCCCTTTGCCGACTATTTGAAGTTTTGAACAAACCTCACAAAGATATGACAAGATGTGGTAACTAACTTTCTTTATGTATTTTTTTTTTATAATCAGGTATCCGAATCAGCTTACGTGTACCATGGCTAATTTTGAGGAACCATAAATCCACAGTCCATTTGCGGGAAGCCTATTTGAAGCAGGAGAAAATGCTTCGTACGAAACTACCCCCAAATAAGTTGATAGTACCTGAGAGGTTTTAAACCTGAGATCTTACGAGAGTTGAGAGAGCCTATGTAGTGCTCAAACTTCAAGATCATGTGCAAGGCAGCTTTATAACAGAAGCCGCGGGAACCTCACCATTTATTATCCACAACATGGACTTAAACAAATACTCCCATACACAAATATTTTTATTATTGTTGTTCAATTGTAAAAATAATTAGGGCCCCGATCCATAATTTCGCCTAGAACCTCCAAATACATTAGCCGGCCCTGCATCCAAAAGCAAAAAGAAAGAACAGAAGGGGCAAAAACACACGGAATTTCAGAAGTCAGAACCAATACGAAAGCTGGGCAAAGATTAGAGTTAATGAGTGAGATGCCTTTGGAATTATGATAGAGAATCATATACATGATTCTTGACATCTCATTCATTGTTCTGGGGAGAAGAATTCAAAAAAAAAAACAGACTCAACTTATCTTACCTACTTAAAATGGTAGGTTTTTTTTTTTTTAAATCCTCACACTTAAAATGGTAGTTTGGCATGTTTTTATAAACAGTAAAGATGCAAGTACAGCAAGTGTTGTACAACAGTTATGCACAGATCGCTTTTGCACCCGTCTCGGGTTCTGCAAAAATGATCGGAGCCGCTCATTTTGAAGCAAAGTTGGATGATTCGTAAACACCCTTTCTGATATATATCAGATTGAGGTGATTTTTTACAGGGACTCTAAACAAAATATTTTGAACAAAATGAGCGCGGCTTCGATCATCTTTACGGGACCCGAGATAGGCGCAAAAGTGGTATGTGCGTGGCTATTGTACAACACTTGTTGTACCTGTAGCAGCGTTCTTTTGTAAAACTGGTAGATGAGTTTTTTTTTTTGATAATCAAAAAGTGTGGGAGGGATCAACCAACATAGCAATTTCTCTTAGGCGTGACTATAGGGGCTCCATGCTCTCCGATGAAATACCTAATTCGAGCCATAGCTACCATCCAGGAGAACAGGCCGTTCCCATGGCACCATCTGGTGCACAATTGGCATAAGCTCCCCCCTCAATGGTCCAAAGAATCATCCGCAGACGTGAGGTCAAGCAACTTGCCAGGACTCGAACCCACATCTTCGTCGAGGAGAGTACTGAACCCTACCAACTGGGCTACCACCTCAGTGGTTTGGTAGACGAGTTAGACAACATGTTTAATTCCATAATGCTCGGTAGTCGAAGAGTGAACCAGAAAATGTCCTGAAAAGAGGGATCAGTGGTTCATATTCACTTTAATGTGATCCAGACCACTGATTTTTCTTTTCGAAACACTTTCGGATTCATTTTTCAGGCTATCTAGCATTGATTTGTTCCAAAACTTTCATTTCTAACCTTGTAGACCACAAAATAAAGTCTTTCAAAAATCGGGCCTTCAGACTTGCGGAATTATTTTCAGAACATGCACTAGAATTACTCGAAAGGATAATTCAAGGGGTGACCTAGCACATCTTAACTCCATGTCTGGTGACAACTCAGAGTTATTTTTTCTAAAAATTATTCATCAATTTAAGGAAAAATTTCCTCGCTAGTACGTATTTAATTATTCCAACACAATTGGGAGGAAATTTCTCGTCGCTAAAGGCAATGAATTTACTAATACCAACAATAATTAGCGAGGAAAACTTTCCTCGCTAAAATAAATCTGTTTCCTCGCTAAAATAAATCCGAAAAGTAATCAATCTCTCCACGTTTTTTGCCACTCCCACCACTTGAACCTTGGATCTCTTGCATAGGACACCTAACACCTATCCACCACACCACTTTGCACTTCTGAGTGAAATTGTGAACTTTTTTTTTTTTATATATTATGTTTTTGCGTCACTTTCACCTTTCCAAATTAGTTTCTTCAACATTAATTATGGCCTTTCAACTTTTTGTACTCTTATAATGTCTAAAATTTATTTGAACAAATTTAATTTTTTGCTAGCACAACAATTTTTTTTTGTTGAAACATGTTATATTCGTATCCGACAACAACTTTTGAATGGCTAATCATATGTGTTATTTTTCTAATTTTTTGATGGAATTATCCTTAGCTTTTATGGAATGAGATTTTTGTTGTCATAAGCTAGCTCGAGATATATTTTAATATCAGATTATGAATGACAAGTTTCATCACTGTTATTTTTTAATTTTAAGAGTGAGTTTGACATTCTTCTTTTTACCAAATACAAAGGGAATTATAGATTCGTAATTATTTTTTAAAGTTTTTTTTTCATCATTGCTATAATAATATGAACAAAATTTGTAAATAGTCAGATTAGATCATCCTAAAAGCACTAAAGACAATACTTTTTAAATTTTTTTCACCTTTAATGAATTTTTTAAAATTTTAAATTACCCAATATCTCTCTCACACACACACACACACACAATATGTATATGTATATATAAAAATATGTATAATACTTACAAAATTGGATTTGAAATTAATGTTTAACATATTTATCTGTTTATAGATGAATGCCATTAGAATCACCTAAGTTGGTTTAAATAAAAATCAATAACAGTTCACACACAAAATTCTTTACAGCATGAATGCACAATAGATATGAAATAGTGTATTTTTTTTTTTTGTGAAATAGTTTATTTTATGTAGATGTTTTGAAAATAGATTTGTGATAATCTAATTAACTTGGAGATATTTTCAATACGACATCACTTCAACATGTTTTTAACTTTATTATCTTTTTTTGAGTTTTTCATTACCATGGAATAAATCCTCAATATCTACACTTCAAGATATCTTTCATTGCTAATTAGAATAAGAAAAGTGACAAATATGAGATTTTTTCACCAATTCAATGCGATTGACAAGGAAACTATTTTTTCCCGTTTATTACTTTTTTATTTTAATAAATTTGATAATGGTATTGATCTATGTAGTTGATTATGTCTTACCATTGTGATATTACAATTATACATATGAACATAATTAATAATTATATATATAAATTAATAAGTCGTAAAAAAGGCGAGGAAATCTAATTTCCTCGCCAAAAGCTTACATTTGGCGAGGAAAATTAGATTTCCTCGCAAAATGTAAGCTTTTGGCGAGGAAATCTGTTTTCCTCGCTAGAAACGGTCTTTTGGCGAGGAAATCTATTTCCTCGCAGATAATGTACTTTTAGCGACGAAATTCGTTTTCCTCGCCAGATTTTCTCGCTATAACCCTTTCGTGCTGTAGTGAAAAATTATTCATCAATTTAATCTCCTTACTATTTAATGACAACACGCTAAAAGGAAAATGAAAAATAGAACGAGGGCAAAGCGAGCAACAACTAACTAGGTTGTAGTAGTTGATTATAGCAAACTAAGTGTCACAAACCCTAAAGGAATTTGGGGTTCTGAAATTCGTTGAGTTACGCGTAATCTGGTCCCTAACATCCGGCCGTTTATTTTTAAAAAAAAACATAAAGTAATTCAAAGTGATTATATCTTCTTGAAGCATTCTTATAATTAAACAAATAAAGGGGCCTTTGGTGTAGACTGGTTTATCAATTGATTATTTGATTCTTACTATTACCACGGAAAAAGTTATGATTGACATTGAGACGCTGTCCACATAAATACTTCATTAATTGACTACACTTTCCTTCATTAATTAATTAATTAAGACGTACGGCAGGCATCGTGATTGTTGCTAGTGGAGTAGTAATTATTTATCGTAATTATTTTTTGTTAAAACTCAATTGTCTTTGAAAAGACCTCCTACCTGTCGAGAAGCGTGGTATACGTTTGGCCCAAAAGCAACCGACAACAAGATGGACTGGCAGGGTTGGCGTGGCGGAGGAGTTGTTTAGGTGTTATTATGAGTAAAAATTATGGTATATTATGAGTTTTTTCAATTAAATGATCTATTCCTAGTGAGAGAGATGAGTAATAATTATTGGATACTATGAATTTTTCATGTTATAGATATTACTCCCTCCGTCCCGATTTGTTTGTCTCTTTTTTGACTTTTTAAGAGCGTTTGATCTCTTAAAGAATTGGTTATAATTTTCAATTCGTAATATTTTTAATATGCAATATTGATCTTGTTTGATAGATCTCAATTAGTTTTATTATACAAAATCTTCAAAATAAAAAAATATTATAAAATATAAGATATAAGCATATTTTTGAAAGACACGTATTTCGACAATTAGACAAACAAACCGGGACGAAGGGAGGATATAATTATACGAAATCTTGTTTGAAAAGTAATTAAAACACCAGCCTAAATGATGTTTATTTAATTTTGGAATTTTTTGACATAGAAACTCTAATAATTAGACAATTAGATATTCAGTTGGTTTTGATTTTGAGGAAAAAAAATTCTATGCTTAATGATTTTCTAATCTTAAATTAATGGGTTGCCCCAAGCGTGGGGCGGAAACCGACGTTGCATAATATCCACTAAGACCGGAGTCGAATTCACAAAGACGGTGATGTGTGCTGACTAAAAACTCGGGTTGTTACAATTTGAACTGGCTCTTAGGTAGCCACCCCTTGTCGATTGATTGAAATTAACTAAAACTTAGAAATTGATTATACTTTTTAGATAATTAAAAGGAGGTACGGTCGTACGGTTCAGAGTATTTGCAACCAGTTCCAGATTTATCTGCTCTGTTCGGTGTTCTTAAAAACATTTGATTTTAGAGAGAAAAAACTACCCTGAAACGGCGACCACAAAGATGCGAAACGGAGAATGAGTTTTGGACCCCCCATTCCCCCATTCACATGGGCTCCAACAATACCCGGGTTCGTCAAACGAATGTTCTTTAATAACCTAAAATTGATTTTGTATTATTATTTCAAAATAGAAGCAGAATGTGTCCGACTTAATCACGGTGCATTAATCACCTCGCGACCTTACCTTTACGACAACTCACTCATTATTAAGTACTAAGAAACAAAAAAAAACCCTAGTTTGAAACATGTTTCTATTATGCGAGATGAAAAATAAACAAAAGATCTAAGTTAAAAAAAACCAACCAACAACTTTTATCATAAACATTAATTAAAATAAGTTATCGGAGTGCGAGTAATTAAACAAAGCTTCAAACGTGAAGGAGAAACTCTGAATGAAAAAAACCGTAAATCTGAAGGTGCAAAGTAAATTCCGAAAGTTCTGCCCGTCCCCTCCGCCCACTGTTCTCGTCCTTTTTAAAAACCCTTCTTGTAAGTGTAAAAAACTGTGGGCCATGCTTCCACCCCAGCCAAACAACTCTATTTCAGACCCTTAATTAACAAATTAATTTGGGTCCACCTTAATTGCATTGGTTTCTACTAATCCCACTTTCAAGACCACGTTGTACTAATGACCAATATTACAACAATAATTCTACAACCATACTCATTTTACACATCTAAATACACACCTACACACAAGTAATTAGAAAATTAGATATTCCGTTGATTTTGATTTTGGGGAAAAAAAATATTCTACAATGAGTTCTATAGAAACGTGCATGACTTGAATTTTCGTAATTCATTGATTTTTTTAATACAAATTAACCAAGTATGATTTTGGAAAAATCAAATCATATAATAATTAAGAAATTGAAAAGAATCACAGTTAATCGTGTTGTGTCATATTCGAGTCGTATTGATTTGGGTTAACGTGTTAATCTGGAAAATTAAACAGTTACTGTGTCCTTATCGAGTTGCATGAGTCAAATTCGTGTTTATCCCGTTTAATTTTTGTGCTGTCAGATCGTGTCATATTCATGTCGTGTTTGTGTCATATTAACGGATCGTGTCCGGAATTTTCACCCAGCTGGGATAGGCAGAGGAGTAATTTGGGCGAGGGTTAGTTTTTTGTGGACAGAGGCGGAAAAAAAACAATTGTTTTAGCGCCGATAGTGAATTGGAGTGAAATAATTACAGTTGAAATTCTAAGAAAATACAGTTTGCCACATGTCACATTTTTCGTGAAGGGGAATACCAGGTCTTTGGTATACCAGTGAGCCCAAAAAGTTTCTCGTTTAGGTGTAGGGTTTCTTTTCTTTTTTAGGGTTTGGGTTTATCTCTCTTAGGTGTTAGTTTGGCCCCCTTTTTTTTGGGTCGGGTTCTTTTTGGATGTTTGTTGGAGTCTCACTAACATAGATATATATATATATGTATATATATATATTTGTCATTCGTTAATCGTAATCTATTCTATTCTAGGAAAGTTGGGGAGGGAGATGTGTGCTTACAGAAATTGAACTCTGTCCGTGTGCATGAATATAAGAGAGGTACCAACTGTACTTCACTCCTCTTGCGTCTCACTAACATTTGGGTGTTTTTTTTTTCTTCGTTTTTTTGGGTTTTTAAAATTTAAAAATATGAGGTGAAGTGTAGTGATATGTGTGAGATACTGCATGCTCTCTCGTGTATTGCTACAAAATTTCTGTTTTGTATTATTTTTAATGATATGAGAACTTTTTTTGTTGATAAAAATAATATCATGGCGGGGTGGGGGGTGGCTGGTGAGAGAGAGCGAAACAATGAGTATGGTTGTCTGTATAGTTGGCCGGTGAAGTTGTGGCTGATGTGTATTGCGATCTAATCGAGAACCCTTTTTTTTTTTTAAATCAAAAGAGTTTTTGGGATTTGAATAGGCATTTGCCTAAGCTATTGAGAACCGTAAACGAGCCGAAATTGAGTCGAACCTTGTTAAATTCGGCTCGGGTTTATTAAGGTACTAGTCTGGCTCAAGTTTGGCTCAGGTTCGATTCTAGCCTGAATAACTTGGCTCAAGTTTGACTCGTTAAAATTTTTCAAAGCTCAAGCTCGGCTTGGTTTGGCTCATTAAACTCAAACAAACCGAGCCAAGCCGAACCTGGGCTCGAATTGATCTCGTCTAGGCTCGGGCTTGGTTTGGCTAGACTCATTAAACTCAATCAAACCCGAACTTTCTCATTAGTCATATAGAATTTGAAAGAAAAATAAGTATTAAATTAAATAGTATATATATAACATTGAAATTTTTATATTTGTATATAGATCCCTAAAGAATTATTAATTATATTTAGCTATAGGTTCACAAGTCTAACCGAGCCAAATACTATAAGATTCAAGCTCGGCTCATTTATCCAACGAGCCTAACACTGAGGTTCAGATTTTGTTAATTTAATAGACGAATCAAACTCGAACGAACCCTTACTGAGCCGAACCTCAAGCAGTTCACAAATGGCCCAATTTACTTAAAGCCGTGTTGGGTAGTGAAATTAATTAGTGGCTAGACGAAGTTAGAATTTGCACTTTTATAGCCATTCAGATTAATAATACTTGGAGTACTACGAATGAATGAGGTGGCTTACGTTTAAGAGAGGTGCTACAACCACACCCAAAATCACATACCCAAACACACACCCTCTCACAAAATACAAGAGTCCCACACACACTGTACACGCAGTGTGTGTTGGACCCTTGTGTTTTGTGAAAGGGTGTGTGTTTGGGTGTGTATTTTTTGGTGTGGTTGTAGAATTTTTGTACGTTTAATAGCTAGGCACGAGTCGATCCACAGGTTGCGCAGGAGACACGAACTCATGTCCTTTCATCATCGAGTTGAGTTTTTTTTTTTTTTTTTTTCTGGTAATTTAAAACTTCATTAATTAAGCAAACAAACAACAATCCAGTGGGCAACCCCTTACAACCAAACAAAGCAGGAAAGCACCTGCTGAAAACAACTACTCCTACTGTCCTACATGGGTATGCTCGCGGCCCAAGAAAAAGAAACAAAACAAGCCTACCTATAAGAGCATCTCCAATAGCCTCCTCTCTTTCTTATTCTCGCCTGATAAGAGAGCCAAACCCTCAAAACTCTCACCCAACAGACTCGCTTAGAGCTCGGTACTTTTATCAGGAGCTACAGTACCACGTCACAAGGGGCGAGGCACTGTTCATTCGGCTCTCTCTCTCTCTCTCTCTCTCTCTCTCTCTCTCTCTCTCTGTGCATTGGCTCTGGAGTTGTTGGCTTCGTTGTTGTCTCTGTCGTTGGCTCCGGCGAGCTGTGGGTCGGATTCCAGTGGAGTTTGATTCAACCATCATTGGTCGGTTGGAAGATGGGATTTTGTTGGTCGGAAGAAGGAAGCATGGGATTCCGGTGGGTTTGTGGGTTTACTGATTTCGATTGTGGGTTTACTGATTTCAATTTGTGGGTTTATTAATTTCGGTTTACAGATTTCAATTTGTGGGTTTACTGATTTCGATTTGTGGGATTTCAATTCGTCCGTCGGAATCAAAGTTTTGATCATCGGTGAGCAGAGGTCGTGGATTCTGTCAAGGTTTGTTTCCCGGCGAAGCTCTAATGGTGGATTTTGGGTTTTCTTTGCCGACGTAGCCCTATATTCTGGGTTTTGTCTGGTTTTTTTTTTTTTTACAGGAGTTTTGTAATTTGAGTAGGTATTTGCTTAGGCTGTTGGAAGAGAGATGTATTTTGTGACTAGTTAAAGTAGAATTTTGGTGTTTTAGGTAGACAATTTGCTTAGGATGAGATTGAGGCTGTTGGAGATGCTCTAAGGAGCATAAATCCTCTCCTATATTCACATCCAGGATCCTATTCTTATCCAAGAAAGATCCTATTCTGTACCTTCTCCAAGAACAAAAAATACGTGCTCTCACTTCCTACTCAAATGTAATACGCTATGGGAGTAAGCTCCTTTAATCATTGTACCCTTTCATCTTGGAGAGGGACCCTCGCCCTCAAGTGGTTTTTTATTTTTTTTTGGAAATGCAGGGTGTCCCGGATTAGCTTGCGTTCACTTCAGAATTTTCAATATAGCCGTTTCACATGCTTATGCGTGGGGTGAGGTGGCTTCCAGAGTTGCTGGCAATGGCAAGAAGAATTGAACCCTGAGACCATACGAGGAAGCAAACCCGTAAGTACTCTCAGACCAAGACCACTTAACCAATGACTTGGGGTTAAAGTGTTTGTTACATATATAGCTACACATTTTATTCTCTGCACTTGGGCAGGTTAGAGTATCTCCCACCCATCTTCTTCCATTTGAGTGTATCAAAATAATAGACTTGAATGAAAAAGTAATTCTGGAGGATTAGCAACTCCAAATTTTGTTAAAAGCTCACTCCAAACTTCAAACTTCACCACATCCCCAAAGTAGTCCTTGTGTGTCTAAAGCATTTCTCATGTACTGCATCAAAAACTTAAACAGATAACATAGCTCTAGCTAGGTAATTTCTTACCCTTGCATTGTCTGATAAAAGCTGCAGTTAGAAATGGCAGGATAAACAAACAAGCTGTCTCGCTGCAAATAGATTGGCTTCCCGAAAAAAATGTATTCCACTTCACTCCCGAATCTCTGAAGACGTGACCAGTAATCAGGAATAATGTTGCTAAGATCAAGATTCCCATATAGCTTGACACTCTCAGCGTTTACCCGGACTATAGTGCTAGACCCTATAGCTTCGAATCCATTTGGTTCTCTGACCCCTCTCTTTTCGGTCTTGCTGATCAGTGTTGGAGAGGTAATAACCTTAAGTTTTCATGCCTCTGACCGCTTTGGTAATATCTTTTTTCTGAAAAAAAAACGCGTGGCCGCTAGATTGCTTGGCACCCAAAAAGCCATTGAGAACAACCCGTGTTCTTTTCTTTCCGAGCTTGGGCAATCCTTTACTCGTGAGTACAATCACTTGCTCCGCCTTGAGGAAGATTTTTGGGCTCTTAAATCACGCTTCAATTAGGTAGCTGAGGGTGACCGCAATACTAAGTTCTTCCACCTTACCACTATCTCTCGCCCGCGGAGTAACAAGATTTATGATCTTAAGGATTATGAGGTGGTGTGGCACTACGGGGGAGACATGGTTAAGGGCTTGCTTACTGTCCATTTTGGTAAGCTGTTCACCACTCAAGATTTATAGTGTTTATCTCTACAGCTCTTGCACTTCGCCGTTTCCCAGGCCAGTTAGCTAGTGAGCTGCAAACTAACCTTTGCATTACTCCCTCTTGTACTGAAATCCTCTCTGCCCTTAAAACCTTGGAAAGCTCCCAGTCCGGACGGGTTCCATCCGGCCTTCTTTCAAAAATGTTGGTCATCCGTTGGTGACTGTTTCTAAACCTGATTACTCACATTTTTGATGTGGGTCAGATTCCTAAGGGCCTTAACAAACCTCTGCTTTGCCTCAACCCTACAATTCATCGCCTCGAATGGTGATCATCTCCACCCGATCAGTCTTTGTTCCACTGTTTAGAAATTGGTCACTAATATCTTGCTTCTCCTTTGTTCCACTGTTTAGAAATTGGTCACTAATATCTTGCTTCTCCGTTTACGCACTTATTTGGATGACCTCATCAGGCCTTTGCAAGCCAGTTTCATCCCGGGTCGAAGGGGTGTGGATACGTCGTCTCAAACTCTAAGACACAAGTAGTCGAGCCAGAACTAATGACTTTGCTGAAAAACAGGTCATGGGTTGAGAACGAGAATTGAACTCTAAGGATATGTTGTCTCCTCACCCATTGTTACACAAGAGTTATTGCAAAAAAAGAACGTACAACATACAACCCAAATACCCAATCTCACATTATTCAGCCAATTAAACAGCCCCTAGAATATTGTTTCTGGTTAGGGCGTTAAGAGTTTAGAGCTTTGTTCTGCATTTCCATTTACACCGGAAGTGGAAATGCGATCCCAGTAGTAACATGAAACACTATCCAGAATGAAACCATGCGCTCAAGTATCAAGAAGTGGAAACTTAAAACCCCTACATTCCATGTCCCAAATGTTCTATACATTTGTAAACGAGAACCGACACCGAACAAGTTCAGGTTACTACCTCCAGGACACTACACTACCCGAGGAGAAAACCGGAAACAAAGAAGAAATAGACATTCGATTAGTACATTCAGGCACCCTTTTCAGGAAACAACAAACAATCTCTCCCACTTCAAAATGAGGTCAGTCATAAATCTCAGGAGAAGCAGCAAGAATGAGTCCAGGATCGTGTTAGTCATGGCAAGCCGAAACAGGGTTTGCTCTCAACACGTCCACACGCCAAAACAGCAGTGGTTCACTGTAAACCACAAGGCTGGCCCGTCGCAGGAATGGAGGTTCCTTGGTGGAAAGACTGGTGGACCATCATATTGCCATTCTCAATACCGTTGCCAGATGCTACTGCGTTGTTCTTAATGGTCTGCTCTAGAAGGTGAACAAGAGATACGAAGATCTCCATCCTTGTGACATCCCTGTTAGCCTGTATACAGAAACAAATCTTAAGAATTTGTAAAAAGAGGATACTGGTATGCAAAACAAGGAGTAAATCTTCCAGGTTTAACATATACTTGAACAGTAAAACTAAACCCCCAAGTATTTTGGAATTAATTACTAGACTAAAACCACAATGGAACCATTCCCTACAAAAAAGAAAAAACTATATTTGTAGAGAATAACTGCTTCCCATGGGTCCATAAAAATGCAACGGGCATGTTCTGGTAGGAGGGTCTTGAGTCTTCAATATAGGTCTCACAAATCAGTGAACTGAAATGGAATAGTCAAAGGGCATGCAAGGACAGGTGGAAGGTGGGAATATAATCGCCTATTACACAGGTAAAATAATGAATATGTTCTTGCAACATTTAAGGGCCAGCTCTACCTCCTACTAGAGCGATCCATACTGAACAACTCTAGTAAGGAGCATGACATTTGTCCTATCAGAAGCATAATGAACATAAAATTCGCAAATGAAAGCACTTTATGTGATAGGCAGTGTTCTAAAACAAGGAATTAATTGGTGATTAATTGGCGATTAATCGCTGGCAGGGTCTATCCTATTAGGTCCGACTAACGATTAATCGCCGATTACTAATTAACATGCACCGATTAATCCAATTAATCGCTCCAAGGTGACCGACCGCCCAACTAGCGCCTAGCGACTTTTAGAACATTGGTGATAGGTGCTACCTCAACTGCAAAGCGCGCCCAGATCTTGTCATTCCGAGTTTCCATCACCCCCTTGAGGATGGTTAATCCCAATCCTCTTATGATATCAGCTATTTCCAGAAATAGACCACGTTCTTCACAAAGCATCTGTCAGAAGAACGTAGTAAGTGGGATACGAAAATAGATACAGAAAGGTCGAGCACAAGATGTAAGAGTAGTGCTTAGTCAGCAAATAAAGGCGCAAGGGTAAGGCTTCAATTTTGGAATAAAAAGGATGGTAGTCAATACCTCCACAAGCATTTGACGAGGTCGATTCAGATCCTCAACTATGATAGGACAGACCATAGATTGTGATCCAACTTCATATGCCCATGTCCTTCCTCCTTCAAGGTTATCTTTCATTAGTAGCCCACCATCCGTATTGATAATCTGCAATTTGACATTACTAGTAAGACCATAATAAGAAATCGACGAATCATTCTTTTGTTCACTCACTTTCTTTAGTTTCAGTTCTCAATTAATACAGTTAATAAGCTTGTACACTATTTCTATCACTGATTTAGACCCCACACATTCCTCTTTCCATATAAACATTCCCATGTTCGCCATTTCAATGTCTAATGCATGATGAAGATTTCCAAAAAGGTGAGAACCAATTCCAATATAGTCAAATCCAAAAGGAAATTGTAAATAATAGCACTGCAGTAAAAACGGGTACTCTCTGCACCTTGGACTCTCCAGCTTGTTTAAGCTTGTCAGCATGCTTTCTAACACTTTGCAAGAAAAGCATATGCTTAATTGTACGCTCCAGCAGCGCATCAATGCTACACTGTTAATCATAAGAGTTCAGATAAGTGCCTAAGTATCTAAAAATTTAATACTTACAAAAAATAAGTGAAAAAACTTGAGGTGCTTAAGAGAAAAGAAATCACCTTGGCCCCATTAGGCACAATTTCCCTCAACTCTTTCATACGATCTTGAATCATCTGGCGATCTTTTGGCCTGGGTCTAGGGTTTTCTCCAGGTTTAAGCCTTTTGCGATTTGATTTGCTGACCTCATCAGGCCTCTTAGAATATGAACCGGAAGTGCTACTATTGTGTTTCATACTATGAGCCTGTTCAGCCCATGAACTCATTTGAGATCCACAAACCGAACTGGTACGGGAGTAATTGCCTGTGTCTTCCTTGCTGCACTCAGACTTAAAAGAACATGATCCTACTGCAGCTAATTTTGCCAGAGACTTGGGAAGCCCAGATAAATTTCCTTGCATCTGATCAGACACATTAATTCGTCCATAGGAGGGAGAAAGATTAGGAACAGAAGAGCTACTGATCTTTGTAAGTACAGTTTTGCAAGAATCATTGTCATCTGAGCTCTGCTTGGCAGCGGAAGGGACCCTTCCTACAACAGCATCCAATAGATGGTCGGTACCAGTCGCACAAAAAATACCACTATATAATTCAGAATCTGCATCTTCAAGATTTGAGGATGCATAATTGTTCTTATTCAATGGTTTTGTGATTGAATCTGGCTCGCCATCAAGAAAGCTATTCCAGCTGTCATTGAATAGTTTGTTCTTGAAATCCACACCCAGAATATCAAACAGGTCATCCCCTGACGAAGGTTTGTCCTCACTTTTAGCAGCTTTTGACTTTGAATTCTGATTTCCATAGTCATGCCTTTGGCTATCAAGGTCGGAGCAGGAAATGATCTCGCTTAAATTTGTATGTCTGTCCAGATGGACCGATGGGATGTCAAGGGCTTGAAATACATCATTCACCATATGTTCATTTCTCTGACCAACCTCGATTTGTGAACACTTGTCTTTTTTAGATTGGTGTCTGAAGTCAGAATTCCCCAAAAGCAAGTGACTGGCCGTGAAATGATCTGTCAGATCAGACGCCAATACCTCTGTGGTAGATGAACCTGCATTGAGCCCACTCACAGCTGGAAGAGAACACGAGTTTACCATTGATTTATAATTATTATTACTAGCTTGTCTATGCAACTGAACTTCACTAGAACCTAATCCTCCATTTGTTCTCAGTTGAGACATCGTAATGCCACCTGATGTGCTTAAACTGTTGTTAGCATGATCCTTCATAAAATCAGAAAAGATCTGCTCTTCCATTATTCCTAAATTGCTATAATTTGCAGACATTGGATTAACATGAAATTGTTCATTGAATCCAGACCTAAGGTTGTACAGAGAAGATGCTGGATTCAGCCATAGCTCTGGGTTCAACTGGATAACTTCAGCTTCTGTTTGCTCACAGTCAAATTGGCTATTGAAAGGAAAACTCGGTTTCATAACTGGAGTAACGTTTGGCCGGCAGACATCATTTGGTGGTTGGACACCATTTGATGCCATTTCAGGCCTTTGAAATGATGAAGCACCAATTACAGAATTAGAAGGGTGACCAACAAGCTCCAAAACCTGAGATGGAACACTTTGCTGGTTGCAGCTGTCAGTAACAGAAGGAACAGAATCTTTCACCACGTGGTTCCCAGCTGGAGTAGTAAATACAGGTCTTCTGGGAAAGGCAGGTAACCCAATCCTCGGAGCCGGTTCTTTTGATGTGTAATAGTCGGATAATGGAGCACCAGATACACATCCTAGTTGAACAATTAAACTCTTTGCATCATTCAGAAATGCCATGTTCTCCATAATCTGAGAAAGCAAAGATGGCCCAAAATTTGAGTAATCTTGAAACTTTTGTAACTTCTTTAGCATCTTATTTCACCATTGGCAGACGGAAATTATAACAAAATAAAACAATGACTTCACACAGAAAGGAGAATTTCCCCATTGTTATGGAAAATCAAAATGGCCATACATAAGTGATGAAAGGCCTACCGCCTATGTTTAGCGGAGCTTGTGAAAAAGTTAAATCAAACATCCTGATGCCACTAAAATGACAATGAAGCAGTCACCTCACAAGATATGCTTGGATGATATATAAACTTCATTTAAATGCAGCATTTGAGCAAAAGAATTTCTACCCAAAAATAAAAAGACAGACGAAAAAAGAAAGAAATGACTTACATCCAAGGATGAACCAAGTTGAACAACACCATGACCAAGGACGGGAATAACTGCAACTGTCTGCAAACCAAGCACAAGTTCAGTAACAGACCAGCAGAAAAAGGCACATAAAGATAACTTAAGGGTTAGAAGTGGTCATACCCTTATCCCAGCTGAAAATTGGTGGCACACTTCAGTTTGAACCTAAGAGAAGCCACAAAAACATGTCAGATTAATTTCCAGATACTGCTCTTTCTTGTTAACAAACAATCCTCTACACTTGCAAAAAAAGATTGCACCACCTTACATTACAAAAATAGTAATCTAAAGAGTTCTCCATTTCAGTCTTTATAATCATTTTGCTTTACCTCTCCACGTGTATAATCTAGCTAGACTCAGTAGATACAACAGGAAAAACTGAATAAGTTAATAAACCTAGGATTCAAAATGCTTAAAGATAAGTCAGCTGAAGCGTTTCTGGTCATTTACTAACTTGAAGGTTAATAAACCTAGGATCCTTAGCTAGGACAAAAATGTACAATGCATAGACCCAATCATCAAGAGGGAATTGGGAGACATCTTCATTTACAGCTTTGAACATACATTTTTACTAGCCATTCTGTAATATACCTCTGATGGATGGGTTTCTCCAGCGTAGTTCTCCGAAAGAATCCATAAATGGTTACCAGTAAATGCAGCTCGCCCAACTAGCCTGTCAAAAGTATTGCAAATAACAATCAAAACTACAGCATCTTAGGTTCTGTCATCTGATACACAAACATGACATTAAAAAGTTATGAGATTAAAGCAAACAAAAAGAATGAAATACAGTCATACCCCTGTCCCAGAACTTTAACTCGGTTATCTGACATCATTTTGTTTATGAGTGAAGAGACTTTGTCCTCTGCTCGAACGCCAACCTGAGATTTTTTAGCTCCAACCGTAACCCAGCGCCCTTCCCACTCTTCAAAAGCCAGTTCTGAGCTCTGAATCCCAGAATTGTGCGGAAGAATTGAAGATGACAAAGATTCATAATAGCATTCTTCCCAAATTAAAAGCCTGACAAAAGGAAATCGTTAATCCAGTGAAACATGATATCAAATGCAAACCAATGCAAAGGTATCTGTCAAGAATCAATGCTAAACAGTGAAATTCAGTAATCAAAAGCAACGGATCTGCAATTCATAAAAATCGTTTCGGTAGGCCAGTAGGGTAAGAACATCAGTACATTGGTTAGGGCTAAGCCTTGGCTTCATCTGCAGAGAATCATGTTTAGATATAACAAGAGAGAAACAATTCCTTGACCAGGGGGAAAATAAGGGCATACAATACCAAACAAGCAAAAGAAATTCAGAACCACTAATCTATGTACAGGGAAAGTAATTTAAGAATAGGGAAGGGGTACAGCAAAAGAGTTCCTCAAACCACAACAAATCTGCTTTTTTTCTCACTAGGATTCTCCAAGACAAAGCAGAACCATCCAGACATAACACTCCAAAAACAGGAAATAAAGTCACAAGATTATACAAAGCATAAAGATACAGCAAAAAAAAAATAAAGCCATAACAAATCAAATCATATCTTAGAAACTTATCAAATCCCTGCAACTCTGACGCATATCCCTTAACAAGAACAATTACAGTAAAAATACCCATATCGTGTCCGATACCGTCTGTTTGGTTAAAGAGAAGTTACAAGGCAAATGATCCTTAACCACTTACCCGAGCCAAATCCAACACTGTTTCCTAGTTGAGTAAAGTTCACGGCTTGGAAAACTAGATAACGAAAGTAGAATTTTTAACTTAAAAGAATATAAATTGAAAGGCATCTACACTAGCTTTTCAACAGATTTTTTAGCTTTCTGAATTATTAGTATAATTCTTTTTGCTTATAAGCCAAAAGAAGATTACACGAGAGACCCCAAAAAAAAAATAATAATAATCATAAGAGCACTTTCTAAATCGGAACAAACACAACCTTAAGACCATAAGGATCCGACTATTTACTTTTCTAACCTTCCCTTCATTTTCTTGGTAACCAAACAGAAACCTGCCCTAAATTCTAAGACGAAAAAAATCACCGATTTGGAGCAAACGGGGAAAAAATAACACAAAATGCAAGCACAAAATTTCATTGTCCCCCCCTTCCTGCATATTCATAGGAACTGAACAAAGAAAAATATGACGTCAAACACCAGATTGCCATTTTCCTCCATTTTCTCAGCAACCAAACAGAGAATAACACACACAAACATGCTCCACTTGCACAGATCAGAATAATAATAACAAAAAAATGCGAGCACAAATTTCCATTGTCTATTTGTCTCCCCCTCTCCTCCACATTTCTAGGCACTAAACTAAGAAAAATACGAAAATGTTAGGATCCAGGAAAAATTTCCCCAAAAATGCCCTGAAAAATGAATTTAATCATCGAGATTCACTTTGATGCGTATGACCCAAACATGAAAGTGAATCTGAACCATTAATATCTCTTTCCCAGACATTTTCGGGAAACTTTTCTTGTATCCTAACATTGCTCAAGAAAAATATGAAGTCAAACATAAATTCCCAACAACAAGAAATCCTTTCTACCAAGAAATCTCTGTACCCATGTGTTTTGGGTCGTTAGATTGTGCAAGAATCTTTTTACTTTCTCTAATTTTTATGCGATCCAACGGTCGGAAATTCCTTGGCACAGAGCTACAGAGGAATGAAATGAAAAGGAAGATGGGGGAGATGGGACATACTTGGGGTTTTGGCAACCGAACTTCCAGAAAACAGCATAAGACCACTGATTAACGCCACAAAGAGTCTTCAACGCTTCTTTCAGAAGATATCCCATGGCTCAAAACCTCGAATGCAACAGTGAACAATGCTTTTAAAGGTATAAAAGTAGTATAGGCCTCGGATTTTTTTCTCTCAGGTCTAACTTCCACGGCACGACCCCCGTCCCGCTTGTTTGGTCCTGAGCCCCCCGCTCCTCTTCCTCTCCGGATCCAAGTTCCCCCAGATCATCCTCCGGCAGCACATTCTTGAGAGAGGTAGAGAGAGAAACATGGAAGGAGAAGGTACTGTAGAGAAAAAGAGAGAGAGATAGCGCGCGCGCTGCGGAGAAGGACCTACACTATGCCGCAGGCAATGAGCTCGTAGTTGGAAATGATTTTCACCATTTTTGGGTGTAGAAATAGATGTGTGTCTGTGGGTGTGGGTGAGAGAGAGAGAGAGAGAGAGAGAGAGAGAGAGAATAGTGAGATTCAGGGGTTGTGTGATGCTGTCTGTGTGTGTCTGTCTGTGAAAGGGAGGGATTGGGTGGTGATGTTATTGTCCTCTCTCTCTCTCTCTCTCTCTCTCTCTCTCTCTCTCTAGCTTTCTCTTTCTTTCTCTCTCTGTAGTGCTCTGTTTTCTGCTCTCCTCTCTTCTACCCTTTCTGGTGAGTATTGAGATTCTCTTCAGATATGGAGTGGGACTGTGCTAAAATGCGCCACCATTTAATCACCAAAGGGTCAGGGGTTCGAGGAAAAAGCCTTGGTTTTTGGGAGAATTTACGGCTGCGCCACCCGATGTTCTTTTGTCGGTTTTTGAAGGAGGCCTTTTAGACTCTTTTCTAAAAAGAACGGGAGAAGGGTTATGATTGATCGGTAGGGACTCGGACCTGGTCGTACAAGACTCGGGTTTTGATTTCTCATTTCATTCAAAAGGCCGAAACCAAAGATTTCAATGCAATAAACAAGAATAAAATACAACTATTCAAATCTAATACACGAGTTACTGAAAAAAGTACTTTAAGCGTTCTGTCAAATCCCATGGATTTGTCATCTGAAAGCGTCGCCAATTGGCTTGTGGTGCGAGGAAACGCCAACTAAGTCAGTGAGCCCTCACTCTCGCAAGCGATGGACGCCACTCTAGGACAAGCACCTCGTTGTCAACTACGGGATCTGGACACGGGAAACCAAACGCCGTCAACCCACGAGACCACGGCAAGCACAATAGCAATTCTTGAGTGATTTTACTATTTTGTCCAAACTGCTAATCAACTTACTGTAAAAGCATTTGTGAAAATTTTATTTTTTATTGGGACAATATAGGAAATCACTTTTGTGATACTGCTTCAAAAATTTCTTCATACTAATTGGTGTTCTCCTTTTCTATATTACAAGAATAGATGAGCTTTTTCTTTATCCATGGAGAATTTTTCAGTGCCTCTATGTCACCACGACGTGATGCCCTATTTTCTTTCTTCACCACACATTGTAATAGATCCCAAAACAAAATGTATAAATTACACCATGTTTGGTGAAAAAAGAGATTGAGGCACGATGTGGTCTTACGGGGCACTGCATAAGCTCTCCTATTTGGCTCTTAATTTTTGTTTTTCCTAATTCCTTCCCCTAAGTTTCAGACACGACAAGTTAACCCAACTCAAACACAATACGGCAATGTCACGACACGACAAAGTGGAAAATTAAGTAGAATAAATACGAATTAGACTTGTATAATTTGAAAATTACACAAACATCGTTCAATTATATGTTTAAACACATGAAACGAGTTGAGCACGGCATGACACCCTTTTGTTCTAATTGAAGGTTCTTTTTCATTATTTTAGGCCTAGTCTTGTAATTTATCATTTATATTGAGACTTATGCTGGAGTTGTTGCTGTTATTTTAATACTTCAAGTATAATTTGCAAAAATGTACTCCAATTGGTAATGCATTTCTTTAATGTCATCTGACTATTGTTAATTTTATCTTATGATTTTACTGATTACGATGGTATTGAACATGAGCACATATATGATTTTAGATTAAACATGTTCTTTCTATTTAAAAATTCTAATCTGTATAGTATTATTTTACATTTTAAAAAAAATTTAACTTAATGTATTAGAAGTGTCATCCTAACCAAGATACACTTTTAAGCAGGTCGAGTTAGGCCCCATTCCGAAAAGTACTTATTTTCTGCTTTATGAGACAGGTCATTCTCTCACAATGCATCACCTTTAATTCAAAAAATAAGTACTTATTTTAGTTAATAGAATTATGAAACACACCTTAGTGTTAAACGGAATAGTATTTTGACACGAAGTCAAAAACTGTGAATACAAAATTTGAAATAACACGGCTTGAGCACGATACCTCACGACATGATGCTCATCCCTAAGAACAAGTCGTCAACAAGACATTATTTCTTAATTTCGACAATTAAAGTTGGGATCCTAATGATCTCATCTAGCCTTTTCATAAATTTTTCTGAAATTGCAGTGAAATTATGATGAAAATTACACTCTGAGCAAAAATTTTATGAACCAAAGCTCTTTTAACATGGTGTCAATTTTTGATAGTAGCAATGTTCACCATCACCATTCACTACATATTTTCGGTGTTTCAGACTAATTTTTGAAGTGTACCTTTTAAACCTTTCAAAAGAAAATTAAAAGACGTTAATCGTAGTGCCTATGAGCCATTTATAAGTAGTCAACTATCACATTTCGACAAAATATGTAATAAAATGGTGCTCTATGAGCTATTGATGAGTTATAGTGGCTGCTAAAAGTTTACAAAACCATTTTTGCTAACTATTGATTTTGACAGCTGATTTTGACAAAATCAAATCGATCACACTAGCGACAAAACCAGCCAACTTAACATTCCTTTCCAAAGATTTCCTAGCAAAATATGAGATATTCCCAACAAGCCCTAAATGATTTCAAATAGTAACAAATGTATGGTAAAAACTCACAAGTGTATAACGGGATGGGTAAGATGATATCTGAAGAAGCATTGAATAAGTTCTTGAACAAATAAGGTGGGGGGTTTCTATGCTAAGTTCACATTTTGCAAAAGCACTGAATAAATTTGAGTCATATTGAAGAGCTAGACTTGCTGAAAAAAATCATGTTAAAAATCCTTTAATCAAACACTCCTATCATGTGAGTGTATGAGTATAAGATTGTCCAACTAAATATAGGCTTTATAACTACTTTGCCAAGATAATTGTCTTCGAATGCATTGCATGTGCCCGTTCTATAGTCCTAAAGAAAGCTATTACTGTAAATTTGTATATATCTATTGAAACACAATGCATTGGACAATTATAGAGACAATTTATTTTCTCAAGACAAGTGGATTTAGATTACATAATTAACCACATCTGAGTAATACATTCTTCTGTATCGACGATTATAAAGAAAAGTCTTTCAAATAGAACAACTCCGATTATTTACGCAAGACAAGCTTGGGAGGGGGTCTAAAATGCAAAATTGCAAAATCCTATGGAGAGTTGGGATAAATCCAATTGTAGAGTGAAGGGGTGTTTTCGTAATGACGTCATCTGTGAAGGGCCCTTTCGCTTTTTGGGCAATTTACGGGAGCGAGTGGCAGCGTTGCAGCTTTGGTCATGTGCGTCGGGACCACAGAGGTAACTGTGCACGAACCTTCTAAAGGAGACACGTGTTATATACTGACCCACTCTCCCATATTTTTATTTCCCTTTTGCCGTTGGTGTTGAAAATGACCTGTATTTCGAATTTATATTCCCCTTTTATTTTTGGGACTACGAATGTTTTAGCTTATTTTTTGTCTATATTTAATTTTTTTCACATTTGTTAGTTTCTTAAATTTTTATGAATTATTAATTTATTTCAACGATAGAATTAAAAAAGTAAAAAATTATTACCAAAAGTAAATTTTTCTAAATAAATACAAAAAAGTCAGCCAAAAAACTAATTTTTTTTGCTTTATTTAAAAAATTTTGAGATTGGATCACAATTTTTTCACTTAAATGAACACAATCTTTCTGTATTTCGAATTTATTTTCGGACTATGGGTGTTTTGGCTACATGGCTTATTATTTGTTTATATTCATTTTTTTTTCATTTGTTATTTTCTCAAATTTTATGAATTATAGATTCGTCTTGATGGTAGAAATTGCAAAAGTAAAAATTATTATCAAAACTTAATTTTTCTAAATAAATACAAAAATCAGCCAAAGAGTGAGATTTTTTTGGCTTTATTTACAAAAATTTGAGATTCGATCACAAATCTCACTTAAATGATGGGAATTTTTTATGCTTTAGAATTCATCGAGAATGTTACCACGCCAATTTCATATTTATTACATATCAATTCTTTTTTAACAATATCAGTTAATATTCAATGAATATAATTTTTAGACGTGAATAATATTCTCAATAGCTCTAAAATTAAACAACTTTGATTATTATTTAACGTGAATAATATTATCAATAAAGTGGGCCCAGAAAGAGTCCACAGTATGCCAAATACAACGGTCCAAAATTATTTCACTAGTTCTGATCATTTATTAGTGAGCTAATCATGAGTAGGAGCTGATTCTCCTCTTTATAAACCGTGAGACTAGTAGATTATAAAAACTAATGAAATACTAGTATTCCACCAGATGAATGATGGGGAACCAATAAAATACATACTCCAGGGAATTATTAGTTTTGAAGTAGGGCTAATTAAGAAAATGTCTACAATGATTATCTCTGCTTCAAGCCTAGCAAATAGGAGTAATCGTATTTAAAGGATGTACTATTTTTATAGTATTACTTTTATCAATTTCATCTCTACTTAGCCATCTTGTTGCGTTGTCAAGAGACCTTTGGACCGATGGCACAAATGGAGTACACTTAGATGTCAATAGAACTCAGTGAAAAAAAAGAAGAAGATGTCAATAGAACTGTTAAAAAAATAATAATAATAAAATGTCAATAGAACTGCATTGCAAATGTCGAACCGCTTTTTTACTATCTTTCCTTAAATCAATTGGTGTTAGGGAGAATTTAAATTTAGCTTTTGATGGCATTTAACGTAGCATGCGCAAGTTTATTTTTAGAACAATCGCATGATAGTGTGATTGTGTAACCAAATCCAGAGGGCACTCTGGGCGCAACAATCTCTCATTTACGATGACACTTCCGAGATTCGAACCCATGACTTTTCCGCTTTAATACCATTTGTTGGACCAATTTTTTACCATCTCTCCTATAAACAAACTAGTGTTAGAGAAGATTCAATACAGTCTTCTATAGCATTCGACGTTATACTTGGAAGTCTATTCTTAAACAGTCGTAAGAAAAAGATATAGTGGTCTTGTTCGTTTCCCATTTTTATTTTGCTTTAACTTTGTTTTTCAATCATTATTCTATATCTTTCTCCAATTATTAAGCTATTTTTTCAATTATTAATTTCATTTCTCTCTCTATCTTCCTTCACTCATTGCCTCTCTCTCTACTCATTACGTTTTTTTTTTCACCCACTACCAAAACTAAAATACGCAAAGTTACAAAACAAACAAGCCCACTAGTGTAATCAAATCTATCGGCCACTCTGGCCCAGCAACAAGAATCCTTGTCAGTCATCATTAGATGATAATGTTAAAAAATGGGCTTGAAGTATCTACTTAAATAGGAATGTCAACGCTTAACAGAAAATTTTAAATAAAAAACTAGTGAAAATTTTGATTAGATTTATATCGTTGGTAGAGAAAAACATTTCAAATCTGTACTCTAATTTATATCTAACGGCGGTTGTGCCCTCACATCAATCTACATTTCATCGTTTTTGTTATGGGATAGTTGACTAAATCAAATTTAACAATCTGATCTTACGACAATATGTATTTTTATTGAACATTATTATTTTTGTTATGGCGAGAGTGGTTTAAACTTTGTCTGGAGATATATATAGTCTCCTTGTTTCACACCTACCGGGTATAATTATTCGACATTTCAAACTAAGTTCTCGGACCGTCGGACGTCAACCTTCGGGGTTGGCTCAATGATCGTGTAGTGTTTTTTGGAGCGCCAGGTCTGGTGTTCAATTCGTATATGAACAGAAGATTGATCCTCGTAGTAATCTAACAAATATTACAATATCCTATGGGGTGAAAAGAAAAATCTTCAGAAAAAGTGAAAAAATGCGAAATTAATTAGTTATTCACTACCTGAAATCTCTTTAATGAAAGGGGAAAGAACTTTTTTTTATATACAATTTGGTGTCCTTACTAACTTACAAACACTTCAACTAATTCTGAAGCCTGAAAATCAACGAGGGGATGAATCTTTTGTGACTTCAAGATTTTTTATATTATTGATGGGGTCAAAGTTACGAGTTCGAGAGTGTATATTCCTTAGTTGTTGTTAGGGCTGTAAACGAACCGAGTAGCTTACAAGCTTGGCTCGTTAACGCTCAGTTCGGCTCGTTTAGTAAACAAGCCAAGCTTCGGCTCCTTTACTCAACGAGCCAAGCTCGCGCTCGTTGAGTAAAAGAGTGTTAACGAGCCAAGCCAAGCTTCGGCTCCTTTACTCAATGAGTCAAGTTCGCGCTCGTTTACTCAAGCTCGCAAGCTTGGCTCGTTAACACTCGAGCTTGGCTCTAGTAAAAGGCTGTAAACTCAAGCTCGCGAGCCAAGCTTGAGTTTTCGGCTCCTTTACTCAATGAGCCAAGCTTCGTTCAACAAAAAATTGGCTCGTTAAGGGAGACTCGACTCAATTAAAGAGGTTCGTTTGGTAAATGATTAAGCTCGGCTCGTTAAGGAAGACTCGACTCGATCAAAGAGGTTCGTTTAGTAAATGACTAAACTTGACTCGTTAAGGTTTAAACCGAGTTCGAGCTCAAATTCTTGATTCGTTTAATTAGTAAACGAGCTGAGCTCAACCTTAACAAAAGCTCAACTCGTTTACGATCCAAGTTGTTGTCATGTACCCACTTGAACAAAACTTTTCCCGTATTGTATATGATTAAACCAATACCTACTCACGCAAAATTGCAAAGAAAGATCCTTGCAAGAGCCCTTTGTCGTTTTGCTCCTCTTTTCCAATCTTCTTTTACTTTTTATGGTTAAAGTTATTTTTTTGCTCCAAGGTAGTTGAGATGGACTAACCGGCCGCCGAATAAAGTTTTAAAACTATTAAAGGGAAACCTAGAATTATAATTTAATATAGGAAAAGTACTGTTGAGGCCATATTTTAGTAGAATTTGAAAAAAAAAAAAAAGAAAAGGAAAATACATTAAAACATAACCGAATCCTATCATCTTTTAACCTCATTTAGTTGAAGTGCGCGTAAGCTGCTCGGACACCTGAAGTTATCAAAAATATAGAGTACATATTTTGACCTTTTCTCCTTTTGGATCTAGCTACAAATTTATTATCAAGATATTTCGAGTATATACCGTACCCCTTGTGTCAAAAGGTCATAGTCAAAAACTTCATAATCAACTTTTGGAAATTGTTTTGTCCCATTAAAATTCCTTGAACATAACCAAGTATTCATTCACCCCTCCCTGTCGACTAGTGATCGATCTTGTGCGCTAGTAATTATGGGGAAAAACATGCAATTCATTCCTGGAGAGGAAAGGGTGTGTCTTTAATCTCTGTTTGGGAAGATTGCATATGACAAGTGGAAAATCATGAAATTCCATTAACTCTAGTGTAACCAGGCCAAACTTGATAACAAAAAAATGTAATAAGTAGGCCAAACGATATCTAAGTTTCTAATAAAATCTTTTTTTGCCGATCAAAAAAAAAATTTAATATTCAACCTCCAGAATCAAAATTGCCAATCTTGCAACGGTCACCGTATTGTATCCCCTATTAGGACGGCACATATCCATATCAATTTGTAGATCTATATATACAATTTTTTGATTTTTTATTAAAACAAATATTTCTTATATCTTCTATATGTTGATGTATAATCGTAAAGCTTAATTAGAAAAATAAAGAAAGTTATAACACTTCGGTACATCTCAATATTAATTAGTTGTAAGTGGAAATTAATATAATTAACATATTATGCAATTCAAATTGGGCATTGATAAAGCCACTCCCCAGGGGAGTGGCAAAATCAATTCCATATAGGGATTGATAATGGCAATTTTGTTTAAATATCTTGAAGTCCTGCTTTTTAGGGGAAAAAAATCACATATTTTAATACCAATCGAAATTCTGAAATATGATAGAAATAACCTCGAACTTGCCACTACACTCAATAATGACCGGGATAGTTTTGTATATATTTTTAATTGTACGAATCACCTAGTTAAAATACAATACAATACGTATTAGTCGGTGCGATACGACATTAACAACTTAATGCGAACTGCTCTCTCTCTCTCTCTCACCTTCCTCTTTTCTTATTTTTGTTTTTGTTTTTGGCTAATTGGTTATCTCTCTACCTTCTTCATATATGTGCATTCATGAGTGATCCTCAAGATTTCCGCATCAAGGGCAGCAAAATTTGGAGTGTTTTGGGCTAGCTCCAAACTGCAAATAATTGGAGCAAATTAATGCTCATACTACAACACTATCTCGGGACTAGCAAACAATTTTTGAGCCCCTAAACCCCTCACCCTATCCCTTCAAGAGGGTATGTCTGAGGAGACCACAAAAATATGCTCTTTGAATCCTTCCTTTATGGAGTAGTTTATACCCATTGGCCTTGTGGTCCAATTCCATTTCCCTTTGTGTCCCATTAGGCTCAGTGATGGGTTTTTGCCATTCCGATGATGCTCTTTCACCCTGCCTTTTAGGCAACCATTCAGTATTTTTTTTTTTTCCCATTTTTTTAGGATACCTAAAAACCTAAATCAGATCATAGGTTGGGCATACAATAAGGTTGCTTCCATTTTTATGTCAAAATTCAGTACCGAATGTGGGTTTTCCGTTTTCTACCCCTCAATTTTGACAAGGACTATTTAGTGGTGTTTCTTTCTCGTTTGGGAATTGATATTCATACTTCTTTTCTTGTTATTCACATTCCCTTTTTTTTCTTTTAGCAAAAAAAAAAAATATGAACTTGCACTTTCAACACTAAAATCCAAAAAAAGGGAATGTGAATAACAAAAAAAGAGAGTGTGAATATCAATTCCCTTCTCGTTTTATGCACTTAAATATTAACCCAATTCTATTCATTTTTGTGGAATTTTATATTTTAGATTTTTTTATTCAGTTGATTAATTGTTGAGCTTTGCATAGTATTTGTCAGTGTACAAAAATGGGGATTGATTTTCACACTCCCTTTTTTATCATTCACATGTTTTCTATGCATGTGAATTTACTTCAATAACCCTAAATGTATGAAAAAGTTAACAACTGAAAGTGTAAAATGGTGATTTCAAGTGATTAAAAAAAAAAGTAGTGCCAATCGTAAAAAAGAGGAGTGAAAAAATCACTTCCTGCAAAAAGTACCACATTTTCTTAGTGGTACGTTTAGAAGCAAACAAATGTAGGTAAATTACAAACGTATAAAGTATTTTCCAATTTTCACTTTTATCGTTCAAAATTAATTACTAGAGCTTTTCTTATATACTCTATGTTTTTTGATAACAAAAATAAGGTTCAGCCCACTGCATGGGAAATAATGATTTCATGTTTTATTTCACTCCCATAAAATTCCATAAAGGGGTTGAATTTTTTTGTCTATACAGCCATTTGGTAACTACGATCTAATTTTTTTACGAAATTTTCATGTGGCATTGATTCAGGATAAAAATGAAAAACGGAACTTACTCCCAAAAAAGTTGAAAATGAAATACACAAGTGAATTGGTAACATTTTTTTTTATGGGTACTATAATGGATTTGCATAGGTCATGGTTGAGTCATAACCACGTCGTATGCCTAAGCTAAGCATATTGTAGATGTGGTAGGAGTATTACCAATGCAAGTATATGAACAAATTTCAGAAGTTTAAGGGACTTAAATTGAAGATCGTACACCATACCAAAAGCAACAACGTCTTGAATCTATAAATCCAATGGTGGTGGAAATATTCTACAGTAACAATTCTCCTAATGCTTTTTCCTTTTTACGACGGTCCGAGATGTTGGGGTCAGCTATGCACGACTCAACAAATCCCCACCCCATACCGACCAATGGCAGACCCATTCGGGCCGAGACTGGAAAATTCACAAAAAAATTCTTTCTTGCCAACTGATCCAAAAAATAGAAACCTGATCAATTGTGTGAAACAAATCCACCGAACAACCGAACTTAACCCTTTTGGGTTATATTCAATTCTCATAATGCTTTTGTTAATTGTGTTGAGATCCATTCTTTTGTTGGTCTTACATGTGTGTTTACAAATGTATATATGTAATAGTATATGTATGACTCCGGTTGGGCTGACATGTCAGTAACTGTCCTTAACCTTTTTATTATTTTACTACCTAATTTTTCCAATATACTATAAAACAATTAAACCTTTCTTGGGTGGCTGTGAACCTCTCTGATCCTTCTATTCTATAGTCCATACCTCCCTTCCCATAATTAAAATCATGAACTGCAAATTAAAATATTCCTATTCCAGATGGATTTGGTGGGGTTTGTAGGCTTAATCCAGGTGCATGTTCATACTATGATTTAGGGGCTTTCTTTAAATCAATGGCCGGGATTGGGCCAAAAAAAAGTAGTAGATGATGATCAGAGGATTGAATATTCAACGAAAGAAAACAGAGGATTCTACACTATATTATACACCGGGGCAGGGCTTCTGTGTAGTTGAGAAATTTAAAGGCTCCGATGCAGTTTTTTTGTTATGGGTCCTCGAGGAATCGGGGTCTGCATTATAGGGGCGTAATGTACAGTTTGAGCCGTTTATCTTGGCTATCAATGGTTGATGTTTGCAATCTCTTCTTAAAATTTTAATCATTATATTTAGGCAATCAAATATCTTCTTACAGAAAAATTTCAACCAAAAATTTAAGATCAGATCAAAACAAAAACTACACCATATAGTTAGGTTTTCCATGTACAGATTGCGGTGTCAAGCACCCACTTGGCAGCGGTGCCGAGCGGTCCATACAACCGTTCGTGTCAGTAATAGATAGCTCGGATTTTAATCCGAGCAACGGACGGTCGAGATTTTTATACACTCAGATTAGATACAAGCTGTCTATTTCAAAATGAGCGGCCGAATGAACCGCTCGACACCACTGCCAATCACGGGGTGCTTGGCAGTATCTCGCATTCCCATCAAATGCAGCAGCAAATAAAGAAATTGGAGATGAAGGCATGAAAAGATGGAGCACTAGTTGGGGACACATGGTTTTCTAACTTTTTGTTGTTTGTTACTTTTTCTCAACTTACACTGTAGTCATAGTAGTAGTAAAATTCTTGGGGAAATGGGCTTAAAAGATTCCTACTCAAAGGCATACATTAATGTGTCCATGTTGGTGTATTATAGTGTTACTACCATCTTTTTATAAGTTCTTTTATGAAAAAAAAATATATTATAAGTTGTGTTAACAAAAAAAAAAAAATTGTTATTATAATCCATTGGGGACAGTCTTATTTTATTGAGTTGTTGACTGAATTTCTACTCTATGTAACTGTTGGAATACTAATGATGTGGAGCGATGATCACAAGTGTGCTCATTAGCTCAACTTTGTGGTGCAAAATGACATTATATAATTTGTGTATTTCGAAGTTGTGTCCGGAGGGTATGTACGTAGAAGTATTTTTTAAAATATATGTGGAAGGATATTCTTCAAACTTAGGAAGAAGGAGAGCCAACAAAAAAAAACCAAGATAATATTTTTCCTACCCTCTCATATTTGATTCCAAGTTTGGAGGGAGAAATATCAAGGAAAAACTTGTGAGAAAATAATTCTTCGGCCCACACCATATATGGTCCATTCAAACAGCAGCTAGCGTGCCAGTGGAGATGTTTTGCTTGATCGAACAATAAATTTTGTTGAAATTCCTTAAACTTGGTGGCCCTTTTGTCTTGTTTTCAGACCATTAGGGCAAGGAATTGAGGCACGGTGCTGTGCAATGGTGTGCACAGTATCGTGCTGCGTACCTCTGAGCCGTTGGATCGTGCATCCGACGACTCGGATCTCATCTCGGCAATGACCGGCTCTCGATCGTTAGTTGTCGAAATGAGATCCAAGCCGTCGAATGCACGATCCGATGGCTTGGAGGTGCGCAGCACGGGCTGTGCAGTGAGCTCCACACCACCAACCCGAAGTCCATGGCAAGTTTCCAAAAAAGGAAGAAAAGCCATATGGCCATATGGGCTTTGTTGTTTTGTCTTTATTTAATATATATATATATATATATATATATATATATACACATATTATATTTGCTAATTTTATGCTAAATTTTTGTAGATTATTAGGTCGTCTTATGACTTTTACCCAAATTTATTTGGAAATATCCAAAAAAATCCCAAAAAGTCCAACTAGCCATATTTGACCCGCATGTTTTCGCGATGACGCTAATTACCAACAAATGGCAAGTACTTTTTCTTGTAGGGGTTTTATTTCAATGGGAACTTACTGAGTCGATCGCCTTTTACGTCTTGCTTTTTCCTATCTTAGGAGTTATTTGACGATAATCTATTTACATTTACATATGCTCTTTTTTAGGGGTGAGCATGGTCCGGTTTGGTTCGGTTTTATAGTAAACCAAGAACCAAACCAATACCTACGGATTATAAATTTCGAGGACCAAACCAACCCACAAAACGCATAGAACCAAACCAATCCAATCCATTAGACTACGGTTCGGTTTCGGTTTTAACCACGGTTTGCTTTGAACTAAGTTAACATCTCCAAAAAAAAAAATTGAAGTACTTAAAATTATGAAGATAAATTAAAAAAAAACTTATATTAGAATCAATTTCATTCAAATTCTTAAAACAAACTAATATCAACCAACTAATTTAAGAGTAGAATACCAATAATTGCCTCAAACAAATAAAACGAAATACTGGTAAGTCACTAAAATGAACCAACTAAGAATACCACTTATTAAACATCTTAAGATAGTTTAACCAAATAAAAGGGCAAAGAGATGGATGCTACGTTAGTACATTAGGTTTATATAGTATAGGGATAAGTTTTCTTGTATAGAAAGTTAGGATAATTAGTCTTGGTAATGGTAGTAGAGGAATTATAGGAATAGGAATTAGAAAACTAAATATTGGTAGATATAATACGATCAATAAATTAGGAAAGTAGGCTTCCATATTTGTTTGGTGAATCATAATTAAAATATATATAACTATACATGTATATATATTATACGGTTCGGATCGGTTTGGAACCATAACCGTAAATATGAATCCACAAACCAAACCATATAATGCGGTTTCTAATTTTTTTAAACCATGACCAAACCATACTACTAAAAAACCAAACCAAATCTTTCGGTGTAGATTGGTTTGGATTGGATTCACGGTTTGACGGATATTTTGCTCACCCCTACTCTTTTTCGATCCGTCTTTGTAATCTACGTACTTTTTAATTTAGCTTGGAATCAATAGATAGTACAGTGACATTATCATTGATCATCATCTTGAAATAACCTAACTTTGCCGAAAGTACTTCATGTTGGCTTACTTTATGTCATTAAACTTTGTTTAGTTTCTCATCAATATTTTGCTTGTTCTATTTGTCTCGACGAGACAAATAAAAAAAAAAGTATGAACTAAGCTGTCAAAAGTTTAGAACTTTCTCATTCACCTTGTTGAGACCAACTCTTGCTCGGTATTTTATTGATGCAAAAATTGAAAACAATTCCGAAAAGACAAAAGTAAAAACCGAGGTACAAGTTAAGTCAAATTTGCTGATTAAAAATAGTAAATAAATTTAGGTTACTTACTTCGTAATTGCACTTTGGTTTAGACTTCCTTAATTAGGATCTGCATCCGAGAATATATCAAGACTAATCCTAATTGTACGGGACCTGTAAGGAGCCCAGTAAAGTGCAAGTGGGCCCACAACGAAAACCAAAGGCCCACCACAAGTTTTTTTTTCCCAAATTCCATGTAGGGTATGGGTTTTTGGACTACATGAACAAACAAGAACAAAAAGGGTATTGAATTCTTTCCGGTCTAAGTTTTGGACTGAACAGGATAATTCAAATCTTAACGAATCATACATGGTACAAAACAATGGTAAGAGTTTTTGATCAAATCCGAATCATTAATTGCAGCAGTAGACGATTCAGATATGAACTGTCCCGTCCAGTTTAAATTAAGGACCGGAGAAGATGGATGGGAGAGAATTGGGTTTGGGGATTTGAATTTTCCCATTGGACATGAGTGGAAATTTGGCCACAAAAGGAGTGGGTGTGGTGCCTGCCCTTAATTGTTTGGAGAGGAAATGCGCTTACCCTTATCATTTTCTCAATACCAAACGAAAGATATGAAGAAAGACATTAAAAAAAGCCACCACAAAGAGACAAGAGTAGCATGAAAATCTTGACTTTTATGGCATGAAAATCTGATCAAATATCCTTTAATTTGTATTAATAGTCAACTATAAAATCTATTTGGATTTTCAATCCCCATTCTGTCTTCACTCCACTATATACATAACGTACACACTGTGGATATATATTGTTCCCACCCTAAAGATTTGACTGCCAAAAAAATGACAAAACACATGTGACGTACATGCTAGTATGCAACTAGGTTTTCTTAGGCCGTGTTTGGATATATAATTTTTTTTTTTTTTGGGTTTTGAACTTCTTTTTTTCTTCCTTCTTATTGTGTGTTCTTGATTTGGAATAAAAAATCTAAAAAGTTGCAACGTTAATTGGGTGTGAAAACTAAGTACTTATTTTTTGAATTAAAGGTGATGTATTGTGAAAGAATGATTTGCTTCGTAAAATTGAAAATAAATACTTAAAAAATAAGAATTTTAGCGGAACGTAATGGGGCCTAAGTATGATTTCAAAAGCTAAAAAAAAAAAAACACATTTTTCTCTCATGGTTGAAGAACTTATACTATTTGAACTTATCCCATTCAATACGGGTATCCACATCATCTTTATACGGATTGAACCTAGAACTTCAATGTATTTTAGTAAAACTGCACAACAGTAGGATTGAGTGACACGGTCAAAGCTAATTTCCAATATTGGATTGTAGTAAAAATTTAGCACAAATTATTATTTTTTTTGAACGGCAAAAAATTTAGCACAACTGATATTGGATTATGTGGGATGGCAAAAATAAGGGGTGTTTGGGAGCCTCCCTTTTTGGTTTTTTTATTTTTATTTTTTGCATTTTACTTACTGACTTTAATTTTGAATTATGGTAGTTGACTGCATTAAATAGTTTCTTTCTTCACGAGGAGAGGCACAATCATAGGTGTAATATTCCACTAATTGCCTGTCAATTTTGAGACCCTGAGATCTAGGGCATAGACAATTGATCAACCACTTTTTTGATGTGAAAAAACCCAAGGTGCTTTAAACAAGTGTGTGATGATATCACTTTGCAATACATTATTACGGATATCATTGCTGCTTTAAACGTGAAATTTCATAAAATTAATGACCATATCCTTCCCCACAAAGGCTTGTAATTTTCCCTTAATCTCATGCTTAATCCTAAAAGGCTAATTAATTATCACACGGAAATTACCCGTTAGAGAGCATTATTTGTTGTCATCTGTATTAGTTGACTATCGAACTGTCATGTCCAAAATTTACCATGCAGGAAAGCTGATGCAGTCTATTTTACCAATAGTAATTCACTTTATAGAACAAGTCAAAAAAAAAAAAAAAAGTTCACTTTTATGATTATTTAATTAGAAGGATGTGGCGAGTCTTAGATTATAAATAGATGGTTAGCGTCTTTGGCAGTAACGTTTTACTATTTTAAAAAAATAAAAGTTTTTTGAGAGCTTGTCTCTTTTGAAAAAATTCTCTCTCTCTAGATCTTAATCTATTTATCCTTTTGATTTGGATGCATCACCTTCTTTATTGGCTAAATAAATTAATTAAAATCTTCTCCAAAACAAAACAGAGATCTAATCTTCATGACTACAACTGTGTTGTCATTTGTTTTCTCTGTTTGGCATTGTTATTCTTATCGGGGGAAATTTCAAAATGACACCTGAACTTTGCACTAAATGTCACAGAGACACCTGAATTTAAGTTTATTTCAATTAAACACCCGTACTAACAAAATCTTCAAATTTAGACACCTGAACTTAAATTTATTTCAATTAAACACATGTACTAACAAAATCTCCAAATTTAAACCCCCGCCATTATACTCCGTCCCAAAAATTACTAACATGGCATCTCCAATCCGTTTAAGTTGCCCCATTGCACATATTTTCAACCCTAGACCTGAAGTCTACTTATGGGTTTCGCTTGGGTGTCCTCTGTTGAAAATATGTGCAATGGGACAACTTAAACAGGTTGGAGATGTCATGTCAGCAATTTTTGGGACGGGGTATAATGGTGGGGGTCTAAATTTGGGAATTTTGTTAGTACAGGAGTTTAATTGAAATAAACTTAAATTCAGGTGTCTAAATTTGGAAATTTTGTTAGTACATGTGTTTAATTGAAATAAATTTAAGTTCATGTGTCTCTTAAAATTTGGTGCAAAGTTCAGGTGCCATTTTAAAATTTTCCCCTCTTATCATGATCAACTAGTAGAAGTGTAATGTCACCCCTTATTTATAATCTTCAACAATTTTGTAAGGAGCACAGTCTAAGTCTATAGGCCTATACATGTCGCGTTCTTCATAATATTTGCTTATGAACATATTTTGCATTTAACGTGTCTACAACGTATCCATGCGGCTCTGATGTTTAGGAAAATAAGGACTCGACTTTAACATTACTTGCTTGCATGGTTTTTTTCTGTTTCATGTCGTGTATGTATCCCGTATCCTCGTTAAAACTACACTGCTCAGACACCTACTCGCAACTTTCGAGCTTAACTTATGCTTGTCTTAGCAAATGTATGTATGTTTCAGTTAATCATTCACAAGTTTCCAAAACCGCTACTGATAGATATATATATCCAGTTGCCATGAAATCCACATTGCCACTATTGACAATGGTGGGCCTTAAGATATGGAAGCATGCCTTGGGGACCAAATCATTTCTGGAGCAGGCTGTTTGCCCCTCTTGCATCATGCGAGAGAGAGAGAGAGAGAGAGAGAGAGAGAGAGAGAGAGAGAGAGAGAGAGAGTAACTTCGTTTTGATAGAATTTATGGGGCTGGAGATCAAACAAACCTAAGTCAACCATTTATTGCACCATTTACAACCTGGAATCCTGGATCTAGTTTCAACCCCAATGAGGTTTGCGAAGCGATTTTGACTTGAGACTTAGGAATTTATTCCCTCTTAAGTTCTTAGGTTCAATTCTACTTGCCAAAAACTCTTGAGCTTATCTTATCCTACATACACGTAACCGTGTGAAAGAGTTGTAAAAATTAGTTTAAGGTGCTCGCAAATTGACTCGGGACACCGGCGTTAGTGTAAAGAAAAAAAAAACCTGGATTTAGTGTCTGTGGCTTGAAAAAAACAAACTCATTATATAGTGTATCTACCATGATTGCGTATAGCAGCCATTTTAAAGTCGTTATATTTAGTGGCTGAGGCCAATGTATTTGGGATAAGGCATACATAGTGGATGAAGATGATGACTATATAGGAGAGAGTATCAATCTTGACAAGACCAAAGATCGATTATGCGCAACTTGTTTTTCGATTTTTGTGGTTTTTAATTAATTTGTTTTTCAGTTCCTCGATTTATAGTTTTTTCTTGATATGCGCCTCTCTATCACTACGGCTTAGAAGCATCTCCTGCCCTTGATTAAGCTTGCTCGTGCCGCCCTTTATACTCGATCAAAGTTTAGCAGAGTCGTGTGATTTTTCCTATGATCGGTTCTTTTTGTTTAGTTTCTTCTTTTACTGGTTCTTGGTTTTAATAAGTCGCGATATTATTTTGTATATGCATTTACTCTAACATCTCCCCTTAAACTCAAGTAGGTCTACCAACTTGAGTTTGAAAAAAAAAGAAACGAAGAGGCCATGAATCGAAAAGCCACGAGCACTGGTTGTGAAGAGGCGCGTTGGTGATGAAGAGACGTTCTGATGGATGAAAGCAACCGGAAAACGTGGAGGAGATTGACAAAGAAACTAAGTGCCCGGCGGACGGCAGCGATCGTATAGGCTGCCCGCTAGGAGCTAATATCTACAGGGCCTAAATCTTATAGCTCTGATACATTTTTTACATTATCCTAAAGCTCACCCCAATCCTTACTCAACCTATATTAGATTGAGTATTACTCAAATCAAAAAAGATTAAATTAAGTGTTGAAGGCTATCCCTCGCAAATATATACCCATTACATTGGTGAAAGTTCCACTCAAATACTCAAACTTCATCGTAAATTTGAGTTTGTCTGTTGAAGTTCCATAACAAATAAAGTTTTTACTTAGGCTCCGTTTGTTTCGAAGTAAAATGTTTTTCATGTAAAATATTTTTTTAGAAAATAAATTTTAAAATTTTATTTTCTGGTTGTTTGGTTGACAATTAAAAAATATTATTTAAAATGATGGCAGATTGTTGGTTAATTTATAAATATTTTAATTGAGTAAACGCTCTCTCAATTCAAATATTTTTAATTTTTACAAAATGTAATATATCACCAACATATAAGTACAAACATTAAACGGTTCCAATTGGTTCAGGAGTGGTAGCTTCAATAATGTTCACAATTTAATTGGTTTCAATTGCTTGTTGGGCTCCTCTCTCTCTCTCTCTCTCTCTCTCAGTTGGGGTTGCAATGATTGATAAAGAACACTCTTCCATTGGATGTTGATAATGTGAACAGTGGTTTCTCAAATTATGAATGGCGCTCCTAGGAGAAAATGACTTGCGAGAATCTTGGGGTGAAATCATTTGTGCCGGGAGGATGAAAAAGGTTTTACTTCCAAAAAAATATTTACTTTCTTTTGTCTAACCAAACAATGAAAAATGTGAAAACCATTTTACAGGAAAACATTTTACACCGAAACAAACGGAACCTTAAAGTCGAGTAAAAGTTTAAGCAAGGGGCGGAGATGCTCAAGTACTCTGTGTAGTCGTTTATCCACAAGCTACCACATGTATATATAGACCTATCAAATCAGATATATATATTCACAACAGTATTTGTTTCGTTTCTGAAGTATATCCTACCTCTCCTAAAGAAGAACCAGTTTTGCCAATTTACCGCTAGGCAATTTTGGCCCAATTTGGACAATTTTGCCCCTAGATTGTTTGGCCATTGTTCTTGGTTGGTGGTCCTCAATTGTCATTTTACGTGTTTGGTATTGTGGAGCACGTGGCGCGATGGGGTGAACTTCTCTACCGGAGCTGTACGCACGTCAACATCGACAGAACCGCCTGAGCTGCTCTCTCTCTCTCTCTTGAGCTCTTTCCACCACAAACCCCCAATTCAAAGGTTTTCCGTCACCGAAAGCAAAATCCGGAGTGTTGGAACCAAAGCCCAGATGGGACGGGGTTTTTCTCTTTTCGATTTCTTTTTCTCTATCTTCCATCGGGAGCGATTTCTTCGATGTCTTGTGCGAGCTCTATTCGGGCGGGATTTCGGAGCACCCAGGTATCTCTCTGTGTGTGGTAATCGTATCGCCAGTGTGTTGATTCATGCATTGGTGTGTGTCCATTTTTTACTGTTGTTCATACAAAGAAATTTATTGCCCGGCCGTTGTGTTGAGTTAGATCAAAAGAAAACAGGGGGTTTGTTTTTTATATCTTTTTGGGTGTTGCTTTTTTTCATGTCTTATTTTGTTGGGATTTACTTTCTAGGTTTCAGCTTCTTCTACAGGTTTTGTGTTGATTTGGATTAAAAAAAAAGAGAGAGAGGAGGAGAGGGAGATGCTGTCTTTGGGGTGGATTTGTGTTCTTAGTTTGTGCGTCCATAGATGCTTTTAGGTATCAGTTCTGTTCCTGCATGTTTTCCTTTTGTTTTCACTTTCTACAGTCGTGTGTGGTGTTTGATTTTGGGTTGCATGTGCTATTTTAAGCACTTATGTGGGTTTGATTTTCTGTTGCATGTGTTGTTTTAAGCACTTATTAGAAATTGAACATAAAAGAATGAGGCTTATAAGCAGAAAGAGAAGGGATTTTTCCAAGAGTGGTTGGCCTCTCTTCAAAAAAAAAGAAAAATTTTCCACAGGCCTTTATGTGTGTATATGTGTGTGAGCACGCGCATCCCTTACGTTCATATGTGTTGACAAAATGGGACCCTTCCCATAATGGGACCCTTCCCATTTTGTCTTGGCTTGGCAAGTCTGAGGACCTGTGTGGCTGTGGGAGAGTAGGCTGATTGGTCCTCTCTCAATGGGGCAATTGTTTTTGCAGCTATGGTGGGAAACCCCATTTCTTCTGCTATCAAAATGCAAATCTGAGCCTCAACTCTTTTTTGTTGAGAAAATGGGATCGATTTCTTGGCTTGGCAAGTCTGAGGGCCCATGGGAGAGTAGACTGATTGGTAAGCTTATGATGTTCTCAAATGCAAGGTGGATAAAGCTGATTGGCCAAATGCTTACGTGGTTGGTGTTTAGAGTGTAAACAGTTGGGCCATTTAATAGAAACTTTCCTTGCCACATATGAATGTGTTTTGTTCAGATGGGTTAGTCTAACTGATTGCAATCCATTAGTGTGATGTGGAATAATGCATTTGTGAGTTGGAAAAGATGGACATTCAGTAAGTCAGACACCATTACCGTTATGAATTGCTATTGACACAGTCATAAGGGTGCTTATAAGTTTTGATACATCATACCTTGCATGTGAATTTTTCATCTGATGTATCAAATGAGTTTAAGTTGAAATGATAAGAAAATGTAACGATGTCAGAATAAATAACCCTATAGTTTGATGTATTTCACCACTATGCACCTGCTTTTATTTTTCAATAGGCCTGTACAACTCCTTGATTTACAGGGCATTCTTGCAGAAATTCTAGAATTTTTGACAGGAAAGGGACTTATCTTAGCTGATGGGGAGATATGGCGTGTTAGACAATGTGCAATAGTCCCAGCATTGCATCAGAAGGTATCATGATGGCTTCATACGTTCGCTTCTGTTTGGTTTGATCTTTTTCCTTCCTGTATTGGTGTTTGGTGTCTTTTTTAACTCCGTTGGTTGAAAATTGTTAGTTTGTGAAATTCCCCGAGTTCGAACTATTTTAGTTCTAGCTTATTTTCGAAGATAAGATCGCTCTTAAGTATTGTGTTATCCTTATAATCTCCGGTTATACTTATAAGATATAGCAGCAGTGATTAGATTGTTTGGACAAGCTACGGATAGACTGTGCCAAAAAACTCAATGAGGCCGATCAAACAGAGAAGAGTTGTTCGGTTGAAGGCTTGCTAATTGTTCCTTAAACCCAGTTGGGATTCTTGAGTCTAAATTTCTTGAGTTGGTTCTCCATTATTGGTATTTCTAAATATGATTCTTTTCCCTGTTTGGTTGCTGAGAAAAATGCAAAATGAAAGAGGAATAAATTAATATTACATGCTCTTTGATCTTTTTGCTTCTATATAATTCATTAAGCTTTGAATCTTTTGATTCTTGGATCATAGTTCCTCAGGCCCTACTATTTTCTTGCTTCTTAGAATTTAATGGGCTTGTTGAATTTTTTGTTACTAATTTGTTTTGAGATGTGAACTGATGCTTGAAACGGTGGATGTGTCATTTAGGTGGTGATGTGGAATGCAGAAATAGCTTCTCAGAGATGGCGCCATGGACAATCAAGAAAAGCAGAACAGGTTCAGTACCCTCAAGAATCATAAAAATCTGTGTCTGCCTCTTTGAAAAACTTCCAAATTTTGACAATTATGTAGTTTGAGGGAAAATAGGATTTCCCCCCTAAGAACTAACTATTCCTGATCCCTTTCCCTCACTTGTATCGTCACAAAATTTAAGCAGGAACACAGATCGCCTCCAGAGCTGGAGTGTTAATCTCTATCATCCACAAGTTATAAATGTGTATCCTCACTATAGGTTTGTCTCTTACATGAAACGAGCTTTTGCTTTGTGTGTAGACTGCTTCTTCCATCACCTTCAAACCTTCCCAATCGTCTGGCATGAAGAACTTGCAATCCAAAGACTTTTTGCTTTGTCTAACTTGCACTAACTCTACTTTGATGCTAACCTTTTTGCAATTGTATAGATAAACTTGTAGCCGTAGTTGTGCAGTAAGTTATGTGTAGCAAAACTTCGCAGACATCTACTTATGATCAAACCCTTGATCAATCTTATGTATACAACTTTTGCTATGTTCATCCACATTTATAATTTTAGAAACAATCAAAATCGATTTCCACAACGGGCATGACACACGTGCTTTGCACGTCGTAATGCACCTAGTATAGTTATACATTACACAAAGTTTCATGTGCAAATGCTGATTCGATGTACACAAAATGATCAAGGGCTCCCCAGAACGGTATTTTTATAATGCTTACTTCAATGTTTTTCTTAGAACATAAATGAAAGTTTTCAGCACTGAATATAAGGTGGCCCGAGGCACTCTGCATCACCACACAAAAAAAAAAAAAAAATTTACAGGGGCAAATCAAAGGGTACTAGAATAGAACCAGTGACATAGACTTGTCTTAGTTTCGCTTCAGCCCGAGAGTATTTTTACAATCTACGAGTATATGAGATGGCCACCTTAAATTTGTACCGTAATTAAAATTCTTTTAATTGATTGATTTGGATTTTTCGAAAATCGAAATATTCCAAAACTGTAGGTACTATACTATCATGTCTATCCTACTTCTATTGGCCCAACAGAATTTTGGAGTACTTGATCCCTTTTAACTTCATGATTATTGGTGCACCTATTATTGGCGTCACTAATACAGTACAACCTGTCACCGAAGAATAGCTGATGTGCGCATAAACTGGCCCGAATACCTGAACTATCTCAAAGGGGGAAAAAAAAATTTATATGGTACAAATTTAATGGAGGGAACTTTGAAAATATGAGGAGGACACCCAACTGCAGTTCTCATGCGATGCAGTGGAGCAGCTGAAAAAGACATCAAAACACCATGAGTGATCAAGGACGGGAAAAACCCACGTTTTCCCCCAATCCAATAATTGAAGTTAACCCTCAGAATTAATGGTCCAACTCTTTACATATGTTGGCCTAGTAATAGTAATATGCTATCATGGGCCACAAGGCCCACAACTGATCATAAATCCGGCCTTAAGTACCTAGTACTTTTTTTTTTTTTTTTTGAGGAGGGGCAAGAGGGTAATTGCCAACTAGGGAGGGCCAAAATGGACCATTGAAATAAACTCCCGATGTGAGAGTCAACCCCACAGACACTGGCCCATGAGCCTCACCCATCCTTCTGACGGGCCCGACGTCAAGGGTCCGGCCCAGTTCCACTGGAAGTGGGCCAAGATTAGTATTTGGATCACAAGTTTATGTAGAGATTTACTGAGAAAACAAAGAATATATAAACAATAGTAACAAACATAATTTGGCTCTCAGAAAGTTTGTTGGCACGGACAGTGTGCGCACAGATTGCAATGTGGGATTCACATTTTTCGCAAGAGCCCTTGAAAAAATGTTTTAAAAATTTAATGATCGGTTCAGATTATTTGTGTAGGATCCGTAGTAGGCCCCATATCAAGATCTGTGTACGATCTATCCACACATTATTTGTGTCATTAGCACGGCTGTTTGGCTCTTTCGCTTCGCTATTTCTCGTTATGTTGTTTCACTTAAATCACTCCACGTTCACGATCTTAACACAATACAAAAAAGAGGTCCAAGGCCCAAGCCAGTCCAACTTAGGTATGGACTGTTATGGTATTAATTTTGGGTACAAATAGATATAGTAGAAATGAAGCACAATAGACCGTAAACGCGTTTACAGGCTTTTTAGCATATTCTTTCACGTAAGAAGTAACAATTGAGCATTTGATAACAGGGAACAGCATCTTGTTGTGATTTCCTTCTAAAGCGAAATACATGTAGCTTTAACATATGCGGAGTGTGGTGTGGTGGTTTCTCCTCGAACTCCTTCGAATATTTCCTCCTCCGCTCAATTGCGTACCTGCACCAAGGCGCGAGATGCTTGGCTGCCTCACGTCCCTCCGACGAGCCAGTCAATATACAGGAATAGGAGAGAGTACTATAGTAGGGTCTGAGATTGTGTACCTTTCTTAAGGTTTATCCTCTCCTATTTATAGACAAATATACTTGCTCTCCAAGCCAGTTGTGCATGGCACATGACCAAACTAGCCCCAACTCTGGCATGTTCTAGAAGCTTCTAGAACCGATTGGAGGGGATCTCAACGCAGCCCTCGCCTGGGTCGAACTGACCGTCTACGCCCAACTAGCCCATTCGCCCGACCCGAAGGTTCGGTCATTGAGCTCGCGAACTGGTTGGGCCTCTGACACCGATGGGCCGAACCCTTTGGTCCGATCCATGTCTTCTCGGCACAACCCACTACACGCACAAGGCCTAGGCCCAAACCGCGTGCACGAGTCCAACCCGTCACGCTCGTTATCTAACCCCGCCAAATCAACCTGCGGGCCAACCCGTGGCCAAACTGGGTTCGGTCCACCACACCGACTGGGGTGGGTTGTTTGAGAGTTGAACCCGAAGAAAACGAGAAGGGTCGCGCGTTACGACTCACGAGTAGAGGCTACCCTTTTTAGTACTAAGGTGTTAAAACTATTGAAGTAGTATTTTTCAAGTGAAATATTAGTAGTAAAGAAAAACTTCGCTCCTCATTTTACATGATATATATAAATGATTGTTAATAGTAACATTTTTCCAACTTGGATATAATCTGGTGTACAAGCAGCCCAGCCCAAGCATATGTGCCTCCATGCTATGCCCAATCTTATGAGGCCCACCCTACATGGATAGGCCTGCCCTAGAACACGTCCATCAATACCAAAGAAAATACTATACTGAAGCACATCGGCAACAGTTTTAGAGCGGGACAATGACCTAAAACCAATTTGAAAAGGACCAATAGCCCAGCCCCCATTTTTTTTTGAATGGAAAAAGAATAATTTTATTAATTTTTTAAATTATTACAAAGATTAAAAGGATCATTGGGAAAATACACCACAACAAGAGGAATCCATTTCAACTATGATGGCATCCAAACTTAAAATTGTCTCAAAATTAATAACCCTGATCGAATTTGAATAGGGTCGATATTCACCCCATTTAGCCCAATAATAATGAAATAGTAGTATAGAATGCTAGTGTTTTGTCAAGGGGATAAATAACTTTCGATTTCTTTTTTTTCTGGAAGAACATTAGTATAGATGTTTTCTTCTCTGGAAGGCCTACGAGATGAATGGTTTAGAATTCTGTGAAGGGCAAGGATGGTGTAAAAAACATGGTAGAAGTTTGGAAGAGTCTTGTAAATAGAGATTGAAGAGGAGCTCAACTTGGTTCAAAGTCCCTACGTCTCAAATTTCCGCAGCAGACTTGATTTTACCAAACATAAGGAGAACTCGAACTCCTAATCATTTACACATTCGAGAGGCCGTCTCTTATTTTGTGGCGAAGCGATTAGTAAAGTACAAGATGACAGAGGTAAAAATAAAAAAAACATTGGCCGAATGCTACTGCATGTATTATACATGTGGAAATGATCAATTAATTAGTTGCATTTGCCAAAGACACTATGAGTTCCATCATAATGCAGGAAGGGGTGAACATATCAAATTTGATAATCGCACTCAAGTTCAAGTTAGATGATTTTACGTATTCATATTTCAATGCGTATCGAAAGGATCTCAGAGACCCAGCAAAGCGCGAAAGACGGAAGATTTCAGATAAAGGGAGCAGAAGGACAATGAAGTTCAGCAGACATTGTTATAGTGGCAGCCACAAAAAACCCAGGAATTCATAACCGAGTGATGTCTTGTCCCTGGGGCGTCATGCGATAACCGATCCTTGCCCACAGGTATATATGAACTATGAGGAGTTTTGATGCAGGATCAAACATTATCATCTCCATATATTCATTCTCCAAAACTTTTGTGCCTTGTGTCTGCAATTCTTGTCGAGCACGCACATCTATTCCGGAGAATGATTTTTAGGGGTGTAACTTTAACTGACGCAACCAATCGGCCGAAAAAACCGACAGAAAAATACACGGTTTTTGTCGTTTTGGTAATCTTTTCGATTCGGTTTCGGTTTTTGGGTGGTTGAAACCGTATTCCATCGAACGAAACTAAATTATATATCCTGTGCTATAGTTCCAACCAATGCCAACCGAATCATTGATTTTTACACTTACTTTTTTCATGAGTGCGGTTCTTGTTTTGTCTTTTATAATTAGTGCATAAAAATAAAATGAAAATCTCTTAAACAAAGAGCTAGCGCAGTGGCCAAAGAAAAGTGGGCTTTATGCAATTCAAAATACGATCGATAACCGAGGACCCTGTAGTGCAGGATGATCATACGGAACAAAACGCGTACGCACGGTTTTATATATTCGGCCAACTAAAATCCCTAACAGACCTTTTTCGCTTCAATTGGTAAAAGTAAAAGTGGGCGTATCTATCAATCAACCTATTGGCCAAATCGACTGTGACCACAAGGGAAATCAAAATGGGACCAAAAAGTGGTAAAAGTGATAAACCGATGGTGCCGTTCACGTGGTGTTGAGGTCCCATTTTTTAGGTGTGAAAGGGACACAGGGAATACCAACTGGGTCATGGACCCAAATCCAACGGTCATCCGTAGCAAGTACTGCAGAACACAATCATCTCTTTTTCACTTCAGAGACAAGTGAAATCCCACGTGAAAAAACACTGATCGATCACCATATACTGCTACTTGGTTTCGCTTTTCGCGTACAAGCGAATGGCCGGACAAAATCGCGTGGATCTCACTCACGTGCATCGATCGTGTGGAATTCATATGTATATGGCGCGATGCCGAATTTGCATCCATAACATTGTTGATGCCTTAATGGAAAATAAACTACGTTGATTCTTTTAATTAGCGCGAACTTATCCGAGAGTTAACCGCCCATAATTGTATTTTGCACAAGTTAGTGTACAAAATAATTGGCTGTGGCCAGGTACACTTGATTACAGATAGTGGTAATTAAGGGGCCTAGTGGCTTATTTCCTCTAATTAATTTCTGTCTTGTTTTCTAATGGTCATGACTTAGGAATTTCCAAATCAAGGTGGAAGAACGGCTCCAATCCGATCCCATTTTATTCTGACTAAAAATATTGTGTGGGCTCCGGTTATCACACCGGTAACCGAGCCGTGCGCACCAGCCAATGTCTCCTCGAGCCCGGCCGCTTGGCCGAGGAGTGTTGTTGTCTTCCAGTCTTGGTTCGGTACCGTGCCCGGGGACATGTTTTGGCTTCAGAACTATCCAGGGAAGTAGAGCCAGGCAGTTACAACGGATGGACCCCACGTTAAGTCCATTAATGCAGCAATCGATTGGATCAGGTCATGTGCTCCGTAACCGTTTCGTTCCTTACGTCGTGAATGACGTCACCCGAAACGGTTACCTGAGCGTGACTTCCACGCTTTGGCTTGAAGGCCAAGCAAACCTAGGTCTATAAATATGAAGGGATACTCATTGTGTGAGGTACGCCGTTCTTCCCTAACCCTAGACCTAAACTTCTCTCTTGAGATCTAACTTGATCGTCGGAGGGTCACTGGGCAAATCAAGCCCTAGTGACTTGTTGCAGGTCAGAAGGAAGGAGCATAGGAGGAAGGATCCCAAACCAATTCAACCAACTAGGTTCTGATAATTCGAACCCCCACAAATATTAATTGGCTTTCAGTAATTTAGGAATTGACTATATGAATCCGTGTTTTTTATTGGGTCAAAATTTAGTCCAAGTCCTACATCATGCAATACCAAGAATTGGGTGGAGTGCAAATTATTTGAGGCAAGTCGAGTAGTGAATTCTTTAGGGATTGGCTTAAAAACTTTACAGACTTTCACAAATACGTTCGATTCAACATGTTTATAATTCGAGCTGGTCTTAAATGAGTTAAATGAGCTGATCATCATGAGCTGATACATAAACTTTATTGCGTTAGGATACAGAATTTAATTGTTCAAGTTAGACTTGAAAACTCGACGACTAGTTCAAAAAATGTATTCGAGCATGTCATGTTTTATTCGATCGATTCGTTTTCAAATACACCTTATCTAGTTGAGTTCGAATAGCTTAGTTCGTTAATAGGAATCTACAGGAACGTGAGAGAGCCCTCGTTGATTGACACAATGGTAGTCACCTAGCTAGTAATCAAGGGCTTCAGGAAGCTTTTGTTCTGAGGCTTTGACTCTCATGCAACTAGCTACGTGCTTGTGCAGTACCCCATTTGAAAGAACTCCAGCTCCCCTGAGACCTGCTATATAGGAGTATCCTTTACGCCTAGTTGCCAATACCCGATCCCTCGAAAGAGAATAGCTGTCCGGCAATAGAAAGAAGATCCGATACTGGAAGTCTCGCTCACCGGTTGGTTCCGATTTGCTCGATTTCTATAATAAGCCTTTTTTATACAGGACTTTATTCTGTCTTTATTTGAGCGCCTTTAACGGATAGTGAAATTGATCATTCGGAGAATTAGTAGGCCCAATGAGTTTGATATCGAGTGGAGTATAAAAACAAAAAAATCATTTAATTGGACGTCGGCTAATCGAGGGATCGAATAATGCGTTACTACGGAGCATCTCGAAAGAGAGAGCTAGGGAGTCTAGAGTACTCTGTGTAACGACGACGACCATTTGTTCCCCCAGCTCATGCAATCACATATGTTTCCACCTTTAGCTAATTCCAGGATACGATATTCCTGGAATAGTATTAGTACGCGTAACTTCTGCGCTACAGGAATCATAACGGAATCACACTGGTCATTGTAGGTTTTGTAGCCAGAATCCAATAGGGACAAAAGGGTAACCCTTTTTTTCCTGGATAGCAAAGACCACGTTAAAAGGATAAGAATTTAATTGAATTGACAAGTCACTATACATACTCATCTATACGAAACGAATATGCTTGGGGCGGTTTTGGAGACACATCTTTTGCGTGAAATTCATTTTGGAATTCCACGCAAACGATAGGAGTCGTTCATTTAGCTTTTATCCTATCAAATTTAGGGACAAATATTAAATGAATAGATTTGATTGAGTTGATTTTTTTTTTTTAAAAATCTTTGCCGACATCCGAATAAGTTGATTATTTTATGACAACTCTTAAAAACGTGTTTTAAACAAATTGAAGGGCTCCAGAACCGGCCCCAATCAATATTCTATGTCTACATACTTCATCCAACCAATCTCATGAAGTTTATAAGATAAATTCCCGACAGGATTGTGCGTGATGAAACCCAAAAGTTGCCATAAAAGGTGGAACCCAAAAGAAAAGGATACGTGTAAACAACACATTGATGTACCTAAAACCAAGACAGTTGTATATCACCTGATTATTATTCCATATATGTGATTGAGGCTTTCGTTCTGTTGGACAATTTATTTGCTTATTATGAGTTTAAAATTTGGGTGAATCCGGATGCTCTTCTGTCCAGATTTAATTAGATCTGGGCAAAATGCATATGATGGCAAACCAAACAGGCCCTAACTGTGCTGTTCGGATTCGCGAGGACGTGATGAAATCTGAAAGTAATTTCAATTATCAAACAATTTTGATTGTCAATCAGATTGTTTGAATTAAAGGTGATGTATCGTGAGAAAATGACTTAACTCGTAAAGTGAAAAATAAGTACTTAAAAAATACTAAGAACCCTTAACGGAACGAGATTTTAAATTTGGGTGAATCTAGATGCTCTTCTGTCCAGATTTAATTAGATTTAGGCAAAAGTATATGATGACAAACCAAACAGGCCCTAACTGCATATGTTGTCCGGATTCGCGAGGGACGTACGTGATGAAATCTGAAATTAATTTTGAATCTTTGATTATCAATTATCAGATTGTTTGAATTAAATGTGATGTATTATGAAATAGAATGACTTAACTCATAAAGCGAAAAATAACTACTTGAAAAACAGAAATCTTAACGGAACGGTATTTTAAATTATTATTTTCATTTTCATAATTATTTCCCAATATTCCACCAAATATCACGATTTCTATCCAAATTCCAAAACCCTAGGGATATACTGAGATTCTGCAAGGCTGGCCAGCAATACAGAGATCTAGGTGGTTTCACCACCATATATAGTTCTAAAAAAGGCAACCCTTAGCCACCGCTGGTCTCACAATCATGGGGCGGGACAAAAAGGTTTGGACCACAATTAAAGGACCAAAAGCTCCTAGCTCAAGCCATCGCGTCGTGTCCGCGTTCCCGGCACGGCACGTGGCTCATTCTCATTCTCAATTTATCTGCTCATCTCGTTTCAAGAGACAAAAGGAATTAGGGATTCCTTTTGCACACATATAGGATCCCGGCACGGCACGTGGCTCATTCTCATTCTCAATTTATCTGCTCATCTCGTTTCAAGAGACAAAAGGAATTAGGGATTCCTTTTGCACACATATAGGAACCGGATTGTGTTCTTCCGAAAAGGCAGATTCTAAAGGGTGTCTCGGGGCACAAGTTTGAGTACATTAATTGCATTTTTGTTATACGTACCTATCGCAAGATTTATTAATAACCACATTGAGAATACAAATTGTTCAATCAAAAGAAGTCCAAAAGTTTTTTAAATGACGAAAATAACCATAACTCTTTATCTTCCTCTATCTTAAAAAAAAACAAAAAACAAAAAAACTAAACAAAAAGAAGGGAAAATGAGAGAACAAACCTGCCACTTTTATGTTCTTTGATACTTCTACGTGGAGGTTCAAGTTCAACAAAGCAGTACTGCACCTGCTATCAAAAGAATCCACCTTTGCCACCAAGCAAATTAACTGAAGGTATGAATTTTTACCAAGTGTCGGGCACAATTTTACTACGTGTCCGAACAAGGAAAATATCATCAGTGGTTCACAAAAGAAGAAGAAAACGACTTCGAACGATATAGAATTGAATCCTATATTTTGTATGAAGTATTAGAAATTGGAGTTTGCTAAAACTTCATTTTTGTTATCTCACTTGAGTTTTGCACACGACTGAATTTTTTTTTTCTCTCTTTCAGATGTTAAAAATTAAAACTCGTGAATCTTTTGTACGTATTAAAACATTTCACCTGCCTAATTTTTAAAAGGAAATAAGGGTAATGTTGTCATTACAAAACAGTATTATAAGCATTTATGACTGGTTCAGAAAATAGCGGTGAAAAGTGATGCTTTATGAGTAACCATGAACACAACTCCTAGATTTAGGTATATTAATTGCACCTAAAGTATTGCCCCAGGAATACCTATTAGCGGAACCGTATTTTCCTATCACTTATGATCGTCAGTATTCGAAGAATGTGATTTTTGGTACAATTAACTTTCTCTACTAGTTTTAACAAATGAAGTATTTCGATCATCAAAGCGAATTCGGAAGTGTTCAAAATAGCAAATATTGGATAGGTCCAGTTTTTTTTTTTACAAAGGGAGAGAAGCATCACGTACCACCTTTCATGGCTTTTCCCTCGCTACACCTTTCTTTCTTTCTTTCTTTCTTTCTGTGCCATTAGATCATCCAATCAGTGTAATAATGGCGATAGATCTTTTTGTTGATAAAGCTTCATAAAGAAAGGCGAATATCACCCTTTTTCTTTCTTTATTCTCTCTCTCTCTCTCTCTCTCTCTCTCTCTCTCTCTCTCTCTCTGTGTATGTGTGTGATTTTCTGTTACAATTGTATCAAAGGAATTTTTGTTGTTGAAGCTTTTGATGATGACGTCCTTAAATTCATTCGTTAATTAACAATTTCATGGATAATATAAGCATATTTCGTGCATGGTTTAATATTTAATTGTGAGTGGCTGGCTTTTATGGTGTGTACGTACGTCCAAAAGTTGCTGAGTGAGAATATAGAACAGGCTTAACTATCAAAATCGCATGTTGGATTATTCTCATTTTCGGCAAAAAAAATAATAATAATAATTTTAGAGACTTGACCAATCGATAACTACTTTACAGGGCTCTGAAAAGACTAGGAGGGTGTTCCATTTTACCTTCTTTTTGAAAAAGTATTTTTTTTTCAAATTTCAAACTCAAATATAATGAAAATGAAAAATAATTTTTCAATTTTTTTTGCACCGTATAAAAGATCTCAATGAGATCTATCAAACAAGATCCATATTGGTAGGAAAATTATTTGTGTAAACGCATGATTTTTGAGCTTGAAATTACCTTCTTTTTTTAAAAGTTCCTTTTCCGAGAAACCGGAACACCACCTAGATTACTCGACGTGGGCAAAACAAACAGTTTGAGTTCGGCTCAAACTTGAACTTGACTTTGGGTCGCTCAAACACGCACACTCTCTCTCTCATTTTTCAGGGGTGTTGCCGGAAGTCTTTTTGGGGTTGAGGGGATCGTTGAGGCTGGTTGGGATTTGGGGGATTTTCCGGCGACACAGTAGTAAGTGATTTCTAGCAGTAGAAAGGCAGAGAATGAGGCAGTGACGACGGAGAATGTACATTTGCAGAAAGCGGTTTGGGGTCTAGCTAAATTCTAACAGGGGTAATTTGCATTGGGCAGGGTGCTTTTCTTTGGGAATGAGCTAGTTATTATAGATCATGGGAAAACAGGTGGATCACCTCATGTAAAATATTTTTTTAAGAAATAAATTTTAAAATTTTAGTTTCTGGTGTTTGATTGACACATAAAAAAAAAATATTTTTTCAAAATAATGGCAGATTGTTGATTTAGATATATTTTAATCCAATAAGGTCTCTCTCTCTCTCTCTCTCTCTCTCGTTTTGGATCTACTCCCTCCGTCCCATTTTCTCTGTCCTTTTTGATATTCGTGTCAATTTTCAATCAATTATATCTTCTATTATGAATCTCCAAAAAAAAAAAGAAGTAATACAGATCTTATTTAATAGTTCTCGATTAGGTCTATAATACAAAGTTTTCAAATTATGAAAAATATTATAAATTAAGAGATATAAACGTTTAAAAAACGGCACGAATGAAAATGTACAACCAAAATGGGATGGACGGAATATTAGATAAACTCCCATTCACCTCTATCACTAGTTCTGTTGTACCTTAGTTTTGTAGTTATCTTGATTAGAGTTTGAATGGGATAATGTTTATCTAATAGGATCTAATATGATTTGGGAGAAGGGGATTGAATACGTGGTTTTGGAAAATGTAGGCCCATCCCAGGGGTGAAACACAAAAATGACTTACGGTCAAAATTAGATGGAAACAATTTTACCCCATTGGTGCAAAATGTTTTACCCAAACAAAGAAAAATGGGTAAAATATTTTATCAAAATTTTTTTTACATCCAAACAAACGGAACACTAGTCTTTGCTTTTCTTGGGAATGCAGATTTTGTATTTGGCTTCTTGTCAACAATGTCATGTTTTGTTTTGTTTTGTTGCATGTTTTGTTTTTTGTTTAAATAATAGAGTAGTAATTTTGAATTAGGTTAAGTTTTTGCTAGGGGAGTCAAACTTTTCAGCAACAGCGTATGCCATTTTACCCTTGTTCATGACTTCATGCTAATCAACAACTTATTCACATTATTTCATTCACAATCAACAACTTATTTAAGCATCTTATTCACAGTAATTAATTGACAACTTATTGGTTAATGCAAACAGCTAACAATTTATCAAAAGCATCTTCTCCTTTAACTTATTCGCCACCGGAAACATTCAAATCATGCTCTTTTATCTTTCTAATTAAATTCTCCATGCAACGAAGTCATTCTGTGGAGCTCATGCAAAACATGATGGCCCTGATATATAGTATTTGGTCTCCAAGCCAAGTAGTATTGGAAAAGTTGGTCAAAGCTAGTCCACAATTAATGGAGTATTTTATTAGATATATATACACATAGATTAATATTGCTTACCCCTGAGGCAATGCTTATCGGAGTAATAAAGTTTACATATGTGACATAAAAAGCATAATCAGATATATATAAACATGTGTCAATAGCCAATTACATATAGCACGGATTTGCTACTAGGTAATTTATTCAATATATGAACATTGATTTTTCGGTGCTATTTGTCTTGTTAATTACTCCTTCGTCCCAAATTGTTAGTTTCTTTTTAAAACTTTTCCATTTTAAGATTTAAAAAAATGAAGCACTTTCTTGCATAATGTTCCAGAAAAAAAATTCCACTAATTTAAACTACTAAGGGAAATCTTCAAAGTTCAAGCTGATGTGAAAATTGAAAAATTTATGAAATGGAAGTTCTTAATTTTTTTTTGATAAAAGTAGTGTAATTTTTGAAAAATAATGGACCAACAATTTGAGTTACATCTCTCTCACTAAAACCTTTATTAATCAATTCATGAAGTATATTTATTTCAAGAGAAATGAACGTCCAGCTTCCATTCCTCTTTTGACAAATATAATTCGATCAAGTCTTTCATCGATGTCAGGTTAAAATCATTTTTTAGCTAAATAATACGGCCCATATCAGGACCTAAGAAATTAACCGATCGATCTAACCGACAAATAAAACCACAATCGATTTCATTTCACGCCACATGTGAGGAATCGCAAAGTAGCTAGCGATCTTCTTCTGAGAATCTGAGATGAGATCATCATCTCTCAATCATCCAACCCAAGTTGGGGAATCGGACGCGCGAGACCTAACATATGGGTTTGTCCTCATACTCAAAAAAGGAACAAATTTATTAAAAGAAACACTTTCAGACTTTATATAAATAAATATAATCGGCCATGAATGCTGCGATTACAGAGATTCCCAACAGCACATTTATTATTATTATTATTATTATTATTATTATTATTATTTGTTTATCGGCAACTGTGGTGCATTATTGAACTGGGGGAGCTGTAGAGGAGAAGGAACCCTAAAAAATGCCAAAGAAAACAGCTTGTATGGATAGAAACAGTCCAAGCTATGTCACAGTCCCAAAGTACGTGCACGTATAGGGAATATCATTTGCGAGCTTACGGTTGAATTTGCCCTTCTTCCTTTTTTTGTGGTTAAAAAAATTAGGGCAAGGGTATAATGGGAATTCAAATATTTGAAATAGATATCCTTTGATTTGTCGTGCGTTTATCGATGTCCGATTAATGTTTGAAATAGATGTTTTGTGGGTATTTTCCGTTGGTGGTTTCGTGTGTTGGTTTCTGTGTGTGTGAGTTCAGTGTTGTCAGACGTGTTGTTAGATTTGGTCCGCTTCATTGCTTCAGTGTTGGAAGATTAATGGTGCTTCTATTTTGGAAAAGTCTTTCCGCCTTTGTAGCCGTCCATGCCTGTGTTAAAGGACGGATGTGCTATTCGTATGTTTTTTCCGATAATTATCAATGGTAATGTTATCCTTTTGGGAAAAAAAAAAAAAAAAACCAAACAAACAAAACAAGGTGCTGTACAAGTATTCAACAGATCACGAAGGGTACTCTTCAAATGGGCCCAAGGATGCGGATATGGCTCTCTAGTCTATTCAGCAATCCATCGGTCATGTTCAGTTTCTTACCATTCGTGGGTCCATTTTAGAATCAAAATAATAATTTGAACCGTTCATTTCAAAGATCTTGTACGAAAAAGTTATGCCAAAAATCAGTTTAATCGCATATCGATAGCTACGTGAACAAAGTACCTAGTGCAAGGAAAAAATGGACGATGGAAGGTCTATTTTTCTCGCACCATTTTCTTTTTTTTTTTTCCCCTCACAGAAGTGTGATTTGTTCACGTAGCTATAAATGATTAAAAATGTTCAATGGAACTAAATTTTGGCTTGAAGTTTTTTCTATATCAGATCTATTAATTATAAATAAGATTAAGGTGTTGAACTCTGTAAATTGTTATTGTTTTTATTGATAACTGAATATCCAGGTCAGTTTATGCACACATCGATTAATTCCGGGGCTCTAAAGTTACTGATTGAACAAACCCTATAGAGGCCTCAATGTTTGGCATGTTTGACCTCCATGGGTTTCGAACTTGCAATCTCATGAATGACAACTGCTAATTTGCTTTCTTATTTCCAATTGGCCAAAGTGACACGAAATTCCTTGGGGAGGAAAATTTTTCAATGCCGGATAGATACCACGTGTTGCCCGCTCGGCGCATCTAAGCCCTCTATTGTGTTTTTGGACAGCTCGGATTTGGAGAGAGAAAGTGTTGGGGTGAGAGGAGATAGAGAGTTTCAATCCGAACCGTCCAAAAGTGTATTAGATGGCCCGAATGTGCCCAACGGGTTCTACATGGGATATACCCACCCACCACGAAAAAATTTCTCAGAAAACTTTCCAACGGTCGCAACATCTTTTGTGGTATGACTTGTTTTCCATTGTTGTGTGAGAATTGTGGAATGGGAGGTGCTCTAGTGCACCCATCACACTATACCGTGTAGTGCGACCGATCTGATAGTCCATTTCGGTGTGGACAGTTTGGATTTAATTTGAGCTCCTACAAATCCTAACCATCTATTGTTCGGATAAAAATCTGAGCCGTCCATTACCGAGATGGACGACGAGATTGACCGCACTACACGTGTAGTACAGGAGGTGCACTACAGCACTCCGGGTCGGAGAATTGTTTTTCCATTGTTAGCAACCAATTAATGCGAAAGTACAAAAATAATGTTAGATCAATTTTCAAAGGTATTTGCCACTCACCAGGCAATGGGTTCTGACTCACTTTAGTCAAAAACTATTGGACTGTTGTTAGATACAGGTATGACATATGCAATTAGTAGCAAACAGCAATATTCCTCATAGTTAATAAAATAGGCTGAAATCTTAGTGTTTTTTTTTTTCATTACACTGGAAAATAAGTTAACAAAACAAGTTTGCATTAGTGGTTCCGGCAGATGCCTTGGGCCGGCATCAAGTTTTGGGAGTACTTCTTAAGATCTGCGGTTTGATTTTTTACTGGGTGAGTATCTTGAAGTAAGTGGGGGGCCGTGACTGGTGTGGCCTCGCTAGTTCTCCCTAAGGATTCGGTTGTTCAGTCGGGTCTATTTAGTGGCCTGACGTTGTAGGGTTGTTCCTTCATTACCAAAAAAAATTTCAAAGAGCCAATCCCTCAAAAATAGCACCGTGGCTGCATAGTGCATGCATATGTATTTTGATAACTAAGGTGTCCGGTTCAGCTTAAGCACACCTTGACTAATTTTGGAGGAGTAATCCCACCGTAACAGCATATAACAAGAATAATATTGGTCATAATAAAAGTAGTAGTGTATGGGGTATAATTTGTAGTATAAGCAACATTGACTTTTGAAATGGTACGCCAATTTTCTATGTCATCATTTTAAATACTTGGTTAGTCAACTCCGAATCAATACATGCAGGCGTCATGTGCAAATTTCTTTTAATAATTATAATAATAATAATAATCACAATCATTTTTAATCCTAAACTTCCAGTGTTTTTTAAGCAGGGCTGAACATTCCTTTTCACTCACTTCGTTTCTTTTTGGGATCTGGCTTCAAAATGAAGTTTGTGCATTTTGGGGGCTATTATGAGCTCACTTGATAATTGGAATCGCTCATCTTTTATAGCAAAAATCAAGCTGATTTGATGCCAATCAATGCACGTGATCAGAAAAAATTATTATTCGAGAAAGAATTGTTTATGTTCCGATCAAGTACTATTGATTTGTATCAGAGTCCATAATAGGGCCCAAAATGCTTAAGCGAATTAATTTATTACTCAATCCGTCCCAAATTAGATGACAAGTTTTGATATCTGTGTCAATTTCAATTCTTTATATATTTCTATACGAATCTCACAAAATATGTAATATGGATCTTGTTTGATAATTCTCAATTAGTTCTATTATACAAAGTTTTCAAACTGATGAAAAATATTATAGATTAAAAGATATAAGCAATAAAATACGGCACAAATTTCAAAAATTGTCATCCAATTTGGTACGAAGGGAGTATTTTATTAATTGAGAGTCATAATTAAACCAATTCACCCAATGAGAGCCAGTTGACCTAAGTATGCTACACAGTAGTACTATTTTTAATTACAATCATCATAGACTTTGAAACAACTTTCAAATTTTTTAAATTCAGTCATCTTTGAAAGACCACCACCCCTTTTAACAGAAATTCTCAAATGGATTATAACTGTGTACAGCCCATTATGTCCATTATTTAATACAGTATAATGCTTAATTAAAACTAGTAGGCAAGCATCATGTTCTCTACTAGGTTTGTTGATTAATTAGGAGTACTACTTAAATTTTAGTTACTTTTTTTTTTTTTGCATCAATTGCTGATCATCTAGCTAGGAAAAAGTGTAAAATAAGGAATATGACCAACTTCTTGAGTTTTTTTGGAGGAGAAAAAAACTGATGGTATAGGATTACTGAAATTGTCCGAACACTCATTCTCGTACGATAAACGTACAAAATATACAGAGCAATATTATGAAGTCAATCCAATTAATATGGTACGAAACAGGCAATTTTGAACCACATGCTTCATCATGAGCAATCTACTTTATCGGATTTCAGACCAGATTTGAGATGGAGCTTCTCATATCCATATCTTTGAGATTGCGAAAGAGAAGGTTTACTAAAATTCGCTAGACATGAAATATATTTGTTCTCAAGCCTTTGAATAAGGAGTTGTAGTATTTTATTTGGACTTATCCGCAATTAGCGTTTTTTTAGCTGTATGGGGGCCTTTGTGCAAGGAAAGTTCCATTTTGTTGGGGTTTTTTTTTTTTTTTTTTGTGCATGGAAAATAGGAATATTTTTCTTGCACAAAGGCCCTTATAATGTGGTGTTAATGTCAAAACTATTTTTGTTATTACCAAAACAGCTTTGGCATTATTGAAAGAAGCTTTCCGGTTTGTGCTCGTGCTCGAGAGATGAGCTCACACATAGCACGAGCTCATGCATGCACACAAATGCGGATTATGTGACTCAGGCTCTGTTTGTTTCGATGTAAAATGTTTTTCATGTAAAATATTTTTTTAGAAAACAAACTTCAAACTTTTATTTTTTGGTGTGAGATTGACACTTGAAAAATATTTTTAGAAATTGACAAAATAGTGTAGAGAGAGGGGTTTAAACGGTGAAGAGATCTGAAAATATTAGAATTGAACGTGGGTCAGGACTGTCGGTCGAGGAAATTGAGCAGTGAGAATTGCAGTAAAAGGCAACAGTTTTATTTCAAAAAATAACTTACAGAAGATTTAAGGGTAAATCATTTTCATCCAATTAATGAACAATGTTTTACATGTAACATATTTTTCTCATTTTTTATGCAACCAAATACAAAAAATAAATAAAATATTTTACCGAAAAACATTTTACGTCCAAACAAACGGAGCCTGAATTTCAGAATTTGAGGTCTGGATGAATTCGGTGGGCATTAGGCATGCACCTACTTTGCCTAATGGATGGCCAGCCATTAGCTGAATCAAGACCAAGGAATAAAGGGAAGAAAAAAAAAAAAAACAAAATGCTGAATAGGTTGTAGATAAGGTTTAGGGTGATTCAGTGGTATTTGCTTTATAGGCAGACAAGGTGCATCAATTTTTCCTTTCTCCATCCTCGTTCTGTGGCAAAGCAATTAAGTGCTTTTTTTAAAAATAAAATTTTGGTTGGTTCTCAGAAAAATATTTCTGCAAAACGACTATAATCCACATGGTACACCCGAGCGCGCATCTGAGCCGTCAAGAATTTAGAGGCCGAAAAAGATAAGAGAGAGTACTCAAATGCGCACAGGGTACCGCCATGGTACCCAATTTACACCCAAAAACTTCTCACAAAGCCTTGCGTGATTTCATCAGCAATATAAAGAGTCATTAATTGGACTGAAGGAAACATGAGTGTTCCACTAATCATACAAAATATTTTCGTCCCTAATGCTACGTTGCCTAAATCCTAATGGCGGGCGACACCGTTGCACCCAATCTTTCTGATAATCAGACCAAGCGAAAAACTCCTGTTATGTTTGGGTGGAATCGGGAATCCTGTAGTACATGGGTGCAGTCTGCAGCAACCGGGAACGACCCATGTCCTGGTACCGTGGCTACATAAGATTCTCCACTTGGTTGTGCTAGTGCAAGTACTGCACATATATACTGTATCTGTTACTAATCCAATTCTGTTAGCGATTCCTAGATGATAATTTCACAGTGGTACCGTCACCTCATGTCTCCGTTCTATTTCATATTAATCCCTCTTAATTTCTCCCCTATATGTGCGAGTGTGTGTTACTCCCTATGTAAACATATTTTGCCTATACGTACGTCGTGGATGCAACTTCTTTGCCGTCCTTGAGTACGACTAGATCACGTCTAGTTAGCTTAATGGCAACGGGGTTAATTGAGGACCCCCACTTCACATGGACGACCATCTTATCTTTTGCGCAAACTTTTTCGAACATTTTTTCTACGATTGTTAAACCCTCCGTCCCTTTTTAGCTTTTATGGTCCAGTATCTCATTTTGCACTGTTGTCCCGTAAGTGTTCATTTTAAATAAGTTTGTGGGTAAAATTCAATAAATTTTCCATTTGGGATTTGACTCTTTTGATGAGTAACTACCAAGAGTTAGATTTTACATTGTTTGAAATATCGTCTCTATAAAAAAAATTAAATTTATGGAGTTGAACGCCTAAAAAGATACCAATTGGAGTAAAATAAAACTCAAATAGAGAACACAGACCACACCCCACAAATTGATCAACATCACTAACTTTTGGGTAGAAGTGGATGACGTATCGGCAGCAACTTCACATATTATTCAGAGTTTCAGACCCACTCTAAATTAGGGCTTCTTCCCAAACAACAAATAGGGAAAGGAGAGGACAACTTATGAAGGGCCCCATTCAATGGAAGTGACAGCCCCCTAGTGTTGCCACACACTTTATATATTTATATTCCTTGTTATTTGTTTTCTTTTTTTTTTTCCTTTGGTTGAGAGGTGTTCGGACCAGCTTGCTCCCATCTTGATCAATCCCCTCGTTTGCTGGTCAAAGGCACGCCTCCAACCGAAACTACGGGATGGATTCATAAGGAATTTACTTTCTTGCGGCCTGATCCAAAAAATCAGACCCTGATCAATTTTGCGAGGAACAAACCTATATCACCAACCGAAGTAGCGTGGGGGCTCTTGATGATTGTTATTATTCCAATGCATATGTGGAAATAGATATATACACCATATTTATGTGGTGATTCTCTCTGGATGTTGGTTTTTTGCTGCCCAATCATGGTGGCTCTCAAAGTGATTCCTTTTGCTTCCTCTTTAAGCCATTTTCCATCCAATCAACATCCCTAGCTCTTTTTCTCTGCTTTACCTAAATTGGTTAATAGCTTTGGAGTAATGCTTGTGTGAGAGTGAGAATCTCCTCCTAATTTCCTCTTGTTATCGGTTGACGTACCTTCTTTATTTGATCAACGAAAGGGAAATGGTTTTCGCACTTCTCTCGTTCGTACAAAAATACCTCATGCACTGTTCTTGTCAACTCATTCTTGATGCCTTTTTTTTCACAAACGATCAAAGGGTAAGTTGGTCAATTAACCGAAATAATGACAAAAATACTAGTATGAATTTGTCGAAAATTTAAAGTGTCAAAATCACGACCCATCGAGAAATTCTAGCTGTACAACTGTACCCAAGATCCTTTTATTCTGAATAGAAGGTTAGAAAGAGATGATCAAGATCAACGGGTGACAATTCTTTCTGGGCATTGATCACAAGAACCTCTACTACTTCCTGGAGAGTTGTAACATAGAGCAGAGCCTCTGTTTTTTATTACTACTTTCCAAAATTTTCGGCCTTTTTACTTGTAATCGGAGAAGTTGAAGAGTAGCAGCAAAGCAAAATAGAGAGTAACCCTGTTGTTGAAATCTAAATAGAAAAACAGAATTAGTCGAGTTGCACGTAAATTTGCCCGAACACTTGAGTGTTAAAAAAAAAAAGACATCTAAATAGGAAAAAACTCTCAGTCGCACAATGAACAACAACATGTGAGATGGTTAGTTTATTTGGCGACAGAGAGTTGTGCCAGTGATGAAGAGTTTATAGAAAAACTTTTAGATAAATACCAATAAATTACTATAAGAAAAAGTATGTTCAGTGCCGAAAAATTGGCGATGAAAAAAAAAATCGTCATTGTTTTGACAACTTCTGTGATAAAATTATTTCGTCACCAATTATAACTATTTAGCGACTATCTTTTTCGTCGCCAAAAGAGTCAAAAAAGAGACGAAATTATTTTTTGTCGCCAAAGATAACTATTCGGTGATGAAAAACACATTTCGTTGCCAAAGGGACCAATTTGGCGGTGGAAAATATTTTCATCTTCTTTTTTACGTTTTCAACAACGAAAATTTATTTCGTCGCCAAATGGATACCTTTAATGATGACATTTATGAATTACGCTTTGTCACCAAATATATTTCGGGCATAACTCTTTACTCAGAACTCCGATTTAGATAATTTAAATTGGGTTTGAACAACAACATAAAGAGCTACGACTTTCATGTTTATCAAAATTGCTAATTTTAATGTTTAATGGTTCAAAATGCCGTTCAAAATATATTTTAATGTCAAATGTATGTGTTATATATTAGATATTTCAAACATATGTTGAAAAGTGTGTGTGGTGTAGTTGGTCAAAGCTTGCGTGCAAAACCTAGGAGACTCGGGTTTGAAACCCAGTTAGAGCAAGAATGTGGGATTTTTTTCACATTTGAGAATGTCTTTTGTGACAAAAAATTTTGTCACCGATTAATTATATTGGCAAAGAAAATTTTCGTCACCGATGGGTCACCTTTAACAAACCAAGGGAATAATTTGTGATGAAACCAATTTATTATTGTGGGAGAATTTTTCATAAGTCCACTATAGCACTTTCCAAATCCATCTAGTCCATTTCTAAGTTTCATAACCCACTAAGTCCACTAATAATTTTAATGACAAAAATACCCCGCCTAAGAAATAAGAGCCTTATTTGGCTAACACGAAAATATATATTTTCAATTTTTTTTCGTGTTTGTTGCAGTCAAACCGTCGCTGCCACCACCGCGGCCGCCGCCGCCGCCGCTGCTATCACGCCACATATAACGTTATATGTGTAACAAAAAACGTATTTTTTCATTTTTCTTGATTTTTTATTAAACTCGCTATACTCAACATTTAACGTTATATATTTGACAAATTTCTCTTTTTATTTTTTCCTATTTTTCTTGTATTGATTTTTTAACCTTATATGAATGATAAAAATTTTCTAACATCCAATATTATATGTGTGGCAAAAATTTTCTAACATGCAACATTTCTTTTTTATTTTTCTTGTTTTTAGTCTTTAACGTTATATGTTGGTCCATACAAAACATATAATATTATATGTGAATTTTTGAATATCTAAATATTGCAAAAAAACAAAACAAAACATATAACATTATATTTGAGCTTCTGCAGCTCTGAATCTCACAAAAAAATAGAACAGAACATATAACATTATATGTGAGCTTCTGTAGTTCTAACTCACAAAAAAAACATAATATATAACATTATTTTTGAGTTTCTGTAGCTCTAAGTCTCACAAGACAAAACATAAAATTATATGTTTTCAAAACAATATCATATCTTTCCAACAATATTATATATCTCAAAAAATAACATTATATGTTCACATATCATGTTACCATTATCCTTGTTTCCAGTCGCGTCTTGAATCCCAAGTTAAATGTTGATGAGGCCACAGGGGGTTGAGCTTCATTTTTTCACCGTTTCTTCATCAAAACCGTCATCGGATCCTTCAAAATTTTGATTTTCTGCCTCCGAATAGCATTCCCACAACCTCTATATCTACATATATACATATTCAAAACAACATAAAAAAACATTAATATATCTAAAAAACGAGATATAGTTTTATATGTCTAACCCTAGGAAAAGCACATATTACACATAACAGAAATTCACATAAAACGTTATATACTCCGTTCTCCATCACCTATTGCATTGGTCCTCGCAGCGGTCTCTTCGACTTGCTTCTGATAATATATGGATATATTCATATGTGCTTTCGAGAGGCCGTTGCGCGAACCTATTCAATAAGAGAACCTAAAATGTTATTAATTCTTTCTTTTTTTTAGATAGTTTTATAGGGCAAAATCTCATATACAACGTTATATGTTCTCTATGCAAATTAAAATATTTTTTTATGTCAATACAAGCTCATATATATATATATATACATATATATATAACGTTATAATCATATATGGATATATCCATATGTGTTTTTGAGAGGCCGCTGCGCGGACCAATTCAATAAGAGAATATATAACATTATTAGTTCATTTATTTTGGAGTTTTACGGGACAAAATTAGGTACCATGTGCAAATTGTCACATATAACATATATGTCTCAGTAGAGAAGATTGTCTATAACCAAACCACATCGCTAACCGAGCTTCAAATAACATATTTTCACTTATAAGTCGGAGAGGCTGCTACGTGGACCAATTCAATAAGTGATCGACAACGGAGCATATACCGTTATATATGGCAGAAGCTCATATATAACGTTACATGGTACAAAAAGTCATATATAACGTTATATGTTCTCATTATTAGATAATATAGAATATTTCTAATCTAGAATGTTATATATAACGTTATATATTATTATATCACTCTCTAACTGAGAATGTTTTAAAAAAATGACATTAAATAACAATAAAAACACACAAAAATATATTTTGTGTGGCACGAAAAGCACACATATAGCCTTATATATATTGTCAAAAAACACAACCTGTTCCAACCTTATATGTCTAGCCCTAGAAAAAAGACACGTATAATCTTATATATTTATTCAAAAAACTCCAAATATATCAGAAGCAAGTCGGGGAGGCCGTTGTGCGGACCAAATCAATAAGTGATTGATGAAAAGTACAAATATAACCTTATATATTTAATCAAAAAAACTTCAGATCTTTAACCCTAGGAAAAGCACACATATAACCTTATGTATTTATTCAAAAACCTCCAAATCTGATGATAACCGGACACGGGACAAACAAAAGACCCGATCAACCTTCTTATAATATTTTTTTTGTTTTTACTACTCTAGATTTCTCTCCAGTAAAACAAATAAAAGACCGGATCAACCTTCTTAATACGATAGACAAACCAACTTTAAAGCACGTTTATGAAAAATCGGAATAACGTTATATAATTGACTGAAACTACAAATTCCACACGCATAACAAGTCGAAAATTCAAATTCGTTCAAGATTAGTGCAAGAAATAGACTATAACCTTAAATCAAAGAGATCAAGATACAAAAAAACAAGTACTATTATGAGGAACATGTATTATATGTATAAGATGAGATTACCGATTCCGAGGTCTGGGTGAATGACTCTTATCCATGACTTCGCATATGTTCTCCCTTCGCTGCCTGGTGAATCAATTCACGGTGATTTACGGCCGGTCCATCTCTGGCCATGGCGGCGGCGGCGTCCATCGAGGTCCATGTCAACGGCATCCAGAGGAATCTAAATCATGATAGTAGACTTTCAACATGCTAACAAAAGCTTTAATCTTTTGAATTTCAGTCATGCGTTTCCTTTCACTACCCTTATAATAGTACATTTCTAGTATGTGATAGAGTAAATGAAGGCGATTGAAGCCATGCGAAGAAACGAAAAGGGAAAAGATCGAACCTTTTATCCATTGCTGGGTAGAGGGAATTCCGTAATAAACTGAAAGGCCACTTGAAATCGAGGGCGGTGGTGTCCATCGAGGGCCATGTCGACAGCAGGCGGAGAGGGGATGAGAGAGGGGGGGGGGGGGGGGGGGGGAGAGGAGACTCAGATTTGTTTTGTGATCTGGGGTTTCTCTCTCTATATGTTATATAGGAGGGTTTTTTGGTCTTGAAAAATATCTCTTTTTAAGTAAATTGGAGTTATTAGGTTATATAACTATATTAGTGGACTAAAGGGGTTATGAAATTTAGAAGTGGACTTAGTGGGTTACAAACATTTTATAGTGGACCTCCCACCAATTTTTAATTTATTATATTGGCAATGAAAAATTTCGTCACCGATGGGTCACCTTTGACAAGCCAAAGGGAATAATTTGTGATGAAATTTTTTGTAGTAAAAAAGCACAATAGGTGACAAAGAAAATTTCATCACCAAGTCATTTTTTCGTCGCCAAAAGGTACTATAAGTGATGAAATTCGTCACCAAGCAGTGTTACACCCTCGATTTTAACATAAATAATAATAGCTTTCGATAAATGGAATTCACACAATAATACAAGTATTATCCCAAAAGACATTTCTTAAACTATCAGAGTACAATCAAGTTTAAAAGTTTACAATAATGGCACTCCAACCCCAAATTCTTAGAGATTAGTCAAAAGAGAGTCGATTTAGAGATTACATGATTTCCAAGTCAAAAGACTATACTGTGGGCAATGCGATTTGCCCGAATCTTTCCCTCCTCCGGGGAAGGGATTCCGTTCCCCACCCTTTTGAGAAAGGAGAGATGCTGCCGGTTCGCGGGAGCGCTTTTAAGCTGGACGACAAGCGCTCGCGGAAAATACAGAGTCGCCACTTGGGTTTGAAGGTCCGACACCCAAGGAACCGTATTTCGAAAGCACTTGCCGCGCTGTTTGATTTGAAAAAGTTAAGGAACCAGTCCGTCATAACCATATCTGGGTTCGGGAGCCAGGTTACGAGAGGGGAAGGGTTTTATGGCACCCCTCTCGCCCAATCCGGAGATCGGTCTCTATTTAGGCATTTGCAAAAACGTTGTTTGTTTGCGATTCTGTTTGATTAATCATTTTTTAGCCAATTAGGGCGGGGAAACAGTTTAATGGGGATTAAAGCTGTAACAACTTGGCAAGATGTGATAGATAGCATGGATGAGCAGTTAGTATAGGATGAGAACAGACTGCTGTGGGAGTTTAAACAAACTGGGAAGCCCATGTTTTGGAGTGACGTGTGCAGGAAGAAACCAGCATGCACTGAACAAGTCACTGCATGTTGTTCACTCTTGCGCGCACAACTCTAAAACACGCGCGCGCCGGTGAGCTTAAAACCCACAGCTCTTATTCTCAAACCTTCTGGGCTCTGGAAGGACCAGTGCACACCCAGGACAAACCACGCAGTTTATAGCAGCATAATATACAGTTTAAAGGCTTAAAAGCCCTAGAAATTGACAAAACACCCCATAAACAGTGTGGGGACAAAATAATGGCCTAAAACTAAGCTACCCGTGCAAGGCCACTCACTGGTCGGAGGCAAACTGTCGCGCGATGGACTCACTCTGTCGCGCGAGGATGCGCCCTGGCGCGCGATGGTGCGCCCTGGCGCACTGTCGCGCGATGAATTGAGTTTGTCGCGCGATGGTGCGCCCTGGCGCAGGATGGTTGCGCCCTGGCGCAGCCAGACCAGTGCTTGGTTCACATTTTCTGGGTTCTGGGACAGGTCCAGAATTATCCCAGGGGTATTCCAAAATAGCAGAAACACAAACTAACTACAAACTAGCAGTTTATACTAAGGAAAGCAGTAAACAGGTTATTATCATGCTCGCAGAGTGATCTATATATACATAAATACAAAAACAGCAAGACACCAATCCCCACGGGAACCGTCGCGCGATGATCGAAATCGTCGCGCGAGAGAGTGGCTCCATCGCGCGCTGGTTCCTACCATGACGGTTTTTGAAACCTCGCCAGCTTTAGGACCAGGACTGGTATTGATTACCAGCCTTGGCCCTGCCAGCCCCCCTCAGAGATCAGAACAGAAACAGAACAAAGGTAAGCTATACCTTTGGCTTCGGGTTTGAAAGAGTATTTGAGCTTTGAATTGAGGTTGAGGTTTGAATGCTTGATTGAGTGGTTGAAAATGGAGGAAAAAGAACAAGCTATGTTCTTGAGTGCCCTTGTATCTCTTTGGTTTGCAAAGAAGAAGGCAAGGTTATGGCCAAGATGTGTGAAATTTGTAACCCTTTGAAAACTTTTGAATTTTGTTCACCCTTTGAAAGAGAAACAATGGGGAATGCTAACCCTTTTAATGGAAGGCCAAAGGGGGATATATATAGGGAAAGGGGGCAAATCTGGTTGGAAAGAGAGGCCTTCAGCCAGTCCACGAGGCCTGGCTGAGGCTGCATCGGTGGCCAACTGTCCTCCATCAGTAAGGTCGGTTGTAGGTTGGACCATCGCGCGATGGACTCATTCTGTCGCGCGATGGTGCGCCCTGGCGCACTGTCGCGCGATGGAGTGACTCTGGCGCGCGATGGTGCGCCCTGGCGCGGGATGGTTGCGCCCTGGCGCGGACCAGCTGGGTTTTTGGTTTTTGAAGTGGCTTAGGCTAGGTTAGGTTCAAGGGTTTTGCAAACACTCAAAGCTCAAACACGCTATCATTCCCGGGGTGTTCTTGATCCATTTCATCATCGGGGAATCAAAAACCGTAAGTAAACTAATCTGGAAGCCCAGATTGGGGTGTCTACAGTAGCCCCTCTTTGACGGCACTTGAAGCACCATCGACTTGGTACAAGGAACGTCAAAGAATTCTAGACACCCCTCAAGGCAATCCAGAGCAAAGCATACTAGCAAAGTAGACAAGTAAACTTAAGGAACCTGATTGGTGGAATGGACTGGCTGTCCATTGCCGAGGATGGAAGTAGAAGTGGACGAGCGAATCGCCGCTTGTTGATCGAATTTGGACAGGACAGACTGTCGTTACTGATGTGGACGGGACAGGCCGTCGTTGCTGGGGATCAAGCTATCCTCGGCACAAAGTATTCCAACAAACACGGGTAGGTCGTGTCAGGTAGGTTGAATTCCATCTGTTAGGAATCAGAGCCAATCTCCTTATCAAAGACCATCCAAGACAGAGCAATAAGGCTGCTGGAAGATGCGTGTGAAGCTAGACTGATGTAGAGGTAGTCGTTTGAGGCAGGCCGAGGCGGACTCTTCTGGGGAACAACTAGTTGCGAATGGGCGGACCATTGAGTTATATTCGGATCGTCGTTGATCGGGGTGAATACAGACGATATGGCTGATTGTCATCGCTGAATGGACAGAGACAGGCGATTTGGTTGATTGTCGTCGCTGAATGGGCAGAGACAGGCGACATGGTGGGTTGTCATCGCTGAATGGACAGAGACAGGCGATGTGGTCGGTTGCAATCGCTGAATGGATAGAGACAGGCGATGCGGTTGGTTGTCGTTGATGATATGGCTAACCATCGCTGAATTGAGAAGGACGATATGGCAGACCGTCGTTGAACTAGAGACAGGAAGATCAGTGTGCTGAATGATCAAGTCGTTGAAGATTGGACAAGACCGGCTGTCGTTGATGCGGACGGAGAGATCAATGAGCTGAGTGATCAAACCGTTGAGGAATTTGACAGGATGGGAGGATCATCAGTATAAATGATCGAGCCGTTGAAGTCTGGATGGGAGGATCATCAGTATAAATGACCAAGCCGTTGCAGACAGGATGGGACAATCATCAGTTTAAATGATCGAACCGTTGAAGTCTGGAGGGGAAGATCATCAGTATAAATGACCGAACCGTTGCAGATAGGATGGGACAATCATCGGTATAAATGATCGAGCCATTGAGAAATGGACAGAACCGGCTGTCGTTGATTTGAGACGGGCAGATCAGTGTGCAGAATGATCGAGCCGTTGAGAAATGGATAGGACCGGCTGTCGTTGATTCGAGACGGGAAGATCAGTGTGCAGAATGATCGAGCCGTTGAGAAATGGACAGGACCGGCTGTCGTTGATTTGAGACGGGCAGATCAGTGTGCAGAATGATCGAGCCGTTGAGAAATGGACAGGACCGGCTGTCGTTGATTTGTTATGCAGAAGATTTTATCGCATCCTCCGTCAAACAAAACAATATCGCAGGAGATTGCATCGCATCCTTCAGTAAACAAATCGAGAGTTTAGGGAGATTTCCATTGCCTCCGCTAAACAGAACAACACCACAGGAGATTGAATCGCATCCTGCTATGTGAACAATGCCGCAAGAGATTTTCCATCGCATCCGTTGGCAAACAAATTGTGGACTCAGGGAGATTTCTTCGCATCCGCTGACCAACAATAACAAAACCGCAGGAGATTGCATCGCATCCTTCGGCAAACAAATCCAGAGTTAGGGAGATTTCCATCGCCTCCGCTAACAAACAGAACAACATCGCAAGAGATTGCATCACATCCTTCGGCCAACAAATTGAGAGTTAGGGAGATTTCCATCGCCTCTGCTAACAAACAATAACAAAATCGTAGGACATTGCATCGCATCCTTTGGTAAACGAAGTCTTGATGGCGACCATTCTGGCCACGTTCCTGTTTTCAACAGTTGATATATACAATATGCAAAGATGTATACAAACAAAATGCACAAATTGAAAATGCAAATGCAGGCTAAGGGCGGCTCCTAGGAGGACAACGATGCCTAAGGACTACCACTGAGCCCCAGTACTTTACTGTCTTTTGCTTCTGAGATGTGCATCCCGATAGAGAGACATTGAGCGGGCCGGCGTGCCCAGTTGACATATAGCGATGTGGCATTGGGCTTGCATGCCCTTTCTTCGATGCTTGGGCGGACAAGCCCCAGAGATATGCTTTGCTTGGCCTTGGGCTGACGTGCCCTTGCTGATGATGAGACTCTACTACTTGTAGATAACAGAAGCTAGGGTAGCAATGTAGAAATTGCATTTTCCAGTTTATTGACATATAAACCAGGCGCTAATATCTAATTTGCATTGACAAGTGAACTGAGTCGACACACAGACATATGTACAGACGTGCCTAGCTCGAACGAAAAAGGGGAAAGAGCCCCAGGGAACAATGCGAACCCTTAGACACATGGAATACAATGAAATTTTGGGAATTAACGTGCCAAAACTCACAATATCCCTAAACGGGTGAAACTGACACTTGCGAGGTCAAAATAGCTGTACAATGACCTGCACGAACAAATTGAACCGAGAATAGCATCTCGACATGACAATGGATTGAAATCTAGACAAATGCCACAAAGACGGACATAAGACGCAAATAATGACACATATAGTCCCGGACTGAAACCGACACCCCCATGCAGTCACATTAGGTCTACATGACCTGCACGGCATGACAAGACTTGGCAAAAGCCCTTTGAACAGGACTCGAAGGCAGTAGCTGACTGCTATCGATTGCTGTACGAATTGAATATGCGCGCGCAGGGGTGAGACAAACGCACATAACTATGAACAAGTGCGCGTGAACCTCAAACTAGCGCATATAAATGCAAAGCTACTGCAACTGCTCACATCAGACTTCGCTGAATTTAGAATAAACTGTGAGCCGTTAGGCCTCGCCAGCATTTCGTTCTGTTTTTGATGCTTAAAATCTTTTAAGGCTTTATGCTCAGCTTTGAAATTGAATTAGTAGTTTGTAATAAAACTAAAAGACAAAAGGTTTTCCCCCTTTCAGACGCCTCCCATGCAGCTTGATCTTCGGATCTTTTCGACCTTTGATGTGTACCAAATGTCAACCATGGATCCAATTGATAGATTGTGACCGAGTCTCAAAGAGAGACTGCCTACGTATCCCAGCTAGGGAATCAGGTCAAAACGTAGTTCAGGCCAAGGTTCACTCGAGTATTTACCTCACCTTTTACGCTCTAACTTTTGCCTAGAACCGCCACTTCGGGTTTTCGGTCTAGCGAGCTTTCAAATTTTGCCTTTATTTTTGCCTAGACCTCCTTCATAGGTTCTTGGTCTAGCAGGCTGCTCTAATTTTTGCTTGGAACTGCCCACCCTTGGGGTTTTCAGCCCAACGAGCTTCTCTCAGGGAAAAGGCTTTTGAAATGATCCATGCTGACCAAGGTATTGAATTTATTGCCATTGAGGTCGATGAAATGGCTGCACCCCCAGATGAAATGGATGCAAGGAACAAAGTGCTTCAATTGACATGCCTTGCTCCAGGCCCATTTTGAACTTTCGAACTTGTGCTTGGCGGAACACTGTTCCTGCAAATTTGAGGATGGTATGAGGCGCTGGACCTTCTGAGCTTTGCTTTCTATGATTTGGCTTCCAGCAGGGGATTTGACACTTGTTTATCTCGAGATCAATACCAGACATGTCTATTGAGATATCATGCCAAGATGTCGATGAACTCTTCGAGCCTGTCTGACCGGGCACAATGCTCCTCTGGGAACAGCTTTGAACCAAATTTGAACCATTGGGAGGTTGTCCTTGTCTTTCAAGTTTATTTGAAAACTACTATTTCAATTAATAGGCTGAGCATGCCTTTTGTCTTCCCTTTCGGCGAGGGAACACATTTCCTTGGGAATGATCCCATCGAAATCTATCCCTTCGTCGTCAGGGTCGACACAGTTTATTCAAAAGTCAGCAAAGTACTTAGAAGCAAGATAATGCATATCATAAGGAAAGCCCCTCGGGGTTGCCAAGTACAGCAAAAGACTCGAATAGAAGCTACGACATGGAGGGCCAAGAGGCACAACCTCCGACTCAGAGCTAGACTTAGACAAATGCAAACGACTCTGTGTCAGACTCAGACAAAACGCCAATGCAAACTAGACGCGGTTTGAAAATGCAATATTTAAAAAGCTACCCATAGCTTCCACAAAAAGAGGTAGGATCCAGCGGGTGTCAGGCCCAAGCAACAGCACTTCGGCTTCCTTGGCTTCTTTGACCAAACCTACTCGGTGCTCCTTTGATCAATGGACCTCAGCCAGTCAGTCTTCTCCTTTGTAAGCCCCTTATTACTGTCAATCCAGGCGTCAACAGTGAAGACCTCAATTGCCCAACCCACAGCCATCATATTAACCTCCGGTTCAGACGGGATGCATAAGATGGGTTTGGGTTGATTTGATGGGACGATGTAGTGGCTAGGGTTGAATATGGTGGAGCTCGGGTTGATTTGAGTGGAGATGATAGATATCTGACCTACCAGAGGGTCAGAGTTGTGTTGAGGCAAGGAGTTGGAAATGACGTTAGGCTTTGGTGGAACATGAACCGTGCCATTGTCAATGAGATCTTGAATCTCATGTCGAAGACGATAGCATGCGTCGGTGGGATGGCCAGGCATTTGGTGGAAGGCACAGAAGAGGTGAGGTTTGTAACCGGAGGGTAGGACTTTTGGCGGAGAAGTTGGGGTCAAAGGTTTAAGATGCCCAGACTTGACAAGTTTTTCCATCACTGCGGATAGAGATGCCTCGAAGACAGAGAAACTCCTAGGTTGGGTTCGGGCCCGGTAGCTTTGGGCGTTTTGAACCTGATTGACATCGGCTGTAAGGTTGGGGGAAGCAACAGCGTTGTCCCCATTTGTAGTTGAATTGGCATAATTGCTTCCACCAAATAGTGCGCTACTATTTCCAGAGTAAGCCCTCGGCTTAGCTTTCTGTGAGGAGGACTCTCCCCTAGACAAAATTCCACTCTGTAGTGCATCTTCAATGGCCAGGCCAGAGTCGAAGAAGGTTTCAAAGTTAGCAGACGCTTGAACAAGAACCAGGTGCCTGGCATAATCTGGCTGGAGATTGCGGGAGATGATGCGAAGTTGATCCCTCTCGCTCAGGCGATCAGTCATCAATGCGGCTTTGGCTCTCCACCTCTTAACAAAATCCGCAAAGGACTCATTTGCATCCATTCTGGTGGACTCCAACTCACGAGTAGTCATCTTGAGCTGAGAGTTATAATTGTACTGCGAGACAAAGGCAGCCCCTATGTCTTCCCAAGTTCTTCTTTTGGAGATGTCAAGCGACATGAACCAATGGAAGGCAGGCCCAGAGAGAGTCTGAGGAAAAAGCTGAGACATGGCCTCACTTTCTACACCCAACAACTTCATTGCAGCATGGTAGCCAAAGAGATGAGTCTTGGGATCACTGCTCCCGTCAAACTTAACCAAGTCAGGCATCTTGAATTTGTCAGGAAGCCTAGCATTAGGGTACAAGCAGAGACGATCCAGATCAATTCCTCCTGCGCTGATCTTCTTGGATTTTGAAACAGCTTCTTCCAGCTTAGCCATCTTGGCCATAAGAACAGCTATGTCAGGGTTTTGAACAGGCTCAACAACAGCGGGGTTTGGATTTGGAGCAGGCACACGAGCCTCTCTAGGGTTGGGTTGAACAATGAGACGCCCTGCATGGTTTGGATCCTCGACAAAGACGGGTTCTGCATGAACATCCTCATCGTCCTCGCCTTCCTCTTCGGCTGCTGATGGAAGACGAGTGTTGATAAGGTCATTCAAACGGGAGATGGAGGCATCAGTCTGAGTGGCTCTCTGTTGCATAGCAGTGATACTGTTCTGGAGGTTCATGAGCATGGTTTCCAGAGTGAGCGGTTGCGGTTGATCTGCCATGACAGGTTTTTCAGTGAAGCTTGATGAAGAAGCTGAAAATGGAGAAGCCGGCGGCGTGGCTTCTTGCAAAATCGATGGCGAACCCGACTGCAGGGTGGCCAACAATGAACCTGGAGAAGCCTCCGTTGTGATTGATAGGGAATCTAGCCTGACAAGCCTTTGAACCAGATTCTGATGCAGACGTTCCCAAGTAGGTTTGGCTCTTCCTTTCGGTACTCTCTTGTTCGGTGCAATGGTTCCAAACTAGACAGTAAAGTAATTGAAGGCTCAGTGACGTTCCTGCAGCAATTAGAATGCAATGTACACGACATCGTCGGTGTCCTTCTAGACTCTACAACTACAAACGAGTCTGTCTCATGATGTCCGAACGCTGCCAAAATCCTCGGATTTCTTTTCGAGGGTGTATCCTTTGAATAGATCAACTATCACTAAGAGATGTCAAAATAGTCTAAGCCTTTGACTATTCCGTTCTCGAAATTTCAACTTTAGACTTGGAACAACTTGGTATAGATGATATGGCACCTTAACCTTGAACACGGCGGTGTATAGTGACTTCGCACTTCAACCTGGGTAGTGCCAGTGTCATGGCATCCATACTTTGTGGTTCCTTATTTTCGGTTGAAACTTCAATCAAGCATGAGCCAAGGGCTTAAAAATGTTTGATTTCTCAAAGTCTCGTTAATCTAAGGACTTTGAAAATTGATAACGTGCACCATCAAGATGCACGACTCTTCATCGGGCCTAGCAGCGTCCTAATAGGCATAAGACAGACTCGAAAGAGAGACAACCTAGAAGCCGCCCTAAACATGCTTCTACGCAAAAAGATATGTATGTACAGAAACAAAGACGAGTTTGCCTCACGAATTTCAGACGTTGCCAGAATCCTCAGAATTCTTTTCGGCCATGTGTCCCTGAGTAGATCGTCCGATCCTAAAAGATGTCAAAATAGACTAAATCTTCGACTAGTCCCATTTGAAGGATCAACTTTGAATTTGGAACAACTCGGTGGTGATGACATGGCACCTTAACCTTGAACACGGCGGTGTATAGTGACTTCGCACTTCAACCTAGGTGGCGCTAGTGACATGGCATCACTACTTTTGTTGTTCCATATTTTCGGTTGAATTCTCAACCGGGCATGAGCCAAGGATGTAGTAAATTTTGATTTCTCAAAGTCTCATTGAACTAAGGACTTTGCGATTGATAACGAACATTCGACAGAATGAACGACTCCTCATCAGGTCCAACAACGTCTTAGATTGTGCAAGATAAACTCGAGAGAAAGAACCACTCTAAGCATGCTCCTATGCAAAATAATGTATGTACAGTGCATGCGATAGGGAAAGCGGTAACACGTAGACAGTATATGGGGGTTAGATGCAAGTAATCTTACCCTGTAGGTACCTGTCCTAGTTTGGAGAGTTCTAATGCTTTGTATATGCAAAGGCTGGTTTTGGCTTGTAACAGGTTCCTCGGACTAGAGCCAAGATATACCTCCCGCTGCCCGCGTAACCGCAGAGCAACAGTCGAACGGTAGAATGACTCATCATCGTCGAAGGTTGTTAGTCATTCGGGGTCCCCGGGCTCCGGTAAACCGTGCCGGATTGCCAAAACGATCCAACGAGGCTTATCCCACATCGATGCAAATGAGAATGCTAGAAGGTTTGATTAATGGAACAGAATCACAAATTCGCAAATGCCTTTTCAAATTTGGCTCTCTTTATTAATCAATACTTAGAAGAAATTACGCGAGGGAACAATCGGAAAAGCCCCAGATTGGATGGCCGGACACGAGGTCCTGTTAAATCACCAATCCTTTCTTCGGCAGCGCGAAGCTCACCGTTTTGACAGGCTTTTATGGGATTGTTCCCAAGCGTATTAACTTCTAAGTATAGACTAATATTGGTTCGATCCCCAGCAGAGTCGCCACTGTGGGCAATGCGATTTGCCCGAATCTTTCCCTCCTCCGGGGAAGGGATTCCGTTCCCCACCCTTTTGAGAAAGGAGAGATGCTGCCGGTTCGCGGGAGCGCTTTTAAGCTGGACGACAAGCGCTCGCGGAAAATACAGAGTCGCCACTTGGGTTTGAAGGTCCGACACCCAAGGAACCGTATTTCGAAAGCACTTGCCGCGCTGTTTGATTTGAAAAAGTTAAGGAACCAGTCCGTCATAACCATATCTGGGTTCGGGAGCCAGGTTACGAGAGGGGAAGGGTTTTATGGCACCCCTCTCGCCCAATCCGGAGATCGGTCTCTATTTAGGCATTTGCAAAAACGTTGTTTGTTTGCGATTCTGTTTGATTAATCATTTTTTAGCCAATTAGGGCGGGGAAACAGTTTAATGGGGATTAAAGCTGTAACAACTTGGCAAGATGTGATAGATAGCATGGATGAGCGGTTAGTATAGGATGAGAACAGACTGCTGTGGGAGTTTAAACAAACTGGGAAGCCCATGTTTTGGAGTGACGTGTGCAGGAAGAAACCAGCATGCACTGAACAAGTCACTGCATGTTGTTCACTCTTGCGCGCACAACTCTAAAACACGCGCGCGCCGGTGAGCTTAAAACCCACAGCTCTTATTCTCAAACCTTCTGGGCTCTGGAAGGACCAGTGCACACCCAGGACAAACCACGCAGTTTATAGCAGCATAATATACAGTTTAAAGGCTTAAAAGCCCTAGAAATTGACAAAACACCCCATAAACAGTGTGGGGACAAAATAATGGCCTAAAACTAAGCTACCCGTGCAAGGCCACTCACTGGTCGGAGGCAAACTGTCGCGCGATGGACTCACTCTGTCGCGCGAGGATGCGCCCTGGCGCGCGATGGTGCGCCCTGGCGCAGGATGGTTGCGCCCTGGCGCAGCCAGACCAGTGCTTGGTTCACATTTTCTGGGTTCTGGGACAGGTCCAGAATTATCCCAGGGGTATTCCAAAATAGCAGAAACACAAACTAACTACAAACTAGCAGTTTATACTAAGGAAAGCAATAAATAGGTTATTATCATGCTCGCAGAGTGATCTATATATACATAAATACAAAAACAGCAAGACACCAATCCCCACGGGAACCGTCGCGCGATGATCGAAATCGTCGCGCAAGAGAGTGGCTCCATCGCGCGCTGGTTCCTACCATGACGATTTTTGAAACCTCGCCAGCTTTAGGACCAGGACTGGTATTGATTACCAGCCTTGGCCCTGCCAGCCCCCCTCAGAGATCAGAACAGAAACAGAACAAAGGTAAGCTATACCTTTGGCTTCGGGTTTGAAAGAGTATTTGAGCTTTGAATTGAGGTTGAGGTTTGAATGCTTGATTGAGTGGTTGAAAATGGAGGAAAAAGAACAAGCTATGTTCTTGAGTGCCCTTGTATCTCTTTGGTTTGCAAAGAAGAAGGCAAGGTTATGGCCAAGATGTGTGAAATTTGTAACCCTTTGAAAACTTTTGAATTTTGTTCACCCTTTGAAAGAGAAACAATGGGGAATGCTAACCCTTTTAATGGAAGGCCAAAGGGGGATATATATAGGGAAATGGGGCAAATCTGGTTGGAAAGAGAGGCCTTCAGCCAGTCCACGAGGCCTGGCTGAGGCTGCATCGGTGGCCAACTGTCCTCCATCAGTAAGGTCGGTTGTAGGTTGGACCATCGCGCGATGGACTCATTCTGTCGCGCGATGGTGCGCCCTGGCGCACTGTCGCGCGATGGAGTGACTCTGGCGCGCGATGGTGCGCCCTGGCGCGGGATGGTTGCGCCCTGGCGCGGACCAGCTGGGTTTTTGGTTTTTGAAGTGGCTTAGGCTTGGTTAGGTTCAAGGGTTTTGCAAACACTCAAAGCTCAAACACGCTATCATTCCCGGGGTGTTCTTGATCCATTTCATCATCGGGGAATCAAAAACCGTAAGTAAACTAATCTGGAAGCCCAGATTGGGGTGTCTACATATATCGAAAATTACAACTATATCTTCCAAAAGAGTTTCATAGAGGTGTCAAAGTAATTCTTCCATATTAGCTTTTAAAATGAAGATGTCAGACATGCACTGCAAGCACTTCATGCGAATGACCTTGAGAGGTACTTGAAAGTGATAATAGGTTGAGCTATACTAGCCCAATAGAGAAATCCTTACACAAACTATATGAAAATGCGATGAAGTATGCACCAAGAGTAGATGAATTTCAATAAGCGATCATGAGGAACAAAGGGTCACCACAATGCCAAACAGACCACGACTACAGCGTTCTTGGCATCTTATAGATATTCCTAAATAAACTCGCTTCAATCAAAATAAATCTACAATAGATACTCAACCATTTCATTACTCCTATACTAATACCTCAATCTTTCTCGACTTCCCATTGACGGTAATCAAACTCTGTTTCAATAAAACTTATGTTTTTTTTTGTTTGCAAATGATTTAGAGAAATACAAAACCCATATGGGTCAAGCTCCGTTGATTCGAGCTTGAATACCAGAGTCCGTTAATTTGTGCCCAAATACCAAAAATCGTTGATTCGCTCAAGAATACAGGAAGATTTTTAATAAAAATCCTCTTTTCAAAACCCAAAATCCTTTCTTTTCAAAATCTTTATAAAAATCAACCACATATCCATTTCTCAATATTTGCACATTAATCCACATATCAGCAATCTCTATTTTCACATGTATCACGCATGGTTCAATCATCTCACCGAATGTCCATAGTGATATCTGTTCAATTTCAGCCCGGTCATCTCACCATTTCGGTCAATTTACCGAAAGGTGATACCCGTAGTGTCCAGCTCGATCATCTCACCACCAAGTGGTGATATTCGTAGTGTCCAGTCCGGTCATCTCACTACCGAGTGGTGATACCTGTAGTGTCAAGCCTCGTCATAATCACATATCGATTGATCAATAACAATTCAAAGTATTTTAAATAATCAACCATATCATAACATCGACTATTAATTAAATTCTCGCCTTTCCTCTATATATATCTCAATACCCTAAGTAACGTACCAACCCATGGCGACTCTATGACATACTCCCACCAATATCGATACTTAGAACTCATGGAACGAGAGCCAAAGAAATTTAGAAAGATAAACGAGATGAATCATGAGTACTTGAATTACTATGCTACCTTTCGGATCACTAGACAGGTTCACGTCTACCAATTATACTCATCACAATACCTCACACAGCCTACGGTACTCCTAAACAACCTTACGATACACCTTCCATTTACAATGATACTAAGTTTACGTTTAACGAGTGTCTCGGGAATGGGAACAATCAATGAGTCATTAGAGGTCCAGCAATCAAGTTACGAGATGGTTTAATGATGTCTAAAAGGTGTTAAAAATGATCAAGGGTCCAAACAGTGGAGTTTAGAACAAAAGTTGCAAAACTATCCATAAGCAATATATATCGATACTATTGAACATGATATCGATACAGATGGGTTAAGAAACATTCCAGACAAAATGGTATCGATACCAAGCAGAGTGGTATCGATACCAGATCAGTTCGAGCAAATTTTCTGCAGATTTTCAATTGCAAGCTCAACAACAAAACTTAACGATCCATGGCACGATTAAGCACATAAATCACTCATAAACACATAGAATGAGCAAGAAATCTCTACCTCAAGGTTAGAAGCTTCAAACACGAGATCAACGAACGAGCCCTAGCTTCCAAAGCTCCGAAATCCTCCAAGAAAGAAGCCAAGTTCAAACCCACGCGATCCAAGGCTCGAATCACGCGTCGATGACGGATTGAAGGGAGGTTGGAGGTTGAGTTTTGGTGGTGGAGAGAGAGAAAGAGAGAGAGACGTCAGGAGATGAGAGAGAGGAAGGAGTTGGGATTTTAATCCCCTACTCTCACACACACCAATAGATACTAACATATACACTAATCACACTTGCACTCCTTTCAATAGCAATCCTATCACATTGACCCAAAATCTCACAAACACATATTTCAGAAATTATGGATCTCTACAGGTAGGAATCCTCAACAACCTTTAGTCAACGAATTTTTTTGTCACCTATATTATTTGTGACGAAAAATATGCAATTTGTGATGATTTTCATTTGTCATCCAATGCAAATTTTCTTGTAGGGAATCGTACAATTACCCAGTAAATATGCAAAATTCTTGCCCAATCATACAACTGTGAGCGCAGTCGCCTAGTGCTTGCGTGACCGAGCACGTGTGGGTAGACTTCACTGAAAACACGATGACTGGCACAAAACACGGTCAAATACTTGCAATTAAACAAGTACTTGACAAATATTAAAGTCGCCACTTGATTTAGGTCCAAGAACCATGAATGACTCTTATGGAAAGGCTTGATCCTTGCGTTATCATAGACGGGTCCGAGTAGGGCTATCCAAGAAAAACCCAGAACCGTGAAACCGGTTCAAACCGATCCGATTCGTGCTTTTAGGATTTTGTCCGTGGATTAATGGTTCGGACACGGATTTGAAAATTAAAAAACCGTGAGATACGGATTAGGATTGGATTTTCATTTCAAAATCGTGAATTAACCGAACTGAACCGTGAGATATTTAAAAAAATAAAAATATAGATATGTGTGTGTGATATATATAAATAATTATAATTTTACTATTTTGCTTGTTTGTTTGAGAAACTAAGTTACTATTTTTTGTTTGGTTTTCATGGGATGTAATAAGTAGATCATGCTTGATCAAAATTTGTGTATTTTGGACAATACTTAGTTTTATTTGGTTGCTGCCTTGCAGCCTTTACCATGTTTATTGCCTTAATGTCTTTACTGCCTTTACAATTTGGACAATGTTTATGCAAATTAGCGTTTGCATTTTTATTTGGAATATGATCATGGTAGTAGCATCATTTTATTTTTTTGGAGGAAAATCTGTGGATAAAACTGGGACCCAACCGTGAGACTTTTGGATTAGGATTGGATTATATTTTCTAAAAACCGTGAGATACGGATTAGGATTGGATTTGTACAAATCCGATCCGATCCGGACCGTGGACAGCCCTAGGTCCGAGGGCTAAGGTACCGAGTGTGAAGGTGTTAGGCACCCATTTCGCCCAATCTAACGGTTGGCCTCTACTTATCACCATAGGTTCAAATCATCTTTGTCTTAAATGCAACAGCGGATAAGTAGGTTTTAGCAAACGCGTTTTCAAAAAAGGAGTCTTTTGCAAGAGGGAAAAAACTATTTGAAAACTACCTCCATCGAACACAGCACGCAAAGAAGACAATAAAAATATGCAACTTATGGATGATGGCCTAGAGATGAACAACAAATCATCATCCTGCATCCACAGGTGATGATCAATGGCCACCCTTAGGTTCTCATACGGTATCTAAATCTAAACTAGCACACAAAAGATTAATTCGCCGTTGCGAATGCCGGAAGGGTACCTACTTCTAGGGGAGTTACCCTAAAACTAACGAGCATAGCAGAAGCCTGAATTAAATAGGAACATACAACATGGCGTACTAGACTAAACATGCGACTGAGCAGAAATAGGAAACATGCATGAACATGGCTAGACATGACTAAACAAACATGCAATATGAATAAATTAGGAAACTAGTTAAAACTAGAAACCTGACCGGATTAGGAAACTTTCCAATTTAGGAAACTCGACCAAGTTAGGAAAGTAACCTGATTAGGAAACCTGACCAGATTAGGAAACTTTTCAAATTAGAAAATCGGGTCAGATTAGGAAAGTAACCTAATTAGGAAACCACATGCATCAACAGGCTACTCATGGATAAACCATGAGGGCATAACAACTAATTAAACAAACATCATGCTCATATGCTACATGCACGGGTAAAATACTAGTTTGACATGCTGGGGAGAAATTGGCATCATAACGGCTATAATTGGACAAAGTGACGGCTGTAATTGGGGAGCGTAATGGTATGGACTAAGATATCAATATGCATGCAGACAGCATAACGGCAGGGGTAAAATGGTAAATATGCATGCAACAGAGTAACGCCTACGTGGATGCTTGTGCAAGTGATCATATAGATAGAGTAACGAGAGGGTAACTTGTGTGAAGAATTAAATGTGCAACATTACACTAGTCATGCATGACGGGCAAAATGGTCATTACACATGAACTACCTAAACCCTAGGTTAACATGCATAAACAGAAGCTATACCAGCATGCGATATTAAAACGAATCAAAAGTCTAAACTTGCATGCACTAAGAAAAAATATAAAATAAACCCTAAGCATGCGACTAACTAATTAAACTAAGTAATAATTAAATAGTAGCTAAACTAGACAATAAAGAAAAAAAAAATGACATACCTTGACTCCACGAGATCAAGCAGACTGCCCTCAAGAATTGGGTGGAAACTAGAACTAGATTGCCCGTAGCGAAGCAACCTTGATGCAAGATGCTTTCGGCAGCCTAACGGCGTAGAAAAGACTTTACTATGCCTGAATGGTAGCTAAGAAACTTTAGCTAGCTCTCAAGCAGTGAATGAACTGAATAATTCTGAACGACAGTTCTAAGTGAGTTGAAACTTAGGAGGTAAGGGGTTTATATAGGGTGAATTCGCGGAGGAAAAACGCTAAGTTTTCGATGTGGGACACAAAAAATACTGAAAATGCGGAAATCGAGGAAAAACCACAAAACGAAGCCGTACCACCACAGGAAAGCCAACCTGGCCTTAGCCCTTTTATGGGCCCAGGCAAGCCTGTTTCAATTTGGATTTGTTTTGATGCGTTCTGAGCTAATTTTTGGGTCAAAAACAATAACGTTTTGGGCTAAAAATAGGACTTTTATGGGCTAAAAATAAATTATTTAACGTACTAAAAAAACTCAACTATCACGCCCTCGATTTTTAACATAAATAAATAATCCATTTCAATAAAAGATCCTCGCATAAGATAAATAATACCCAAAAGAGTCCCCACCTGTTTAACTTTACAAACAAATCCCCAAGTTTACTTATATACAACATTGGCACTCCGGTCCCAAACGATTCCAAATACAAGTACAACCAATTACTTAATTACTAAACGATTTAGTCAAAAGAAATTTTAGAATAATTAGTTACAAACTCGTTCTAATCAAAATAAAGTCATTACAAAGCCGATTAAGTAACTCAATGAATTAGCTTCCAAGAGTCTTCCACCTCTACACACATGAGTGCATGCAAACTATTGTCCAGTGTTTGAACCTGAAAAGAAAGATTATGTTGAGCTACACTAGCCCAGTAGGAAAATCTTTTCCAATGCTATGTGTAAATATGATGAAAAGTGCATAAGGATGAAGACAAGAGATACAGCTCAATTGATGGATAACAATCAATTCATGAGTATGCCAACGTTCAATACGATCGTTCTAAGACATGCTATTATCACAATATGCCAACTAGTTCATAAGACATTGACAACTCAAGAAAATCTCGACACGGTTCACTATCACCAATCTCTACCATCTGTATTTCTGCCAATTGCGTTACAATACAACACCACAAGGGTTACCGTATTTAAGGACTTTCATTTCGGGTCTTGAGAACCCCGTACGCCTTCCAAAGATCTCCAACATACGTCCAAGTCCATTCTCCATTGACTCATCAACTAGTAAACATAGGAAACTTTCTGGGTTTTAGGGCCCCATACACCCACGATATATTCCGGGTACTCATGACCCCGTACATCCATCTTACATTTCGGGTTTTTAGGACCCCATATACCCACAATACATTCTGGGTACTCGTGACCCCGTATATCTATTTTACTTTCCGGGTCTTAGGGCCCCATATACCCATAATACGTTCCGGGTACTCGTGACCCCGTACATCCACTTCACATTTCATCCCATATACTTCCAAGACCCTAATTTCAAGAATGTAGATAGGAGAAATATGTTGATATTAGGTAGATTGTTCACATAATAACTCGTGTTTCCATTTTGTTCCCAAACTCTTGATCTCGACTCACCCATCGTACCACATGGCATCAATTGTAAAGTAATCGCATTGTATATTAATAAATACTTTAAGCTCTCATTATTTCCTCAAAATCTATCATGACACTCTACGTCATATACCGAACCCACAACGACTCCTCGACACACAACCCGCTAGGTTCTAAATGAGAATCTGAAGAACGAGTTCCAAAGGAACTTAAGAAGTTCAACAAGATGAGGCACGAGGATACCAATGACAACACTATCCATCGGATCAATAGACAAGCTCATGTCATCTCATAACACTCACCACTTTATCTCTTATAGCCCACGATACTCATATCGACTTTACGGTACATTTTCCTAACCAACGTCGTTGTTATAATGCTCCAATGAGTGCTAAGAGACACGATCAAATAACGAGTCATTAGGACATAAGCAATCATGCTCAAGAGTGGCTTAAACATGTTCCAATCATATAGGGAATCATAATACGGAACAAGAATAACCTTAGGAATAATCACAGACATCAACAGACTGACACATGTCTACTCAAATGGTCATAACGTTCTGTGTACTAATCGGTTTAAGATGATTCTAGTGGCAAATGAAAGGTGACTTCAAGACCTTCGATTCGATATAAAATTTTCATGAAACAGATATCAGAAGAAGAAGTTATGGCCGTTTAAAGTTGGGCTGAAACCCAGAAAGTGGGTAGAACTTCCAGAGAGGGGAGGGATCGATCCCCCCCATCATCAGGGATCGATCCCTGGGCTTACTGGACCAGAAACAAAAGGGGGATCGATCCCCCAAGTTTAGGGATCGATCCCTAAGCGATTTTGGGCGATTTTTTGCAGATTTCGACAGCGTTCGAGATGAACGAAGGGAGACAAACTAAGCTCGATTCTTGCATCAAATCAACATATAAACACATAAAAGAGGTAAAGAAGTCCCTACCTTGCGACGATAGCCAAGATCTACAAGATTTGAACGAGCCCTAGCCTCTTTGAACTTCAAAACTTCGATCCAAGCTTGACCCAAGGGTTTCCGAGCTTAAGAACACCAATGGAAGGTCGGAAGGTTGTTGATTCTTGAAGTATTTGTGAGATGGAGTGGAGTTTTGAGTGAGGAGAGGAGAGAGAGAGATATGGCTAGCTAGAGAGAGAGAGAGGAGGCGTGAGGGAGAGAGAAATAAGGAGATGAAATAATCTCCTACACACAATACACCCCTATTTATACTCCCATATCTTTATATCACACTTACACTCCCTCTAGTTTCTATTCTTTCACTTTACTCCTCAATTCAAACAATCACCTAATAAATGATATTTCCCCCCAATTATGCATTTAGTATATATTTCAAATTTTAAAAAAAAAATTTCCGGGTCTCTATATCAACACTTTTCAAAAATATATTTTAGAATGAAACGCAACATGATTTAAAAAGAAAGCTTGCAACTTGATAAAAATATTTTGAAAGGAATGACAGAAGGCTATCTTCGAACATCAATGCATCAGAATCACTTCTCTAGGATAATCATAATCAAAAGCGACATTCTCATCATTAGGTGGGCGTTTGGCGGGACGCCTAAGAGTTATGGACTACCGAATGAGGTGTCTACAACAACCTTCAAAATTGTTTTTAAATCTAAGCTGATTGCCCAAGTTTAATATTGTAACAAAAATCTTCTGATTTGCCACTTTAAATTGTAAAGCAGTAACCAGCAAATGAAATGGTTCAATATTTAGATGCTTTGTCACAACCTAACCGTTGAAAGGATTAAAAACCCCAAGTGTAGGGGCTAGGTCATTTAGAGCATAATATCCAGTAAGATCGGAATCGAATCCACATGGAGCTTCATATATGGCTTGTTCGGAAGTAGGTTTAATGCAAGGTTTTTGACGTTTAGACAGCCAACTTTTGGTTTTGATTTGAATGGTGGAATTCTCTCTCTCGAAAAGACTAGAATCGGGATTTAACTAAATTAACAAGCAACATGGTCTAGAAGTTCCTAACACCCATAACTTAGGCCGATTCATTTTCGTCATTGATTACTTGGTTGAGATACGCAGCAAAGTTTCTCAATCGGAAGATTTAGCGATAGAAATCATTAAGGGCTAGAAAAAGAGTTTGGACACGGAGCGAGTTCGTTGATGCATTTGGCAAACACAAGGCGTGTTCTAGCTCCAGGCATCATGTGTGGCAAGTAGCATGCTCTTGCCTACACATGATCAAAAATGTTAACAACGCTAAATTTTGGTTCATAGAAGGCGAACTCAACTCGAATTCAAACTAAACATGAAGATTTATGAAGGGAAAAGCAAGATTAACTCAAGACATAGAGTGTTATTCACCCAATGACCAAGCCTTAGTGACTACTCACACATACTTGAAAATAAAGCATAGAGATAAAAAGAGACATGAGATTTAACCGATAAAAACAAAAATAAACTTGATATTAACAAAAATCTCGTCCGTACAAACAATTTTAATAAACGAGAAAATTAATGCACCACATTTGGCTTTAAGAGTTCTTAAAAGATTACACTTGAAAAAGCTTGAACAAAAACTATGAAGTTCCTAGAGGAAAAAAAAAAAGAGAGAGAGAACTAAGCAAATAGGTATATCCTTGAACAAAATGAGAGAGAGAGGGAGAGCGCTTTTTATACATCTCAACTTCTCTCTTAACAAATATTCTAAAAAAATATTATAAGTAGTAAGTATTCTATAAGTGGAAGGTTGAAAAAGTAACAACTTTTCTCTTCACAATTTTGTTCGCAGATCAAAAAAAATTGGGACGGATGAAATATTTTCCTGCCAACAAAAATGCATCGCTCTTGAGTTTTCGTTTTGCAGACCGAATGAACAATCTTTTCGGAACCGAATAGTATTTAAAAAATGTCACGGGCAAGTCGTTTGCTCGGATGGCCTACGCTGAGGTTTTTTTTTTTTTTTTTTTTTTCTCTTTCCAAAATCCATTCCCCTAAAGGGTCTTTTGGTGGGTGGGGCTGGCGTAGTGAGGGTCCCATCCCATGGATACAATTCCAAAGGCATTTCTGTGCTCCTATAAGTGGAAAAAATTTCAGTGTTGAGTGGGTACCACACGTGGTGTCCGCTTAGCACATCTGAGTCGTCATTGCGTTTTTGGACGGTTCAAATTTGAAGAGGAAAAAAGTGTTGGGATGAAAGAAGAAAGAGTGTTTCAATCCGAACCATCCAAAAATGTATTGGACAATCCAAATGTGATGAACAGATACCGCGTGAGATATACCCGCCCAACAGCAAAGAATTTCTGCCTATAAGTACCCCCGCTGCCCTCCCCCATAATGTATTAAGCCATCACAGCCATAACCACACACAGCCACATCCCCCCTGCCCACCTCTCTTACCCATTCTCATCTCCGTTACCATCCCCCTCTTCCCTTCTTCACCACCAATTTCATCATCTCCATAACAGAGCCTCTTTCTTCCTTGAGGAGGTAAACTTTACCTCTCTCTCTCTCTCTCTCTCATGTATGTACATGTATATAGAGATGGCTGTATTGTTGCTACATGCATATATGTGTCCTAATAAAAGATACTTAATTTGTAACTTTGGGAGTATGTTAGTTAACGCACACTCAAAGGCTCTGTTTCCTTCCAGAACTTGTTTAATTTTTTTACCAGGAGTAGTTATTTTGGAACGGTGAAATACAAAAATTTATTTTATTGATTGACAAGAAAAGTACTGGAGTACTACTTACTGGATAGGAGTACAACGTTAATTACAAGAAAAAAAAGAAAGAAAGAAAAATTCCACTAAAAACCCATACTCAACGACACTCTCTGAATCGGCTAATAATAGCAATTTTCTGGAGATCGATGTAAATCTGTCCCTCTTGATTGCTTCTCATAATCTCACTTTCTTTCTTTGCAGTCAAAATGGGTACAATCGAGAAACAAGGGATAGTCTCAATCCTGAGGTCAGATTCCGAGCAAATCAAGGCTCCCTCGCTGAGGAGAACCCTCTCAGCAGACATGTCTTCCAAGAAATGGATGGCTCAGAGTGGGTTTTCCCCCATGAAGAAGATTGCTTCATCCGAGAGACTCCCCAATCTGGTTGCGGATTCGTCTTCTTCGGAGGAGGGAGAAGATGAGTGCGAAGGAAAGAATAAGGAGGCCGAGAGGTCAGGGCGATTCGATGTTTGGAGCTCGATTCTTCTATCCAAGAAGACCGACGACGAGTCCTCGAAGCTCCTGCCTCCCTATGTTCACCCACTTGTGAAGAGGTCGACGAGCGCCCTGAGCGAGAAGAGCCTCGAGATCTGCACCGAGAGTCTTGGGTCAGAGACGGGGTCTGACGTTTTTTCCTCTCCTGCGCCATCAGAGACTGATGACGCAGAAGAGGACAAAGAAGTACAACCACAACCAGAGTCACAGTTCCTTGACAGAGAATACTTGCCAGTTGCAAAGAACAACTACTCCAAAAAAGTGTCAACCAAGTTCCCCCCTCCTCTTCCTTCCCTCGCTCGCTGTGATGGCCCGTCCCTCCTCATGCACTCCCACCGCAAAAATGGCCGGTTAGTCCTTGAAGCCGTGTCTATCCCATCCCAGAATTACTTCCACGCCCAGCGAGAAGATGGCCGCCTTGTCCTCACATTTGCCAATACTCCTGATTCCAAAGAACCAAACATTGAAGGGACGTTCGATCAGGAAGAAGAAGTGATTGATCATAAGGAAGACGACGGTGAAGAAATTGACGAAATCTTTGAAGCCACCGAAGGTAAAAATGATAGCGAAGACGAGGAAGAGGAGGAGGAAGAAATGGTGAAAGTTGAAAATGAAGATGGAGCTAAAGAAATTGAACTTGTGATGGAGCAAGCAACTAAGTTGCCAAGTGGAGTGATAAATGTTCATAGGTCAGCCCTAATGATAAAGAAGCTAATTGGCCTAGACAATAGGAACCCAACATGGACCAGTAAGTATAACAAACCAGTCCATTTGGTGGATATGGAGGAGGAGGAGGAGGAGGAGAAAGGGCTAAACCCACTTGCACAGTCACTCCCGCGTCAAACCCGACTTGCCCGGCTCATCCCTTCGCCACCGGCGGCTGCCCCTGCCCCTGCCGCCGCCTCTTTCAATACCTATGAGTACTTCTGGAGGGCCAAGCCCACCGTGGCGACCGCAGTCAATCCACTTAACAAAAACAGCTGCAACAAGGTCATTTTATCCAATAGTACTCCCAAGGCAGATGAAGAGCAAGGAATGGTCCTGTTGAGAGGGAACAAGGCAGACTACTTAGTCCCCTTGTTGAAGGGATGCAAGGAGCCCAGGAGGTCACTTCTGCTATGGGAGCCTTATTGCATTGCTACCTCCTAAGGTTTTTGGGGCCGATGCGTATCCGGTTTTCGAACCTTCCTACCTGATAATTTTTCCAATCTGTCAACCAATTAATACGTTGCCATATCATTGATGCTGATACGTACTCCAATACCGTTACCTAAAACACTCGTGGCTACGTACTCCAACATGTCAATAATAATGTTTCTCCCATATTTTTTCTCTCTTTACTCCATATATAATTGCCTCTTCCGAGGGGATTGTGTAGCCAAATAATCATGAAAGTGAGTGAGAGAGAAGGGAGTGCTTAGATTGAGAGGATCAGAGATTTATTTTGTGTACCATATTTTTGTAAGTCTCTGTCATTAATTATTATATATATATAAGTATAACTTAAACATGAAGATCTTGGCACCATCTTTGACCTTGGGTGGAGCAGTGTCTGTCAATCATGTCTAGGTCCCTTTGTCTTTGCATTATAATGGAGTTGCCCCTTTTCCTCTTTTTCTCCCAAGACTTTGCAAGTATTGGCCAGTGAGCGTCCAATGAGGGTACTCGTGGTGTGGTCTACTTGCTGTCAATTTTGGGGACACCGTGATCCCTTTCTCGATATGCCTCTTGTTTGTGTTAGGTTGAGGTTTAGCCGACGCAATATTAGCAAAAGAGAAGGGTTTTATGGAGAAGAGAAGAAGAAAGTGACACTTTTTTGGTTTTCGAAAGAAATTACAAGGGGACTATGATGAGCTAGATGATGTCAGGTAATTGGAATTCATCAATAGCGAAAGCAATTGGCTCCTCGTGCAATGGAAGTGACCAGTGCTAGCTTTGTGTTTACTCATACGATAATTGTTTTCCCTTTTCTTTTTTTTCCTCCCCGCACCTCGACTAGTTCATTTTCCGGTTCGGTCAAAACCAGGTCATTCGTAATGGGACTAGAGATGGGGCGGCGGATCTGCTGTTGAGGTGGGTTGGTGGCAGAAGTTTGGTCAGCAACGGTGGTGGGGCTGTGGCAGGAGGTGGTTGTGGTAGATCTGTTGCTAGCTGCACGTGGTGGCCGTGGTGGCGTCCGTCATGGACAGGTTGGCTGGGACAGCGATGGCAGATTCCTAGGTGTAGGGCTTTTGGGTTTGGGCTTTTGGCCCAATAAGTGTTTTGAGCTTGTCCCATTAGGTGTTTGGGCTTTGGCTATTTAGGTGATATCACAACCCAATTCGGATTCATAATAGGCCAGTGAAAAGGAATCACCGAAGACCATCTTTACTTCTTAGTTGTAATTTGTTCCTAAAATTAATATCGATAGTTTGTTTATCATGAAAATAAATGCGGAAGCGTTTATTCGATTGAAAACAACTTTAATATTTACAGAGCTGTCTAGTGCAGGAAATATAACTATTAGCCCACAGGCTTATATTACAACTTGTGGGCACTACCAAAGGCCGCACCAAATACAATCAGTTTTACAAGGGTTTTACAACTTCTGCAATCCATCGACATACCGAAACTGAATACAGGGTATATTTGTAATTAACTCACCTCTGAAACGTGAACCGCAAATATTTACCGTAGTAAAATTATTGATCAACGTCTGGACCGAGAGAGAGAGGGAGGAGGATGGCGGTGTGTGGTGGTTCGGTGGTGAGGCAGAGAGGGAGAGGAGGGGTAGGAGAGAGCCGAGAGGAGGAGGAGGGGAAAGGTGTAGCAGCAAGCTACTGCGCACGGCAGCACTATGCCGCGTCGGCGGCGAGTTCGGGGTGGTTCTGTGCCAAGAAGAAGAAGAGGAGGAGGATATCTATACATATATATATATATAGAGAGAGAGAGAGAGAGAGAGAGAGAGGGGGCAGACAAGGGAGTAAAGTTTGGGGAGTGGGGTGGGATCCACCCTCATTCATACGTGGTTTATTTCCATTTCTGGCCATCGCCCGTCGGCTAGGAAATCCCACGCGGACGCAAGAACGAGTCCCTTTCAGACCGCGCAGTCCGGGGGTTTCGTCTCGAAAAATTCTGAACATAATACCGTAGTCTAAACAAATTATTTTGAGACCAACCCCGGTCTCAGTTTTTGCGAATAAAAATCTCGATAAGTAAATTCATAAAACGTGCAAATTTTTTGGGTTATGGGCATGATCCATTGGGTGTCGTGTTGACATCTTGGTAACAAGGTTTGTTTCAGTGTTTTCTTGTATTTCCTTTTTATAAAAAAAATGGATGATGCTATGGTGTCCCCGGTCATTTTGGGGACACCGTAATTTTTGGCATAACAAAACCCTTACAAGCATAACAAAAATCATTATAAGTATAATAGAACCATAACATGGCATAACCAAGGCATAACCAAAAACCAATCAAGGCATAACCAAAAATCAACCAAGGCATAACCAACCAAGTTATGCCTTGTTATGATTTTGGTTATGCTTATAATGGTTTTGGTTATGCTTGTAATGAATTTGGTTATGCTTATAATGGTTTTGTTATGCCAAAAGTTACGGTGTCCCCAAAATGACCGGGGACACCGAAGTCATTCTTATAAGGTGAGATGCAGCGATAGATTGAGCTGGTCTTCCTTCTATGACGTGTTATTACAAGATTTCTCCTTTTTATCGTTAATGATATGGAAACCTTTTTTTTGTCGATCAAAAGATAATAATGGGACGACAGATTTCGTAACCGAAATTTACAACCTATACCTCAAAGAATTTGGCCTTTGGTGTGAGTTGAACTTAAGACTTGTGCTTTCAAGGCACTCTTTTCATCATACTAGTTCCATACCCATTGTTTTCTTCATTTTCGATAAACGTGCATTTTCTTGAGAATTTTTTTACCGTAAATATATTTTCAGATAATTTTGTACCGATTACGTGATATACTTGTGCTCTTTTGATTGATGCAAAAAAATTTACAAATAATAATACAATTTATGTATTTTCTCCTTGAAACGTGCTTATGATCCTTGTCATAATCAACAGATGAAGTAATAAAAGCAAGAGAATTCGAGGTAGAACACTCCATGATAATGATAAGATAATATGACAGACAAAGCTGGTACTATTGTTTTTACTTCTTGAACCCTTCTACGGTCATCGACGGTAGATTCATCAACCTTACACCGACGGCCCCGCGTTGGCCTACAGTGAGTCTTGCACGGAAAATTCAAATCGTTCAATAGTTTTAAGAAAAATCGAGTGGTCTGGTAGAAAATAAGCTCAATTTAATATGTGTATGTACTCGATCCAATCTTTCATTTTTTATTCAGAATTTTTGTTTTCGCTTTCCACTTTTCTCCGGGGCGGTACAAATTTTTTTTTTTTCTTCCGGAATTGGCTTCTTGGCAGCACTCCACTTAAGTGGACTGACCATTTGGACCATATGCCCATGAGCAAATCCCATGGCGCAGCCCACTTAATTTTGGATGTCGGGACCGCACCATCCAAGTTAACTTCCTCTTACTTTTGGATGGTTTTTTCAATCCTCTCTTTTTTTGAAGATATAAATTTAGAGTAGCATCTCTATTGTAAAAAGTAAATAAATGTGAATAAACAAATTTAACAATTTTTAAAAATACCCCATATTTTATTAAGCAAAGTTTTAAATCTTTTAGAAATAATCAAATTCCACCTATTCCATAACTAAACTTAACAACTTTTATCAATAACCAAACTTAATAACTCAAAAATACACCACATTGGAATCGTCTTATTGAGACGAATAATTTAGTGTGGTCGGATGCATGACTGGAACTCGTTTGCGATTGGAAAAATGTGCCTTGTGTATTGTAGGGTATTTTTTTTATTAGGGATGCAAAAATAACCAATGTGGAGCTAGAGGCTGTTAAGTTTGATTATGAACTAAATGAATAATCAAATGGTTACATGACACATTTTAGTTATTGATTTTGATTATTATCATTGCGATGCTCTAAATCATACATATAATAAAATGTATAGTTACTATTAGAGACAAGCAGACCTGGAGCTTGATCATTCACTTGTTGCAGCCCACAATCTGTAGGCTGATATCTGGGTTTGGTCCACCAAAGGTTGGACAGATTTCTTAGCCCCAAGTCAGAGCATGGGACAAGCACGAAAGATAACTTAATAATTGGGAAAATGATAGCCGATGACGTGTTTTGATAATTAATATCCGTTAGGACAAGCTGAGAATATTTGTTAATTCTGAAAATGTTCTTAACGGGTATTAATTATCAAAACACGTCCTTAGCCATCATTTTCCCTTAATAATTTTGCTCCCTTAAAAGTTTGTTTTCCAATGAGGGGGGCCCAACGCCAGTGGGCTCCAGCCCATATAGGAGGCCGATATTCAAGCTCTGTTGTGAGCGCTTGAGATTCAGGGTTATGGATAGCCTTTGAAATCTTTTGTGAACTAATGTAACAGTCTAACACTCCGCTAATCCTCGCTGATATATACAATATAGGGAAAAAAAAAATTGAAGGCCCATCAAAATGAGACTGGACGTAGGGAGTAGAAATTTCTTGAGGGATTTCCAGCAATCCATCTTCCTTCCTAGTTGTGGAGCTTATCAAATTTTAACTTAACAAATTTTAGCTTTTCAATTATTTGTTAGCTTAAGGCAATTCAAACTAAGCCTTAGAGCAACTTTATCAACAAAGCTAAATTAGTTTTATAGTCATTTTAACTCATCAAAAGAGGAAAAGTAGCTCTACACCAGAGTAGGTAAACAAAGAGCTAAAATGAATTTGTCAACAGTGCTTCGGCACTTTTACCTTGCAACTGTTCATGAGGTATGCAATATATAACATTATTTTCTCTCTCATCTCTCCGTTCCTTTCTCGGGTTCAGTTCTAGTCCAGTATTTCTATGGTCCAGTCCGGTCCAATTTTGGGTCGTTGTGGGTCCATCCCGGGCCCACAACAATGATCGGAATCGTTCATTTTGTAGAGCTCGTCGAATATGTTATCCATGCCAAAAATTAGATTGATCAAACATCAATAGGTACATGGATGAAATAGATTTGTACATGAAAAAAATGGGCAATGATTAATTTCAACTTAATTTTTGTCATCACTTTTTTCATGTACAAATCTATTTCATCCATGTACCTATTGATGTTTGATCAATCTAATTTTTGGCATGGATAACATATTCGACGAGCTCTACAAAATGAACGATTCCGATCATTGTTGTGGGCCCGGGATGGGCCCACAACGGCCCAAAACTGGACCGGACTGGACCATAGAAATACTGGACCAGAACTGAACCATCCTTTCTCTTCCTACTTTTTTTTATTTTTAAACTATACTTTGTTGCATTGTTTGAGAAAGAAAGAAGTATATTTTAATAGAGAATAAGTTAAACAGATAGTGTTGGTATAGTGTTGAACGAAATATGAGTAGGTAAAACAAAAAATGTGCACTGTTCACAAATTTTTTTACCTAATTACTGATAAACATGCTCTTAGATAGGGATGTCAATTTCTTGTATTCTATCCCGCCTCCAACCTACCCATCCCAATTCGATAAGAAAATGGGGTGCAATGATATTTGCTTCCTGATCCCGATTATACAGTAGTAATTATTGTCATCGTATGTTATTATTTATAAAACATTAGAGAGCAAAATACTAAATAATAAATCTCTATTTCCTTTTTTTCCCTTCTTTTTTGTTTTATCATTTTAACTCCCATAGTACTTTGATATTTTATTTCACTGTCAAAATTCATTAAGAGAACAAATTAAGTTAGTGCAAAATTTACCAAAAATATAAATCTAATTATTTTCCGACCTCGCAATCTTCTCGATTTTTCAGCTTTTACTTCACTCCAATGAGTTACGAGGTGGGGATGAGGACAACAAATCTGACTCTACTCCGTCCCGCTCCGCCCCATCGTCATCCCTACTTTCACTTTTTTGTTTTTTTTTTTAAAAAAATCTGCAATTCATATAATTAAGGAAAACAGATACAAACTGCACGGCCCCTCCCCTGCCCGGAGCACATAAAAGGTGACTAGATTTGGCAGCCCCCTGTTTATTTTCGCAAACATGAATGGAAAAGAAATATAATTAGGAGAGGGTGCAAAAAATAACCCGGTCGGATCCTGATCCGGTCTATGGCCGGTTTCAAGAATATCGGGTCTCCTGTGATGATCTTCCTACGGGACCTTGCAAATACAATTTCTTCTTCTTGCTTCTGCGGTTCCTTCCTTCCTTCCTCTGAAAATCTGAGCAATTACTCGCTTTAATCTGCCATCACCGGAGAGAGAAACCCAGAAGTGTGTGGCGATGGGTGATATTGCTACGCCCGACGACGATTTACTTCTCAAGAACTTCTTCGCTGAAGTCAGCGAAGTTGAGCGCGAGAACGAAGTCCGCAGGTCTCTCTCTCTCTCTCTCTCTCTCAAAGCTCTTTCCTTTTCCTTTTTCCTGTTTTTTCATCTGATTATCATTTTGTTTTTTGTTGTCTATTTTGGTTCTAATTTCTGTGACCATATGCTTCTGACTGTGAACAATTAGGGTTTCATGAGATTTCCCTCTTTCTGAATTCCTCCGTGTGGTTGAAATACACACGCCTTGGATTGTTTCCGTACTCGCTAGAATTGGCAGTAAACCCTAACTTCTTATGTACGTGTACGTGTAAAAATAGGAGAAAGCAGAAAAGATATGAATTTGGTGGAGGTGGCGATGATTTAGTTGTATTGATTCCGTAGGGTATTGCCGAGAGTGGAGTGAATTACAAAATTGTTGTTTGGCTAGATGCTTTACCATATGGAACTAAGTACGAGGCGTACCGTGATTGTGCGTATGTAGTCCAAAGATTCAACTGAGAATATCGAAGATTCAAAACAATATATTACAGCAGTTTTGAGCTATTTTCTTTTCCGATAAGTAAAGATAATTTTATTGGATGCTGCCAAAGTGCCAATATAGACATGGTTAATCTTTTTGAGGAGTAGTGTAACAAATTTCTCGTTTTACCTTTGTAACCATGCCGTATGATGTTTAAGATTATGACGATGATGCATCACAAAACCTAAGCTTGACTTCAAAACATAAAAAGTACCAAGGGGTTGGATTCTTATGGATGGGTTATAGAAATAGAAGTTCCTAGCCCATGATAGTGATAGTGAACGGGGAATAAACCTGACGGTAAAAAGGCGATAGAAAAACAATCTGGGGGTGGCTCAGTTGGGTCTAATGACTCTAATCCTTGTTTCTCACTAGGAGGTCAAGGATTCGAGTTTTGGTACAGGCAAGATTGCCTTTCCTGGGCTACAACTTGCTGACGTGTTGGGTAGAATGGTGATAGAAAGGTTTGTGAATGAAGATGAAAGGCTAGCTGTTGCCCGACTTAAAACACTTTATACGTGAAGCTATTTTAAGTGACCCTCCAGGTTAGGGAATAGTATCTCACTAGAAAAACCAGCATGAAGCTTCTAAGTTATTAAGTGACACTGCGACTTTTTCCCGGTCGTAAATAGGGTTTACCCTATTATCAGAGAAAAGAGTAGGGGCAATTTACAAAAGGGCCTTAATCATGAACAATTTTATGCGAGTTATGATGAGCACGATCCTTTCTAAGAAAAGAATTGCTTGAACTTTACGCATCCTCTTCTACATTTGATCAAAGTGTGGTGTGTCAAAAATGAGTGATGTGTTGAAGCACGCAACCTGTATATATGAACTCATAAGAAGGTTTGCTTGTTTCCAACTCCATTTATAACAAATGTGACCTAACAGTGAGGGAAAGTATTTTAAGATTTTGCTGAGCTTTCTTGATGCAACCCACAGCTTTGCATAAGTATAACGATGAGGCAATTCCTGTTGGAGAATATCCCAGTAGTACAAGGCTGCGACATATATATGTGTATACACATACAGGTTCATATGTGTTTTGGCAACATTGGCTGCCTATGAAGTTGAATTGATTTGAGGGATAGAAGTCTAGACAATGCTTTTGGAAAAGTACATTGCTCTGACAATATAATGTGCAAAATGTGGTTTCGTTCCTGCTAACATTTCGAAAATGTTTCTTTATTCTTGTAGTGTCTTCAACATGTTTGGTTTCCTTTTTTACCTATCTTGCTGCAACTGACCAAAAACATACAAAATCTTTTGTAGGATTCTTTCATGCTTCAAGTTAAATGCATTTGAGTATCTTAATTTACCCTTCGATTCGTCCTTGGAGGATGTGAAAAAGCAGTATCGTAAGGTAATTATTTCAACCCCACTAGAGTTGATTGAAGGTTTTTCTCAACAATTTGAAAGCTTATTAGTTGGTTGTTGATTAATGTGTACATATTCCTTTGCCATTGTAGTTATCTTTGTTGGTTCATCCTGACAAATGCAAGCATCCACAAGCTAAGGAGGCATTTGGTGGTAAGTTATATCTTGTTGCATGAAAGAGAAAACAGAATATCAATGGATGATTTTATGTCTAGAACATTTCTAAAATATTCAAGACTATGCTTGCAGTCATGATTGACAATTTTGCATCTGAGATGACATGATTCAAACACATGTTAAAGAATAGGCAGAGCATGTTTTTTATACGACAAGGTCAGGGATTTGAGACTGGTAGCCAAAAGCCAAGAGCATACGAAGATGTCAAAAAATTTCTTGTTTTTTCAGAGTTAGCTCATTTTGTGGATTAACATTTTTCTCTCATCACCCCCTGATGTTCAGATTTTTTGTAGGAAGTACAGACGCGTCTCCTAGGGTCACTTGTTATATCAAAACGCGTCAGAAATCTTGTTAATTTATTTTTAGATCATACGTGCTTCAAAACTCACGTGTTCGTTCATCTCTCTTTGCTTGGAGTCTTGTCTTGACACATACATGCTTCAAACAGACGAACACATCTGACTCACTTTTATTCTAGGTCGTATATTATGAATTTATTACGTTCCATTTACAAAATGTTTTCTTCTGAACAGCACTAGCAAAAGCCCAGCAACTATTGCTTGATCCTGAAGAGCGGGGATATATTCTTAACCAAGTTAATAATGCAAAAGGTCTGTGCTTAAGCCTTATCATCTTTATATTCCAGCTGTATCTTTGTAGTTAATTTTTGTCTCAGGATCTTATTAGTTCAAGTTCAATATTCTGTGAGAATCGTTTGTCACTTTCATAATACATGAATTCACATATAGAACATATATCATTTGTGCTAGAAATTTTTTGGGGCTTGTTCTCATGTTGAAAATTTTAATCTACTTAATTCTTTATGAATTGTTTGATAATACGTCTCCTATTCTTCCCCTACATCACATATGGCTCATTTGCTGTTCCACTACTGTACACTGTACAGTGCTACTTTTGAATCACTGGGTATCAGCCTGATTTCCATGCCATGGCCCAAACAGTTTCACAGTTTTCGTATAGTGATTTTTGCTCTACTTTGTAGCAATTTTCTTGTTCGGGTTTGGGAACCAAAAATCATCATTGGGTACACGTTAGAGAATGCAGACTAGAATGGTGGTTATGCACTGCACATTCTTCTGATTCGTAGAATGATTTTTCATGTTTCTTTCATTGTTGGAAAATAGCGGCCATTATACGAGCTAATTTCTTTGTCCCTGTTAAATGTACTGCAGAAGAACTTAGAGCAAAGAGGAAGAAACAGCTTAAGAAAGACTCAGCGTCTAAGATAAAGTCATTGGTCGATGAGGTAAAGTGAGGTTGCGTTGGCCTTTACGTCCATGTTCTTCTGGTTTGTTCTTTTGCTATGGGTATTTTGACCTAGCGGAACTTTGCGGCATGGTTGCAATACTTAAATTTGATGCTAAATAGTTGATTTCGAAAACTTTACCTTATTGTATAGTGTCAGTCTTACCTCTTAGGAAAGGTTTCCCCTCTTGAGCACTTTGTGACTTTGTGGAGGTTTTTGATGTGGGAGGAAGTGCATAGGTGGGATTTTTCTGTGTTCTTTCTCCCCTTTAGATGGCAGTCTACAGCTATCACAATAAACTTAGATTCTGAACCGTTGAGTGCCTATTCGTTCTGTCTATTAGCACTAGCATAAATTACTATCTGTAGTTCTCCTGCATATATACAGCATGCAGAAACTCAGTGAAAGAGTTGGTGTGCTATAATTACGACAATCCTGTGTAATTGTGTTCTTTTCTCGAGGTATTGAATGGCTTTTTTTTACTGATACCTTCTGTCGAAGTCTGGGTGCACCAATCATCAAAGATCTGGAGTTCATGTATAATCATTGGGTTTTTTATCCTGTTATGGTCCGAGCAGCAAATGAAATGAAATTTGATATACGAAACTTTTCAGTTGGGTGGTATCCAGTGGGATTACTTTTGTGTGCCATGTTGGACGAAGAAAGAACCATTTTATGGCAGCCTGTGTTGATATTACTCCAACATTGCATTTTGGTTGTACCTTGCTCAGCTTTTGGAATAAAACTTACATTCCCCATGCCAAATGCTTTTTGGTAATGATTGATGAGTCAAACAGCTTGCTGATTCATATCCCGTGGGACTTTGATACAGGGTAAGTATGAACAAGAGTATGAGCGGTCGGATGAATTTCAGCAACAACTCAAACTGAAGGTTCGAGAGATCTTGACAGATCAAGAATGGCGGCGGAGAAAAATGCAGAAGAGGGTATGCTTGACGCTCAGCCTTGCATTTTTTCTTATGGTCTTAGCTACTGTGCTTTTACCATTCTTAATGGATGACTTCTTTTGGATATTCTGCAGATATCAGAAGAGGAAGGTAGACTGAAGAAGGACGAGGAAGAGGAAAAAGAAAAGTGGAAAAGAAAGCGTGAGCATGAGGAGCAGTGGGAAGGGACAAGAGAACAAAGGGTTTGTTTCCGAAATCCTTTCAAATATCATGCACGATTATGTATTTGCTCATACGTTAGCCTATGTTCATGAACTTGGGTACATCCATATATGGGTGTGTCTAGGCGTTGCATTCTTGTAAAATTCCATTTGTCAAGGCATCGTAGTTCTATTCTAACACCCCAGTTATAGTATTGCATTCAGAAGACACAGCATGCATGTCGTTAGTACTTCATTCCTTTTAACATATCGATTTAGTATCTTTAATGACATATGTACTGGATTGGGAGTTGGTTCATCTCATCCTTAGACGTGCTGCTTGGGTTCATTTCCAACATCATTTGAGAAGTGATTCTGATTATTACCTTGTTGTATCAAACAGGTTTCCAGCTGGAGAGATTTTATGAAGGGCGGAAAGAAGGTGAGATGATTTAGTGGTAAATCTCTTCTTGTCTGGTTATTGTGACTGTGCTTCAACTAGTTTTCTTGCATACACAGGTAAAGAAAGGAGAGATCCGACCACCAAAGCTCAAGACTGAAGATGCTACCAAATCTTATGTTCAAAGGCCTGTGAAGCGAGGTTAAGTTGATTAAGTACAATAGGGATGATTTGCCAATTGACAAACTGCTGAATTAGTATGAGTTGAAGAGGGTTGAAATTCAGCTGCAATGTCATACCTCTTAACCTTCTTGTGATAACTCTTGTAATGGCGGATCAAAAAAAACACACTCTTGTAATGGAACAAGTCTTGTAATGGAATTAAGATCTTGTTCATTTATGAATTCCAAGGTACTCAATTAAGTAGAGTGATTCATCATTTGAAGGAAGTAGACCTACTAGTAACGTTTCCTATAGTAACTTTTTTTTATTTTTATAACCAGATCTTAAGGCCAATTTGCATGCATGTACCTCGACTAATTTCAAGACTCTGAAATTAACAACGCAACCCTCCAGCCCCAAGTCTTAGAATATTTAACCTCAATGGGATTCAATGGGATTCAAACAAGAAACCTCATAAAAAATTAACGCTCGGGCAA